>JAJJXL010000022.1:600000-1140946 GCA_024516145.1 Pyronema domesticum
CCGTATCAACGCCTTGTACGCTCCTTCCCAGACTGCTGCTCAGAAGCGTTCTCTCGGAACCAAGAGAAGCCGCCGCGAGTGGGTCTGCCACGTTACTTTCGATGCCACCGAGATTGAGGGATCTGCTGAGGTCCAGGTTTACTTTGACAACAAGGACGCCAAGAAGGAGCCCGTCAAGGAGCAGGCCCACTACGGATACGGAAACTCCACCATGACCAACGCTACTCTTCCTGCTGTTGATGCGCACGGACACTACGTCGGTGCTTGTGCCTCTTTCCAGGACGCTACCACCAAGCACATGATGAAGATGGACATTACTGGTGCCGTTTTCTTGTCTGACGCTCTCCTCGAGGCCGGATGCGAGTCCCTCGATGCCCAGCACGTTGTTCCTTTCTTGAAGAAGAACCTCAAGTACGTCGTCATGAAGGGAGGATACGAAGAGGTTCCTCTTGAGAAGGTCACCACCCTCAAGGTCGGTATTTCTTCCTCTGAGGTTACCTTCCCTGCCGAGACCACCAAGCTCCCCATCTTCGGAGACTTCGAGACCCACTTGGATGTTACCGAGAAGATGCTCCGTGGTTTCACCCAGATCGATCTTCCCCTCATCAACTCCAAGCCCGCCGAGATCGTCAAGGAGGTTATTGGAGCCATCGGAGGAATTGCTGACGGACTTGTCGGAGGACTTCTTGGAGGACACAAGGACAAGGCACAGGAGGTTGCTCCTGCTGCTGGACAGCCTGAGACTTCCTACGGACCCGTTGCTGGTGCCGGAAAGCCTGCTGACACCTACGCCCCCAAGCCCGAGGCCCCCAAGGAGGTTAAGGCTGAGGAAAAGCCCGCTCCTGCTCCTTCTGCCGCCCCTGAGGCTTCTTACGGAGCTGCCCCCGCCCCCGTTGCTCCTGCTGCCCCTGCCCCCAAGCCTGAGGAGAAGCCCGCTGAGCAGTCCCCTGCGCCCGTTGCTCCTGTCGCTGAGCAGCCCGCTCCTTCTTCCCCTGTCGCTGACAAGCCTGCCGCCCCCGCGGCTACCCCTTGCTCGACTGAGGTCAACAACCAGTCCACGACCATTCACGTCACCTCTTACACCACTGTGTGCCCTGACGCTTGCACTGGCACCGCCACTCCTACCGTCATGCCTGTTGCGCAGTACTAAGGCGTCGGTTCGTCGTTTGATGAAAAAAAGATAGAAGGAAATACCACGGACTAAGCACCTATTAATTTCATGGCATTTTTGAACTGTTTGTGATTTATACAAGGGGAAGATGTATGAAGAGGAGGATATAGTGGTGAGATGCGGCGGCCGGTGTTTTTTGTTTGCGTTTTTGTGTTATTTATTCATCGAATTCTATGGTGTCCGTTGTTTTCTGAACAGATTGTTTTCCCGTCCGTACATAACATAGAAAGCGTCGTTCTTCACTTTTGGATTTTTGATGGATACCCCTACACAACTGGTTGCGCGTTTTTTGTTGTTTGGAGTTTTTTTTGGCGAATTCCCCTTTTTGTGTAAATACTTGCAGAGCACTAGTAATAATGATGAGCTTTGACTATCCCAATCAGCGAATTCGAACAAGGAGGGTGTGCGTGTGCATGTGCGGAGTGCGTGTTACTTTCTGGACAAGTACCTCCACAGACCGCTGGTTCCTGACGATCTGAGCGCTGATCGTTTCCATATTGGAGAGACCATCAGAGCGGCGATTGTTTCCATATTGGAGAGACCATCAGAGCGGCGATTGTTTCCATATTGGAGAGACCATCATAGCACCGATCGTTTCCATGTGGGAGAGACCATCAGTTGGAGTGTCTCAGTGACCAACCAAGCCAACGCGTGTCGGAATTCTCATTTTATTTGTCTTGCGTACGTTTTCTTGGTGCCGAGAAGATGCACCTGCAGCGCCTATGCACGTAGAGCACTGGTTCGCCGCACGTACCGACCGCCGGTGCCCCTCCGACGATGCGCTTGCGCAGGTACCCATGGGGCCCCGACAATGGAAACAGCCACAGCACCCTACGATGCGCCTATAAATACTGGCGGGGTGCCCAGAGACTCGGCAGAACTCGGCAACATTCGTGAAACGTCGTGAAACAGATGTTTTCCAGTGGTAGAGGCGTTGGGCATTGGGCTGCGCATGACCTGTCAGGTCTAGATGGCAGTTTAATTGCCTCCAATCGCGGTCCCAGAGATCAGAACGTCTGAGGTTGACACCGAGTCAGATTCGTGTCGATTCGGTAGGTCCGGATTTTCCGCGGGGACAGTTACGTTTCCAACCGAGCCTTGATCATGGGTTGAGTGAAACAACTGAAGCCGAGGGTGGGTATATTTTCGTAACGTAACTCTTGTCTGAAGAAGCGCGATAGTCTGCGACAAAGATACTGTGGCGGGTGTTGAAACGTCCGACAGAAGCTACTTGAGGAGAACGACGTCATGTGCACACGTCCGAGGGAGCCGCGTGAGAGGACATGAACTAAAGGTTGCGCGCGCCGTCAGACTCGACGATCTCGTCTTGGAGTCGCCGGAACAACGATGCGCAGTCCACTCTGCAATGGTTTCTCTGTTCCTGCGACATGATCTGATCTCCTCTGCGCCACATCCAGCTTGATGCAGGTCCTGTCAAAGTAATCACCGACAGAATCGGGCATGCATCTGCATCACTAATTGACCGTGGATGTTCGCGTCAAACGGTTGATGGACAGGAGGCTAATTGATACACGCCCTCGACGCAACTGACCGCATACACAGGACTGGAAATTTCCGACAGTCCTCGATTGTGCTTGCAGTTCCCATGCGTTCCCTCATGCCGGATTCGATGCAAGTATGGCGGAATGTTCTTCATTTCTTCCGTTCCGGACACGATTGCGACGAGAAAAGTCCGTGAAAGTCGGAACTACCCCGCAGTAGGGTCTACACAGAAAGGGTTAGGGTTATCATTCACCCACTGGAAACACTTCAACCCGGGTTCTGGCTTGTTATTTTGCTGTAAATAGGCGACTACCGCTGCGTTTCGACAGCGGGAGAGCAAGGCAAGCCGAAGCGCAAGAGCGTCTTTTGTCGGACATTGCGTCAAAGGTAACTGTGATTTCAGGTACGCAACTCCCGAGAACGAAACGTGCGGCTCCACAATCCTCCGCCGCGCCAAAGCTTAAAGTTGACCGGTGAAGTCTTCTCCGATCAGGGGACGTTCTATCCCTGAGAAGGGTCTGATAAACTCCGAGTTTTGCCCTCGTGGGTATGCTTGCCAAAAATATGGACCGAAGCTATGACAGCCATGACGAGGATGTTCGCTGTGATTGGGATCCACATTGCGACACGCAATTGGTGAATCCAACCTTCATTGGCATCCACGCCAAAATGGGTACTTCCGCTCCGGATATGCTTTGACAGCTTCGTGATCAACCAGGAAATGGGCCAGAATCTCGGAGAGACTAGCCTCAACTAACGGGGCTTCAATCTTGTGACCCGCTCAACAGAGGAGGAACGACGATCCTACAACAAGTACTTGAATACTAATCGTATCTCGATAAATGGAGGCTTGCCAACTCTGGGGAGCATGCTTTAGCCAACTCTCGCTTATCTCAGCTCTTGTCGCTGTTCAGGGTCCACCGATGCTTCGGTAATCGTTGTGTATGCGGTTGACGGAAGGAGCAATATCATCAATATCAGGTTGTGATCCGGAAAGATAAAGAGAAGTTTAATGCGCATCTGTTTTGGATAGAATATTCCATCGTCGTCAGCTGAACCGTCAACTATTGACGAGCTCGGTCTTGTTTTGCAATTGAATTTGTAACTTTGTAAATTAATCAATGGTAGCCTTCAAGATGTGGATAGAGAGGGGAAATGGGGAGGTGGAAGAACTATGTTTGTGTAAAGAGCCGTGATTGAGTTGCGGTCCTCCCTGTCAAGCTGAAATCTGTGGCCCTGTACATATTTTACAACACGCGTGACTCGCTCGCGCTCATAACAGCACACGCTGCAAACGGTGGTAATTAATCACTCCACAGAATATTTGAAAACTCCAAATTACTGAGAGAGAAATATAACGCTAAGTATGGAAGATGAAATTGCAAGAATCGATACCGACTCCTAGATAGGTCTGCTAACAACCAGAAAGGCGCTAGTACCCAATAGGAAACGCGTCGGGATTCGAGTCGAGTGATTTGCAGAGCACAAAATAGCAGCGATATCAGAATAGCTTGATCATATACTACAATTTACGGTAGACAGATGAATCAACACTCAAAGTAGTATTAGGAGACAAAATTATACGACCCTAGAAACCCTGAAAAGAAAAGTAACTACAGAGCAAACAGGAAAAAAGCACAGAAGAAACCCCTACATCATCCATTCTCTTCTAATCGTCCAATTCATTACATTCTAGCTGCAACCTTATTTTCAGTACTTAGTTTACACAAGGCTGACATCACTGCTCTCATCCTCACTTTCGCTCATATCCTCCACAAATCCTCGAGAATGACCGTTGTCAATTGTTCGGGGTGGACTCTGTGGGTCAAAAGCAGCAGGTGAAAAATATTTGTATTCACCCATACAGACGTCTATATTTCTATTAGAATTCTTGAAATAAACCACGGGATAGTGTTAAGATTGACTAACCGGAGAGTACAGGAGAGGCACTCCGCATGTTACTATCACCTTCCGCCACACAATACCGCTCTTTAGATCCGATCATGATATCGTACTCTACTCCCTTCATCTGAGTCTCCTCCTCTTCGCTGTACTCCTCTTCGCTGTACTCCTCTTCGCTGTACTCCTCTTCGCTGTACTCTTCTCGGCTCTCTTCATCACTGTCCTCTTCTATATCGTCTCTGTGTTCGGGTTCTTTGTCCAAGATCCAGTTATAGTATCGTTCGCAAGGCCGTCGAACCCACTGTGGCCATGCGTTACCCCACAGCCATGAATCATTACCATAGACCTCTAAGCACTTTCCGCTCCTCCACCTCCATTCCTCAACCTTGCAACCCTCACAGATATATTCGGGATTATGGTCTGCCAATCTTGTACCTTCGATGATCGAACCATCTAAGCTCCGGTATATCAGACCCACACGAAGGTCAGCTGCAATTAGATGCTTGGCGTTGTGTCCGCAGTCTATTAAAGCTTTCTCCCATACTCCACATAGTTGTCTTCGGTTGGCGGTTTCTGTAATTGTTTCCCCGTGCATATCCACAGCTCTGAGATCTGCTCCAGCAGGAATTAAAGCGTAAAGAGCTTCCTCTAAATGCTCAATATACTGACCACAACATGGATTGTAGATTCCACAACAGCTTTCAAGGGTATAGAATTCCGCTTCTCTCCATGTAAATGGTGAATGGAGTAGGGTCTTTCCATGCTTGTCAAGCTTATCCAAACTGGGCCCGTGTCGCAGTACTTCTTTTATGCATCGGTTTTTATACTTAAGGTCCCAAAAGCCCGTCCAAATCATGTTATAAAGCATTTCGGAAACGCAGTCACCGCTGATGAATAAATGGCTTTTGGTGAAAAGGGTTTGCAATGTTTCCTGGCAAACGTTAGGCTTATCAAATATAATAACTATCAGATTGTAGCTTACGAAAAAAGGAACACCACTCAATGCATTGGCATAACCACTCATTTCTGGATCTGAACCGTAATCCAAAAATAACCTCCTACTGTTCAGAAGTGCCAGTTGATATGCAGTACCTCTCTCGAATAAGTCGTTCTCCCATAATACTTCAGTGAAAAGCAAGATATGTCTGCAGAAAGGTGGTGTTAATCAGTCATTCAGTACCTTGAGCTAAGATATCGATTGAAGGACATTCAGTCTGGATCGGCGCCATTTTCCAGTAAAAACTTGCATATCTCAGGCTTCATACTTTGGTAAGCACACTATGGTTTTTTTGAATTGTTTAGCCATATCCTGAAAACTGAATATAACAAGTATATCCCAATATGAAGGACATACCGTAAGTAAAGAGTTTCCTCGTTCGTTACAGTCAGATAACGAAGCAGTTCCTTCGGCCAACATCTGTCGTAGCCCATCTAGGTCTCCGTTTTTCACTTTGCGAAAAACTTCGGAGCCATTTGGTAATATGGCTGAAAAGGATACTGTAGGCCTCAAGGACCCCATAAATCCATTGATGACACTCTGCTGTATTGATATTTGCACCCGAAAGTCCTCCGTACGCCTTCTTTTATTTGGGATGAACGAAACCGTGCCCAAAATATATTCGTCTTCAGACTCTGCGGCGCTTTGGATTCTGCGCTTTCGATTTAGTACGGAGAAATTGCCGCCGTTGAAGTTGTTTCTAACGTGACTGCCTCGCGCTTTAGATAATTTTCTGTTTTTCAGAGTCGATATTTGTGCTGGTAAACACAGTCATCATCATGGTTCTCAGCCAAACTCGGGGTATATCGGCCTACCGTTTGCATTTTCTTCAATTGATGAAGCGCTCATTAAAACTCCTTTAAGTCTATGAAGATCTTCATAGTCTTCCTTCGTGAAGTTGGACTCCTTAAGTTTTCCTTGAGCCTGAGCTGTCGGGGTTTCGATGAAATCGAAGATTCTCTCAAAATATTTGAAGAGGTTTTTACTATCAACCTTGGAGAACACTGTTGTCTCCCTATTGTTGTAAACTCCAATAATCCGATCAATGGAAGCTTCGACCTGAACAAGCTCTTCATCGGTGCCGCTACTGTCGTTCTTCGGGGAATTGTGATTCTCTTTAATCAAAGTAGGTAAAAGTAGCCCAGGCTTTTGGATGAGGGAATCTTCCAATCCCAAGAGAACAGCCTGAAGATTGCTTTCGAGACTGTGCGCGGAAACTCTGGACCTGTTGGTTTCAGTTAGTGCAAAAATCCGACTAAGCGGGAACCTTGATTATATTTCTCGACAGTCTCCATTGTGTTCATGGTTATCTCCAACAAAAAGAACTGAATACAATCGTCCAAATTTTTATTTATTGATTTGAATACATCCTCTGTAAACCAGACTTGAAAACTTTTCCGTAGTGACCTAATTTTACCCCCAAGACCGCTGGATTTCTTCTCAACCTTTCTGGAAAAATCCTCGAGGTCACGCTGGCATTGTTCGATCTTAGGTTTCAAGCAAGGCGAAAGCGACTGAATTCATTTCAACCGAACAAGTGCATCCTCGAGGTCTTTAATCTTGTCGCCAAGGTTCGTAAGCATTCCGGGTGCATCCTTTATGCCTTCGATCATTTGATAGATGTACCTGGTGGATTGTACGGCAGCTGTAACCACCGCGATAACGTTTGCGGCTGCGCCGATTCCATCCATGTTGTGTACGTAAAGTTAGTCTGGAGCGGATTTTATCGATAGATTGCGAGATTTTTGCTGCGGAACTGAACGTTGAACAGCGCGGTGATGACAGCGGGGCCCCGGGGTTAAGTATCAGGGTCTTTAAAGATTTGAGCAACTTTCACATCAGCACGGTTAGCTTCAAAAATGTGCTTTCTTGGGCACTGTGAGGCTGTGCTGTGTCAGCGTAGGCGCTGACAACGCATGATATGGCTATTTTCGGCGCTATAAGTCGAGTGATGATTGCCGCAGTACAGGTGCCAGGTTTGTTCTAACACTTCGAGTACCTGGCAGTGCACGACACACAAGCAATATATGTACATACACAGCCCCGCGAACGTATGCGCTCAAAGGGGCTTACGATGGATTAGTTTGGGTTTGTTGGCAGCAGACTTTGCGTAATGGGTGACATCCCTTTAGCCGCATTCAAGCTCCGCCAACTATGTACTGGCCGATAACTCGAATGTTACTGCTGATAGGGTACGCGCTGTACTTTGGATTTGTGTGAAAAATGTATCGCGCTTCGAGAGCCTGGAATATTTTAATGGCTAAAGAGGTGGTATGTATGTACCGGGTTACTAGAGTCTTTGCCGCTACAAAATCTCAGTGGGCTATGCATATAACCGGGAAGGGTGCCGTGAAAACAACTCGCTCAGTCTGCTTAGTCTGCTAAGATTCCGTTACGGGATACCATGGCCTGCATCGATATCAAAATCACAGCGAATCACTGTGACTTAATCTGTGATGAGCCATATGAGCATAATCAACATATTTCGTGAATACGAGTAATTCTCCTGAATCCCCGTAGCTCTCCTCTTCTATTCAACTACAAAAGTCCCCATACCATGTAGCCTATCAGGTGTCATGATGCTTGAGAAACCAAAGCGACAATCTAAAATCAATTCCAATACAAAATAATGAACGAGTGATAAAACAAGAAATAAAGCAAATCAAGGAAGAAATAAGAAAATCCTCCAAACCCTCCGAACCTCATTTTCCGACGTCCGACCATCTACCACTACTTCCTAGAACTCCATAGTCGAGGGGTGCATGTCCTTCTACCCCTCGTTATAGACGAACCATCTACTTATTCAAGACTAATACCGCCGCCCTCGTCTTCGCTTGCACCCATATCCTCCACAAATCCCGTCTTACAATAACCAGTACCAGTATTGGCCATCCGAAGTGGACTCTGAAGATATGAAGTTTGCGGAGAAAGAAAAAAAAATCATCCATAGAACAGAAATCTACGATATATTAGAATCTCGTAAGTATAAGTATCAAAATATGGCTGTGAGATGTACTAATACCACATGACGGAGAAGTGCTCCGAACACTCTCGAAAACTTTGGAGGAACTGCACCGCTCTCCAGCTCCCGTACGCGGTTTATTGTAGTCTTCATTTCAAATCTCCTCTTTTTCGTCCTCCTCTTTTTTCGTCCTCCTCGTCCTCGTCATCGCTATCTTCGGCCTTATATTCCTCATCTGTACTGTAGTCGTTGAAGTGCACTATAATATCTTTCGCAAGGCCTGCGATCCCATTGTGGCCATGCATCATCCAATTTCCACTCCTCTTCATCGTAATCGCTTTCATCACTATCATATACTCTATTGTCCCCATGCTTCTCTTTATCACAAATCCTTCCATCTTTATGCATTATCCAATCCTCCTCATCTTGTAAACAATCATCACATAAAAACTTTGGATTATGATTAACTTGTCTTGTACCTGTGATCAAGGTTCCATCAATGTTGCAGTAAATTAGGCCTACTCGAAGATCAGCTGATATTATACTCTTCGCGTCATATCCAAATTTTTTTAATGCTTTCTCCCACACTCCGCAGACACCTCGTCGCTTTTCAGTTTCCGTGATGGTTTCTCCGTGAAAATCCGTGGCTCTAACATCTTCTCCAGTAGGAATTAAATCATAGAGAATTTCCCCCAAGTGAAGAATGGTCCGCCAGTTCGGGTCAGAGTTCGGGGAGGAGAATGACCTGTGCCTCTCTTCATCCCATGTAAATGGAATATGAAGCAGCGTTCTCTCATGTCCGTTTTTCGTGTCTAAACGTGGCCCATGTTTCAGCACTTCTTTTATGCATCGGTTGTTGTATGTCGGGTGATCCCAGCCACCCATCTCGATCATCTCCAGGAGCATGTCGGAAACGTCATCACGGCCGATGAACATGCTGGCTTTGTTGAATACATCCTGAAGGGGTTGCTTAACAAAGTTAGACTGGCCCGAAGAGATGCTAAGTTAGATACGGCGATTATAACATACTAAAACAGGTGCCCAGCCTATCCCGGTAGTCAATCCATGTGATGGATCTGCTCCATAATCTAATAGTAAGGCTCTACCCTTCAGAATTTCCTTGAGATCCTGTCGATTGCTTTCGGCGTCTGACAAGCCATCACGAAGTAGAATATGTCTGGGTGATGTTTGAAATGTGAGTCATAGATGAACAATTATTTACCATTATTGGTAACTCCAGCATAACCCCATCAAGTTGTTGGAATGTAAAAATAAATTCGTTTTAGAGACAAGATCCGATCCACGGTCCCGCATTCCTTTTGCGCTAACAGTACGATTTACCGCGAGGGCACCAGGCGCTTATCGGCAAATCAGGCCCCCTGGATCGTGCTGTTAGCGCTAAAAGAATGGCTGCCTTCATCTTACAAGTTTACGGTGCCGTGGGGGATGCGGGACCGTGGATCGGATCTTATCTCTAAAATGAATTTCTGGTTAAACTCTGGCGGCCGAGGGTTATGCATGGGCCGGGTATTGTAGAGCTTCCCCACATACCTCCTGTGGCCATTTTCGTAAGAAATGCAATCTGGGTCCGCGCCATTCTCCAACAGAAACTTGCACATTTCAGACTGCAAGCTTTTGGAAGGCGCACTAATTTAGAGGTAAAACTTTTCAGTACTAAACTTTAAATATTGCCTGAAAGGCGTGATAATTCAGATGACAAACCACAAGTAAAGAATTTCCGCGTTCGTCACAATCCGATAACGCAGCCGTTCCATTGGCCAACATCTGCTGAAGTCTATCTAGATCTCCGCTTTCCACTTTGCGAAACACTTCAGAATTATTCGGTAGTATAGCAGAAAACGATATTGTAGGGCGCAGGGATGTCATCAATCCTTCTGAGGAGACATTCTGATGGATTGAGATTTGAATTCGAAAGTTCTTGGCACTCCTTCTCTTATTTGGCATGAATGAGACTGTTCCTAAGAGATATTCTTCTTCCGCATCATCAAGCGATGAAGATTCAGTGGTATTTAGGAATTTTCGCTTTCTCTGTAGCACAGAAAGGTAACCACCGTTGAAATCACGCTTGAGATGGCGTGACTGGGCTTTAATCAACGTGCTATTACTCGGAACCGATATTGGAGCTGCAGTCTACAGTCATCTTCTGCTCTTTAATCGAATCGAGGGGTGTTACAGTGTTAACCATTTTTTCTCTTCGCAATTGATAGAGTACTAATTAGTATCCCTTTGAGCCTCTGTAGGTCCTCAAAATACTCTTCCTTAAAGTTAGAGCCCGTCGTTATTTCGTGCCTTTGGGTCCGGTGTCCTGAAGAAAATCCAGTATTTTCTCGAAGTCTTTGATAAGATTTTTGGTTTCAGCTCTTCAGTAGATAGTCGTTTCTGTTTCATTGTAAAGGTTGACAATCCGATCAATAGAAGTCTCGAGACCATCTATTTGCGCGTTGCGCTGGTTTCCATTATCGCCGTTGTTTGGATGACAAGCGTGGTCCTCTTTCAATAACACGGGTAGCAGTATCTCAATCCTTTGGAAAAAAGCGTTCTTGAAACCCTCCAAGCTCTGATTGGATGTCCTTCCGGAGGAGATCGATTGATGCCATGGATGATCTACCGATGTATCAGCAACTGCAATAGCAGTGGTCAATTTCGAGCTTGTATATGGAATTCCATACTTCCCATACTTCTCGGAAGCTTCCATCGTATTCGCACTCATCTCCAGTATAAAGAACTGCCGATACTCATCCAAGGCACTATTCATGAATTTATCCTCCTTGAACCAAACCTGAAACCCTTTGCGTAACTTATTCGATCGACTTTCCCCGTTGAATGCATCCGATATTTTTTGAACCTTCTTCGAAAAGCTCTCGAGATCGCGCTGGCATTTCTCCATCCTGTCTTTCAAGAGCTGCGAGGGTAGTTGGATGTTACTCATCCGAAGCAACGCACCCTCGAGAACCTTGACCTTCTCGCCGAGTTCTTTGATAACGGTTGGTGCATCCTTGATTCTTTCGATGATTTGATAGATGAATTTTGTTGATTGAAGTGCGGCAGTAATGATGCCGACAATGCTAGCGGTTGCGCCTACTGCATCCATGTTGGGAGATTCGAGGTGCGATGTAGTTTCCGACGGCTTTCTGTGTGATTGCTGTTCGTTCTCGATGGGTTCGGTTTATAAATCTCGATTGTCGTGTAGAGGTACAGTGGCACAGCCGCACGCTACCATAGCCTCAATCGTGTGTTGTAATTTTGTTTTCTCAGTTCAAAGTGGCGACGCGGGATTTCGGCACCGCTTATCGTTAACAACGTGGCACAACTCTCAGTGCAGACTTAAGACAGCTTACCAGCAAATCAAATTTCATTACATCCATCCATCCCACTTACGTGATTGGAATTGACGCTTGCAGCGCATGAGCTCTCGCGGCTAAATAGCCCAGCTGAGTAGCTAGGGTGTTTCGTTCCGCCGGTTCACGTTTACTGTACTGTAACGACTGTATCACGAGACAGGAATAGAGTGACGTGCATAGTCACGTAGATCTAATTAATTAATTGAACAGAGAGAAAAAATGAAAGAAAATTCACAGTGAGAATCAACGGCATGTAATTGAAATTAAGTACACGCGGAAGAGATATAAATATGCAATGTTGCAATCATTCAGAACAAGATAATAGACAATACACGACCAGATGAATAACAGAGGACAACTGGTCCTCAGAAAAATTTATCTCACAACAGGCAGTATGATTGTAAAACTTTTCCCACGTTAATTTGTTCCTCCGCAGGTTACCTTGTGTCCTTGGAAACAGTTTCCACAAAAGGTCTTCGAGCACTCCAAGCATTCTTGAGCATTAAGGGTATTCCGCGTGTCAAGTTGGCTGCTGGCATAGATGTTTTGCTACTTCCTCCGTCATAATTGCAGTTTCGAGTGTCTGCATTGTAGCATTCCCCACAGCAAATCTTGTAGCAACCCCCAACACTTTTCTTCGGCATTGGATTGCAGTCCAGGGGCGTGTTATTGGTGTGGTCGGTAATGGTGAACATATTGGCGTCTTGTTGGTATTGAGGCAAGAAAGCGAATGTATGTGGTGAGCAGATACTGTTGGTAGGATGTCGTCGAAATGGTTGCGTGAGTTGGGCAGTTAAGAATGTGTCAGTAGTCTAACCACAGACCACACCATAAGTATCCTGCATACAGCTATCCACACGTCATTTTGTTTGCGGAAATCAAGGTGACCGTGTCTAGTAGACTGCTAGTTGTTTTTCTCAGCAGCCTGTCCACAGTCAACCTTCGAATATCTCCCACAAAGCCCACAGAACAATCGCTGGCAAGTTTCGCATTTACCAACAGTGCCGTCGAGTAGTAGATGTGTGAATGACAGTTCACTTTTTCCCCCATGTAGGATACTGAAAATCGAGGTCGATTCACCAGATAGAATTTTCTGCATCTATAAAAAGATGCAGCAGCACTCGAAAAGTCTGACGGGTAGCAGAACCTGAGATGGAGTAACCCACTGTGGGTATCGCCATCATCAGGACGCTTGGCTCTCGCCCTCTTTGCTTCTGCCACCGGACGAGATGCTGGCTTTGTATTCTGACCCGAATGGCCCCTGTCAAAGAGGGTTCTATTGGCTGAGTGGCACAGGAGGGAGGAGAAAAGGGTTACTGGGGTATGTCGAGAAGGGGTTGGAGTTGAGTGCGGAGGCGGGGACATTCGGTGCAAAACGGTTCTGGTTGGTGGCGAGAGGGGCTAAACATACTATGCCCACTTGGGTGCACTTATAAGTGCCACGTGGGCTGCCGGGGGATAGGAGGGGATCGGGAGGCTGACGAGGTTGGTGGTGATGGGAGGTGTATAGACGGCCGGTGCCATAGGCAGAGCGGCGTCGAAGTCGGCGTGGGAGATAACATCCACCATCTCCGTGTCCAGGTCAATGTCCATCCAATCGATGATTTCATGTTCGTTGTTGCCAACGACATCCACACCATTCTGGGAGTTCGGTTAGTATCCAGTCTTGCAATTGCGGAGAGGTAACATGCGGTTACTGTGGGCATGGCCGGTGCCTGAGGAAAGGCCGAGAAGCCGCCTTGGAAGATTGCAAAGGCATTGGACATCTAATTAGTAGTCGAATTGATCCATAGTTGGATTGGTTCATAGTTGGTAGATGGGATGCAGATGATAGAGGGGATTCAGGGGATTGTACCTCTTTTATAGCTGGCTCGGGTGACTGTGCGACCAGCAGTATAGAACGAAGCGTTAGGTAGAATGAAGGCTGGAATAGAATTGAGGGTGGAATAGAATAGCCGGTAATAGCACTGCGGTTGTGACATGAATAGAATTGACTTTGGGGCGCCCTAGCAGCGGGTTGCCATCTTCCACCTTCCATCTATTATTCAGCGCTTGCCCTAGGGGTTGTACAAATAGCAACGTCGATGGGGTTGAACCCATCAACCCCTTCACTACCCCTTGAACTTTTTCATATCACCTAGCTAGATCCAAGCACATCACCTTGTGCCGTCATTGCCGTGGGGACATCTTCGCGTGCCTATTCTGCGATCATGATACGTCACTCACACAAGTCCTCTAGCCGCGCTGATGCATTCTTTCTGAACCCCATCCTAATTCAAGCCCTGCGTTAGCATTTTAAGCACAGCACAAGTCTAGTAGTGATGTTTTAACGGCATAGATACTATGAGATTTTTCTGTTAATGGTATCCTCACCTTGAATAAAATACATTGGAACACCAATTCTAACAAACAACACAATAAGGTATGATACAAAAGCGGAGAAAGTCTGAATCGCGCATGAAGAAAACAACTACCGAGCCTAACCAATATATCCCGTCGTCGATGCCGACCTCATCTCAACCTTCCGCCTTACATTTCGCCCCAGAATTGGATACCATCCAAAGTAACGAATCATATCCGGACCATACATTGCCAATACCCGCTCCCAGTATGGATCCAATCGTGGCAGTTTATCGTCGGACAGTTTATCATCTGACTGCATCACCTCGCAAAGCCTTTCATAACTCTCCCGATCCTCCGGAATCCACTTAGGATACGACAATGTTGTATCCACCTTTAACAAAGCCTCGTAAGTATCCACCAGTTTTTTCGTTCCGCGTCCGTGTGCTAGAAGAATGTATTCCCTAAACGACATAAAAGACTCGTCCTGAACACCTCTTGGCCGTTTTACATTTCCTTGTCGCTCAACTTCCCAGGCGTACTTTGCAGTAACGTACATTCCCTTTTCCCTTTTAACCAATTCCCCCAGAGAGTGAGCAGGATTCCGCTCAAATTCGTTTCGACTGGCGATATCGTTGAGTGCAATGAAGGGGTTGTAGATATGGAGACCTCCGAGGCGACTTGGCCAGTAATACCAGCCAACAGGGATGTCGTCTGTTCTGACACCAAACTTCTCCTCGATCTGGGCAGCAAGATATGATGTTACAGATCCGTCGTGTTCGGGGAAAAGCTCGCTGTGGAATCCTCGCAGTGTCGTCTTTACTGATTTGAGATGTTGCTCTCCGAAGCATTTGGATGGGAACGTAAGATTGCTGACGAGAGCCTTCATGTGTCTGTTGTATGTTGGAATCCAGGAAAGTATTTCCTTGCGGCTTTCGAGATCTTTGCTGACTTTCGCAATGTAATCGTTTACCATGGACTGGTCGATCGATACGTGACCGGATGGTCTCAGTTCCAGATATTTGCAACGGATCGGATTCGAAGGGATTCGAGGGTCGAGGGTGCCATTAACACACATTGCAGCGTTTTCTTCGATTTCGAGTTTTGTGAGGTCTGCAAACTTCAAGACTGAGTCTCGTACCCTGACACACGTCTCTACATCATGATCCCAAAACCATATACTATTTTCTGATCTGTAAAGGAAAGTTCTGGTCTGTTTGTACACTTCGTAATCCATGTAGAAAAGAACAGCTTCGCTCAAGACAGTGGTGACGACTCCTGGGACAAGCAATCCGTTCTTACAAGTGTGTATTCTGGCCCCAATACCATCTCCCGCAAACCTAATCGTCATCTCCATATATTGTTGAAAAAAGGAGAGCCACTTTTGAGGTACGCCGATATATTTAAGAGCAGCAAGGATTGCCGCGAACGATAAAGTTTGTGGGCTGCTTTTTACGCCGAATCGGAGGATCGTCTGTTGCCGGTCGACTGCAAGGTTCAAGTACGAGTCAGTGAGTGCCACGCGCATAATTGACTCCTCCCCGTCGTTCCGTCTGGTCGTAGGCTCGGCGGCGGCTCGGAGATGCTGTAGGAGCATTTCTTTCTCTTGCCATCTACGGCGAGTGCTATCTATTGTATGAGGTTCGTCTCCCTCGGTTCCCTCGGTTTTAGATTCTCCCATAAAGTACTCATATCGCCTAGCTTGCGTTTTAAATATGCGTATCGATAGTGTCTGGAAGAGCGTCATAAATGCATGGTGTAGGATATCGGCCCATATCAATCCTACGCATTGTAAAAGTATCTATTAGCTGCTTAGTAGAAGCGTTGATATTCGAGGACGATCAACTGACAGCTGTATCGAGGTCTACTTTGAGATCCACCCGGAATTTGCCATTGGATTGCAATTTCACTTTGGAAACGTGCGGCCAGGTCCAAGTATTGATCTTGTCGAAATGCCTACGGATGTTGAGGATCATTTTCTCGCGTATTGCTGGTACTGTTTCATACTGTCTTATCTTGTCGTCCATCGTATTTAGGGCTTCCGAAGAAAGGGTACCCGAGTCGCGTAATGAGTGGAGTGCATCCTTGATTACCACTGGCAAAATCTCTTGAAACTGGCCACATTTTACTTCAACTGACTTGCGTACTTGTTCTATCGTTTTCGTCTCAAGATTGGTGCTGAACAAAGTATCGAGATAAGCTTTTATCTCTTCCGGGTTCACAGGTTTATACTCCAAGTATGATTCTGTAAACCTGGCTCGTTCCTCCCGGGGATCGGTGTCCAAGGCTTCTGTTATTTTGGCGGCTCGCCTAACCTTCGGAAGGCCCACTTGTGCGTTTTCCACCTCAAATAATTCCTCCACAAGGCCCTTGAATAATTTTTCAATCTTATAATTCTTTTTTTTCGCCAACCTGCCTCCATCTTCCATAACAAAAACGCCTCCAGTTTCTGTTGTATCAAGTTTCGTAGAATCCGCCGATGAAGTTTTGGTCGGATATGATTCCTGAACAAGTTGCCGGAACACATCGTCCATCGCACCAGTCTTTTGCTTCGGCATTTCGCCATGCGGTGGCTTCTGAAATGCCGATTTCCTGGAGTTGTCGGTGCCCCATGTCTCTTGGGATATCTTCTTCCGGGTGCCTGGGGGCCTGTAGAATACAGCTTGGGGTCGCTTTCCAGTACCCGCTCTCTCATTTGATGAACCTTGTAAGCTCCTGGGAGTCCCCCGTGGATTGTAGAACGCCTCTTCGGGGGGACTTTTGGTACTTGTTGTCGCTTTGGATGTATTCTTCAAGGCACCCGGCGTGTTGTAGAATACGGCTTCGGTGGGCTTTTCGGTGCTCGCTGTCTCTTTAGATGCACCTAGGATCTTTTCTGAGGATCCCCATGCCTTGTTATTTCGCACGTCGTTTCTGTCGTCGTCGGGGGACTCGGCCGTTTCGGATCGAGGTGGGCATTTCAGCCGCGAAGGTGAGGCTGTATGGGACGCGCATCGTGCTGGTGATCGAAGCACCGCCAGAGGCAAATTCCTCCCCGTCCCAATGCGTATCATGGCGGACGGTCGGAGCCTTAGCTATCGCCAGATGCAGAGATCGGCTTTCGGGAGCCGAGGAGGAAAACGGTTGGTGCCGGTCGTCTGGAAAAGCTTATGCGCTGCGTTATCGCTATGACGTGAGGTGAGGCGAAACATCGCAACTCTTCGGTCACCGAAACATTAACTCCGCCATGCATCTCGTCTAAGCTCATATGTTCGAAATCGTCTAAATCCTTCAAACTATATGGAAAAAATACTTGTAAAAATGCTTTTACTACTGCACTCATATAATCTAACATCTTTGATACATATCCAATTTCAATTATTCGTTATGAGGCTCAAAATTAAGGTTGATTTTAAGGTTTGGCGCCGATCAGTGCGTCGCGCCTGGACGCCCCCCCCCCCCCCCCCCCCCCCAAAAATCCTCTTTTTGCTTCTCTCTCTCACCCGCCACTCAAACCCAGATACCAATTACATAATCCATCCACCCATCATATCCACTCTATTTACCCCTTCGATCTTGCTTGATCATCTCTGCAGCTCTTTCAGCAATTCCATACACTGTTGCTTGGGTATGGGCCGACACGAGATGTGGCATAATGCTAGCATCAGCAACTCTCAATCCCTTCACTCCCTTTACTCTCAATCGACCGTCTACCACCGTTCCCAACGCACATGTTCCAACTGGATGCTTGCAGTTCTCTATATTCATCTTGCAATAATCCCAGATCGATTCATCGGTATCGCCAGTGATATCGACTTGCCTCCCGATCACACTCCTCAACGGTTCAGTTTTGATGTAATTAAGAGCCCATTTCGCACCGGCTACCATCACCTGTTTATCGAGAGGATGGCTATAGTGTTTCGGGTCGATTATTGGACTCTTGAGAGGATCTTTGGAGTCTATATGCACAACTCCGGTTGACAGTGGATGCATCAACAGTGGCAACATGGTGATATAAGTCTTTCCAGGCGAAGGTGTGGGAGCTTGCATCTTGAATGCCGGCCAAAGAACCTCGACTTGAGCGACCGCCGATTTTCCGTTGGTGTCGCGAGGCAGAGCAAACCAGTCGAAGGGGTTTGGGGACTTGCTACCGTACTCATCGATGAGGCTTTGGATTTTTTCCTTGGGCATAACTTTCTCCAGCTGAAGCATCGTCATTGACCAAAGGGTAGACGCTAAAGGGCCGGCACGATTGTTTTTGTATTCTTTCTGGGCGGCAGCGAGGAATGAAGCGTTAGTCTGGAGAAGATCGACTGTGTCGATACCCGGAATTAATTCGAAACCAATCGGACAGACTATTTCAAGTTAAGATCTGCGATGATTCGTACCTTCAAGTTAAAGAACTTACAAGAATGGTCATGCAAATTCTCGCCAACGTTTTCGTTTCGAACAATCACATCAATACCGGCAGCCTCGAGAACACTCTTCTTTCCGATTCCAGACCGCTCCAAAATTGCAGAACTTCCGTAGGTTCCACCCGAAATGATAATTTCACTCTTATCGTTTCTGAGCTCGGCACGGTGTGTTTGGCCCTTGTCGTCAATAAAGTCGACAGCAATGGCTCTCTTGTCCTTCAGGATAACCTTATCGATATGTGCACCCGTGAGGACGATAAGATTTTTGCGGTGTCTGTTGGGTTCGAGGTAGGCCGAGGCACTGTAACTCCTCCTCGCAGTCTTAGGGTCAACAGAGGCCAAAACGTAGTATGCGCCAGTATTATCGCCGCCGAAATGGTCTCCTTTGAGCTTTATCCCAAGAGCTTTCAGAGTTGGCATGAAGAGATTCGTAATTTTAGGGTACCAAGTTCCAAAACTGAGAGAGATAGGACCCTCCTTTCCGTGAAGTTTTGAGTCCGCTCCTGATGGTGGTTGTAGTTCGGTCTCGACCTGTGGTTTGAGCAATTTTTCGGCTGCTCTCCATCCTTTGGAAATGACATCGAAATGCCATCCATGGCCCCAGTCGTACTCTGGTGCCGAAGCTACATCCCACATCAAGAAATTCAGACCACTAGATCCTCCAAGCATCTTTCCACGTTGCGCATCAATCTTCCGGTTGCCGAGATAAGGTTGTGGAACAGTTTTGTACCCCCAATCAATTTCGGAACCAAGAGCAGCTCCGAAGAGACCTGGAGTGTAGACAAGAGGATTGTCGATTTCATTGTTCCCGGCTTCGATGACACCGACGGTGACTGAAGGGTCTTCAGAGAGGCGTCCAGCGATGGTTAATCCAGCGGTACCACCGCCTAAGATGATGTAGTCATAACTGTGAGTAAGAAAAAGAAGAGCTTGGGAGGGTGCAAGCAGCATTTGGGTAGGTGAAACCATTGTCGTTTGCTTGTTGATCTCACAGACTGACGGGAATCGAAAGGGCTTTTGTAGCAGCGTACATCAAGTAGAGTACTTGTGGCGTCAAATCAAAACCGGCGAGATGTGATACTGAATCTGCCCGTGGCTCTCAATGGTGCAACATTGGCACAGGAATTCAATTCGAGGCTGATACGCATGCATGGGTGCAGCAACCTGATGATATATGACACATCATTTCCTGGAAAGTTTAGCTTTCAGTGATGGTCTCTGTGAGACGACTTGGCTGGTGTCTCAGGTCGTCAACCTGTTAAGAGTATCCTAAGTACCAACTACTGTACAATGAATTTACCATTAATTGTCTCTTACGGATTTTTTACTACGAAAAACTGCATAGCTGACTGTTAATCTTACAGAAATGAAGTTATTCGTGGGGGACCCTGACTTAGGGACCGGGTTCACCCGGAGCAAATACAAACGATTTACCTTGTGGCCGGAGTAAGACGATTGATTAATCAATTATTGAGATATAGATTCCCCACATAATATAATCAGCCTGTAGAGCTGGCATGCATCATTTACTGCCTCCCAACAACCTTAATTCGACTCCAGTTCTCGCTTAGATAAGCCATTGTCAATACTAGCACTATCAACATAAATATCCATAACGCGGCGTAGCAAGCCCGAAGTGATGCAAAGCACCATAGACCGCATATTTAGCTCATAATATGTGGACTATCGAAGGTTTTGGCTACGTCCTCGAGTGCATGGAATAAAGTACAAGGCAACTAAGGCAAGTATACACTAATAACAACCGTGCAGAACTATCGCGTGGTTCCTGAATCCTAGCCCCATGGCTTCTGGGATCGGAGTAAGCAGCAACATAGTAATCAGAGAATGCTTACAACATCGAAATGCGGATTACCGTATGCTTTCATTGATTTTACTGAAGATCTTGTCAGCAACTACTAAAAACATTCATAGACCCCTGTTGGTATGCCGCATTGGTGCCAGACGATGCCTCTTATTGATACCAACCGAACCAGAGGCCCGTCACAGAGACACGTCAAGCGTGGGATTTTACGCAGCCCACTAAAGACAATCATTATTTTCATGGATTGTATAACCCGGAGATCGCGGCAAAGTGTGTAATTTCAGCTTATGTTGAAAACTAATCATGCAATTACCAACCGGCTCATGGACGCAAACACCGACATTCTTCAACGACAAGTCTATAAAAAGAATCAATTACCTCGTTTATGTTACGCTTACCAAGACCGACTGTGGAACTGGGAGATGCTGTATCTTCCGTTTATATCTAACTTGAACCACGGATCCGTGTCCATAAGCAAACAATAGTGATACATTGTCGTACTTCAGCACGGCTACCTACTCATGATGGACCGGAATACCACATACAGCACCGCATTACGGATACGGTTGGCACTTAGCATATCCAGTGGCTGTAAAACCCGAAATTCGTAGACAAACACGGCGATAATCAATGCTTTTAATCAGTATTCCGATCATCTGCTGCAAGCTGTGGATAGGGCTGAAACCCGTGGCCCGCCGTACCCCTGCACAAAGTGCAAAGTATTCCGTGTCGCCAAAAGCCTTCGCTTCGGGCATCAAGCACGATCCTGGCGAACCGCAATTTCCATCTCACATCATGCGCTGATCGTAGCTGGATATGTGTTTGGCCCCTTGGTTGGTGGATAGGGCTGAGACCCTGTGATGTCAAGTGCTCATTTTTTGAGACCCCGGCCTCAGCGGAGATCAATCCAGTTCGTGAGTTTCAGTCTCGGACAAAGGCGGATTTATGTAACGGGATCTCTATCTCCGCCACCCCTTGACTAGTCTTTAACGTCCTGTAAAATAGGGCTTGTCAGGGCTGTTGTAAAGAGACTGGGTGAAATGAGCTAGACTGAGATAGTAATTGCCGGTCATGCCCACGTGAGGGCATCGGCTCGGACCGAGCCCGCTGCCGAATCCACATGAATACCCGGTTCCAGATGTGGGCCCCGCAGATGGCCCCGACCCCGCATTTCACGTCGGAATAGTCGAGGTGGGGTCAGGTACATACCCATTCATCATTGAAATAGCAAGATTCGGCCACGATGAATCGGCGGGCTTCATCACGCGTTGAATCAATTCACAGAAACTCATCCAGAATTCCATCATCATGGCAGAGGAATTTATACCCGGCGCCCATATTCTCGGGTCAGATCCACCCCAGCCCGCTGAAACCGTGGGCTACCGTCTCGTAAATCCCCACACCCCTTGTACGAACTGTCACTAGCTAACTCAGCCAACCAGAACCATTTGATGCTACGCATTAAGAATCCCGAAAAGTCCCTCCAGTTCTACAAAGAAGGACTCGGGTTCCGCACAATCTTCACGTTCAACACAGGCCTCTGGACTAGTTCGTCCCCCTCCGTCCCCAACTTTCGGAGTGCTTACAGCTTCCATGATCCACCAGAAAATAGCTGACGAAAGAAGTCTACTATCTTGGACACCCTAATTCACCCGAAGAGACATCCACAGAAATGCTTCAAACCCTCGGCACCCGCAAAGGTCTTCTTGAGCTGTATCACATCCCTCACGACGAGACTATGAGATATGAGAGCGGAAACGTACCTGGGGTCCCCGGGTTTGGTCATGTAGGGTTTACAGTTCCTAATGTTGCGGCAGCATTAGAGAGATTGAAGAAGGTGTGCCCGGAGGTAAAGGTATTGAAAGATGTGGGGGTGGATAAGTTCGAGACCATGGGAGTGCCGGGGTTAGGGGTTGGAGAAGAACGGGCGGGAACGGAGAATGATATTGTAGAGGAGGGATATAAGAAAGTCTTTAGACAGTTAGCTTTTGTGGAGGACCCGGATGGGTATTGGGTTGAGCTGGTGCCGGAGGTAGTTGTCTAACTGCGATCCCGAGTTCCGAATGCTGAGGCATGACCGCATCACGCTACTCTACATAGAAATGCGCGTGCGCATGACGAGCAAGATAAAAAACACGACAAAATGTATGGACAATTGAATAAAGCGGTGAATACTTGTCCAATGATGCCCCTAGGGGTCCTGCTAAAAATAAGAATTGATCTAACAGGTATTTGAGCGTTTGAACTCGCAGCTCTACCCCGCGCGTCAAAAGACATCATCCCACGATGCGCGACGCATCGCGACCACAACTCCACGATGTCGTTCGACAAGTTACCACCTGAGATTCTCTTCGAGATCACCAAGGACACGCAGATTCCTGTCCTAGCCACTCTATGTGCTACCTGTCACCGCTTTCGCGACATCTTTGAACCCATGTTGTACGCGCAGGGAGCCAAACTCGCGTCTTCACTGGTGGATCACTCCTGCAATCCAGCTGCATGGGCAATAGACAACGTCCAACCCACAACGCTCAAAAAGCTATTGGCATCTGGCCTCTCGCCTAACATGCAAGTCGTTGGCCCTCGCCATGGCTGGAGCTCGGCATCACTACTACATCTATCTGTCGAGAGTCCTAAGCTAAGGCACTCCGCGAACACTTCCATTACAAAACTGCTTTTGGATCACGGAGCTCGGGTCGACATCAAGGACGGTAGCTGTGCTACACCACTGCATTGGGCTGCTTTTTATGGTGGCCTTGGGGAGCCAGAGACAGCTCCATGGATGCACTTGTTACTTAACTATGGTGCTGATGTCAACGCGGAAGATCGTGCTGGGTTTACACCGTTGCATACTGCTACGATGGCGAGAAATACGTTAGGAGTTCAGATTCTTGTTTACCATAAAGCGAATAAGGAAGCTACTAATATGTGGGGACATACACCGATGCTCATGGCGACTAAGTCGAAATATGCGGCTGGGAAGAAGATACTACACGAAGCCGGTGCTATATCCGCGGGTATTGAGGAGGACTCAAACCTGACCCCGACACCGACCCCGGCATCACGTAGAACCAGGCGTTATTGTGTCGTGTCTTGATATAAGTAATTATCTTTTCTGTTAATTAATGTTTCGGGGGATGAATTCAATAATAAATACTCTAACCTATCTGTATCGGCTTGATAACTCTTGACATCGGAAACAACCAAGACGCAGTAATTTCAAGGGTATTAAACGTGATATTAGTTGGGAAATTTTGATTCAGTCACTGTCATTGCAGTCCCTATTCATATTATCCTATCCAACAGGATTCATAAAACGGTCCATAATTTTGGTGTTGTATGTTTTGTCAAAGGTCAACCTTAACCCCCGGTGTGTTAAACACCGGCGAGTTTGTTTCCCTCTTCTCTAGATTGCCGCACAGATATTTCTGCCGATAGCTTGCATATAAACCATAGTTTCATCCTTCAATAAACGTCATCGAACCTCGACAACATGTTTCCCTGATCCATCGTGTTTCTTTCTCATCCAATCTTCCAAGCTTCGGTAATTTGTAACGCATCACCAGTTCTCACCTGATAGTTCAATACAACCCTCATAAGGTTGGTTTCCTCAACAACACCGGCCTCATAGAGCGGATAAAAAACATTATCCCTCTTTTCCATTTAATGGAGAAACTTTAGAAGATTATTCACAGCCTATCGTTGTGAAGAATCACATCACCATTGTACAATTATCATGCAAGGTAAGTAGTTGACGACATTGTAGCCCCGGATACAAACTTGCTATCCCAACAGAACATGAACTATCATGGTCTCTTCTCGCCACTATCATACTCAACAAGTTTTTCTCGGCTCTGCATAAATTTTAACTGGTTTATTCTGGGTTGTTTTGCAGACGTGGCTAATTAGTTCACTCACGAGTCAAGGCCACAACGAGCAAAGAAAGATACAGAAGGTTTATTATAGGCCCTAGAAGGATGGCTTGGGCTTTCTTCATTGAGTTTTGCACCCACACGTACATGACCACCTCGGTTTATAATCTGGGACCTGGTTCAGGGGATGAAAGTTTCCTTTAAATTCCTTCTTCCTCCTGCCATCTACCACCACAAGCCACAGCCGCAAGCAACAATAACCACAATCAGCGGTTGTCCATCAGCGGTAACCATGGCTAACGGTCAACAACTCCCATGGGAAGTCCTACTGGAAATCGGAAAACACGCCAGCACAGCTACTCTCGCATCACTCCGTGCGGCCGACCGCGGATCGAACGCCCTCCTTACACCCAATCTCTACTGGAGAGGGGTTGAACTGGCCTCAAACGAACACCAGATATAGCACAACCTTGCTGCCAAGTTGATCGCAGAGAACAAGTTTTCCTCTTTGGCTAAAATTTTAAATACGGGCTCTCCACACTCATATCCCTCTGGAGATGCAGCGACTCGTGGCCGTCTTCATTCAAGTTGTTCCTGATGGATGTATCACTTCTCCAGATATCAGCACTGGTCGTGGGCCATCGTACACTGGGAACCGTTGACACCATTATCACCAAACTCTTACTGGACCACGGAGAACAAGTTAATCACAGAGACAGCTTTGGATATACAGCCCTACATTACGCTGTGGCTGATTGGAACTCGAGTTCCGGCCTAGTGGGGTGTGAATTGGCAGCCATGTTGATTGAACACGGTGTCGATATCAATTCTTTAAACGGCGTGGGAGCATCGCCACTTCACACCGCTGCATACAGCAATAACATTCGAGCTATCGAATTTTCGATTCTCCATGGTGCGAACATAAATACTGTCGACAATTTAGGGAACACAACAGTTATGGTGACGATCCGGAAAAACCAGGGTTATGTCAGAGTTTTACAAGTACGGAGCACAAGCACCACCTCCTTAGAACCGCGGAAGATCCTCAAACTTGTAAGGAAATACAAATAGCGAATAGGGCAATCTGTAGCCAGGTATCTGAAAGAATTTAATGTACCCAGTAATACAATATCACTCGCTTAAAAAGTTCGCAATGTTCCGCAGTGACATCTCATCTCGTAAGCACAAAACCCCACATCAGCAGTGACCCCACTTAACTTGCCCACCCGTCATAACCCTTTCTCAACTCCGACCTCCACTAACTACTCTCCACTCCCAACTCCCAACTGCACCATGAAACTGGCAACCCTCCCCTCAGAGCTCCTCCTCGATATCAGCACCTACCTTCCCGTCTCCACCCTAACCTCACTCTGCCGTTCCAATCGCCGCCTCCACACAATTCTTACGGCTGAACTGTACAGCGACGGGGTGTTCCTTCACACAAGAAAGTTAAAATCCAATCCAAGAAGGAAAATCCCGCCCTCTTCGCTATCGACCGAAACTACACCTCCGTCCTCTCTCGTCTCTTAGATTGCGGCTTGGACCCTAATACCTTTATTCGCTGTGCATCTATCCGCAGTCCCGCGACATTACTCCACTTTACAGTTCAAAGCTCTATCGCAAGAGATACCGGCGATACAACCATTACTAAGCTTTTGCTCGATCGGGGAGCATATATCCGCAATTCAGCATTTTGGGGGTCGCTATGCACACCGCTACAGTGGGCTGTCGGGTGGAAACAACCTTATGTTGCTGTGTGGATAAAACTTCTAGTGGAGAAAGATCATCATGGCGCCGAGGAGGTCCGGTATATCAATTTTTGGGACCATAACAAAAATACGGCGTTGAGTTGGGCAGTCGAGGCAGGTGATATGGATGCGGTGCAGATGCTGCTGAACCCTAGCTACGGATTAGATCTTTCTAGGCATAAGAGCGAAACTCCTTTGAAGATGGCGGTTAGAAGGGGGTTCGCTGAGATTGCTGCTATAATCAGGGGACGTGAAGAGACGCATGACAACCAGTTTATACTAACAGATGAATTGAGGTATGAGTTCGCGGACTGATGCTGGAATTACCATACAATGGCATTGTCTGTGCGTCGTGCAGAGAGATAGCATCTAGAGGAAGGAGGCTTGGACCAGGAAGATGAAGGGGAACGAGGGGGGGGAAGAGAGAGGGGGAGAGGGCGAGGATGAAGAGGAAAATATAAAAGAGGAAGAGTGATTGCATGATGCTCTACGGAACGCAAACGTATCATAGCTAGTGGCTGTTATGTTTCTTTGGGGAATACCTAGCGTATCACTTATTTATGTTGAAGATGTTGAATTGCACACCAGAGTACATGTGTACTCATCGAGTAGTCGAGGCTTCGCTACCCATATTACCAGGTGCCGATTCGGCTAGCTAACAATAGAAACGTACTTTCGTATTACACATCGCGATTCAAGCTCAAACGGCGGTCAAAGCACACACAATAATTGACAGAACCAGAACTCTCGCCAAATCCCTTCCTTACGCGCCTTCTTCCTCTTTATAATTTCTTCTACCATTTCTCAACCGCCACGTGCTCTCTTTCAAGCCTCTCCAACTCCAAATCCACCCAAACCCCCATTTCCATTAACCTCGCGCACTAAGTACTCCGAGTATGAACTGCAGCATCCAGCGGGTTAAATTTCTCAATTAAATGAAACTTTTAATGCCACAGCTTTACAGTATGATTCAGAGACAGACAAGTGTTCTGTTCGCGATTCGAGGTATGTAGGTGAGATGCTACCGGGTATACAACAACCGCGCGGATCCAGAGTAAACAGGGGTACATGGATTCCTCGTGCGGGTAACTGACAGTCTGACGTACGCTTATTAACCTGTACAAGATGGTAGACATGAATTTGTGTTAAGTTTTGATTGATTCTAGTGTGCGGGATAACCTCTCCTCGATCCCGGGCTCCCAGGGCCCACGCCGTAGACCCCTCACCCCCCATAAAGTCTGTAATTTCACATTCGTTCCACAGATAAGATGGATAAGTAAATTGTTAAAAAGTTATTACAATTCGTATTCATCTGTACACAAGTGCTATGGTACTCCAGTCTCCCAGCAGCGGCCTAACAAGCAACAATCAATAACCTGCCAACTTCCAAGCAAAACTCCATCATGACGTCGTAACTTTTGTTTCCGTAAAAAGAAAACACCCAATAAAACTCCGTTGGTAAAACATAGAAAGACAAAGAAGAGAAAGAAGAGGGGGAAAAGGGAATTAGAGGGTGGTAGAGCTACTAGCTGTATGTGCACCATAATCATCCTCATCATGTACGATCCTCAAAGTCTCCTCGATAACCATAAGGTCATGCTCAATCATCTCTGCCCAGTTTTGGATATCACCAATCTCCTATATGGTTATCTTAGATTAGCCAATGCTCCAAGTCCCAACTACCGTACTCCCCGCCCCTACCGAGCCACAGCAGTAAGATAAACATACCTTCAGCTTCCCTCTCGCATTATCCGCCATACTACCCCACTGTTTAGTAGTCTTCGCAAGCTGGTTGGTCTTATTCCGAAGCTGTTGAGACTGCTTGTCTAAGGCATTGGCGTTGCTGTGGATGTTGGTGATACGGTCCCGGAGCTCGATGTCGACGGTGGAGCCAAGATTATGGATTTCTCGGGTGAGGACAGCGCGGGCTTCATCTGGGGTATGCATTAGCGAGGATTAAGATAAGATGGGCACCGACAGCGGGACTCCCGAGCGGGAACCCAACGGTGGGAAATAGGGAGCTAACCAGCACGCTTGTAACGATCCTTACGGAGGAGGGCGTCATCTTTGATAATTCTTGCAGTGGCCATTGGAGACTAGTTGGGGATGGATAATAAAATGTTTAAAACTTGAAGCGTGGAAGATAGAGATGTGGTTCTGAAACTTGTTTAGACGGTGGCAAAGGCTGCTGAGTTGATGCTGTTCTCCGGTGGGATAGTCGTCCTGTTATAACAAAAGACCGAACCTCCTTCACAACACCTTTCTCTATGTTTCCCTCCTCTATTTCGATAACAGAGTCTCTTACGATCCTTCCCCACTTTCCCTTCCCTGACTATCCCACCCTTCTCTTTCCCCCCACCGACGATAACAAAGATATCACTCAACTCCCGGACCAAACAGATGTTGCCAACACAGCAAATGATGGATAAGGATCACCAACTAGCTGAACGCGTTGCAGGGAGGGAGGCGAAAAGAGTTCGCTTCCTTGATCGCGATGAGGTGAGGTGAAGATTCTGCAAGTTGAAGCCGGCAGACGCAGACGGTGTGCGTTGGCAGAGTCGAAGCTGGGAAGAGAGGGATTTAGGGGCGATGTGATGCGATGGATGTCTAGCTAGGCCAAGCTACGCGCGAAGGAGGGGCTTCCGGTAGGATCTCTGGTATGTGGAGGCGTAAAACTTCGCAGAACGCAGCGGGGGAGCGCGTTCTGGAATTCGTTCTCTGTGGTACTGCGTGATACTGCATCAGCGATCCATTGAGCTGCGGTGGAGTTCATGTTTGCGTTTGATCCGAAAGACGGGGAAGACGACGCGAGATGCGGTTCTGAAGCTGGGAATCGGGGGATGCAGATGCTATGACGGGAAGTACTACGACATACAGAGGTGGATGGAAGAGTTCGTGGACGCCTCTGATTCGCAAGAGGCGTGATATGCACGAAACGCTGGCAGCAGATATTGAGGTTTGTGTTCCCTTGTTCCCCACGCTTCCCAAGTTCGGAGCTTTCGCAAGTCTGCCGAACCCTGGAACGACGTTGGAAGGGGTTTGCGTACTTAGTCTAAGCGCCACACTAATGTGGCGGTGCAATAGCTGAAGCTAGCCAATGAACATTATGAATCAGAGAAAAAATGTACGGGAATGACTCGGGTACCTGGCATTGAGATGAGCATCCCATCGGATTTATGTAACCTGGTTCCTGGAACTGCGGGATGAACCGCGGTTATGGAATTTTGGACAGCTCCGGAGTTTTCTTTTCCCGTTCCGAATATTGTGGCGCCAGCCAATCATAATCGTTGATTCCCATCCGCTTCTACGCGCGTAAAACAGGTGTAGTTTTGTTATCTCTGAATTGGAAAGGTTTCTATTTTTTGGAGGAGTCATAGTCAATTCTTGGAATTGAGTGAGCAACTTTGCACAAGCTCGAAAGCTCATGATTCATCACAATGCCCGCGACAACTGGCGCCTCGGCATTTTTTGAGACCAATTGAGCTTGAGCTTAAGTATATTTGCACTCGTGCGAAAGCTACTAACCCTCATGATAGACCACAGCTTAGGGTAGTGGCGGCCGTTCAGTCTCCGCTGGAAGTCGGGGCACCCTTCCTTCGTCCTCGTGCTTTCCTTGTGTCTCTCTCTATCTGGCGTAGGACTCTATTCCTTCTTCATTCCATCGGGAGATCGTGGATTCAAAATTCGTGATCGTCAACGAAGCAAAAATGCACCTCGTCAAAACCCTGTCCAACTCTGACCGAAGATCTTATCCAACCCTTGTTTCACGACGACACGTCGCTGTAAAACAACAATATTTTTTATGCTTTTTCTTTTTTCTTCCCTGTAAATCTTGCATAAATGGTGTGGTGGGGTACATTGTTATGATGTTCGCGGGGTTTTTGCGTCACTGTAATCACTGGTTGGATGTTGTAGGAACGAAAACCCATACCGATCAGAGATCCCGGTGGAGGAAGACGTTGCATACCTTGAAAAATATTGAGAAAACTCGATCGTACGAACCTTATGGAAGCTGTTAGTAGAAGATTCTCGGGGGGTTTTCGATTCCCCAACCAATTCCAATGCCCTACATGTCAATTCGCGCGAGACTTTTTGTTCCATGCGAAACCAAGTCGCAAAAACCACGCAACTGTTGGAAAAATTCGGCTTCATTTTTTCCTGACTAACCCATGAACTTGATCATCACCACACCTTCAGCCACTTCCAGAACCCGCGTGACATCGCAACCGTCCGCGTGAACGCGTTTAGTGTGGCTGTGCTCGGTAGTTCCAACGCTCCAGCAACACTAGTCTAGCAGTTGTTACGCCACCCGGTTTCCGCCACAATGACGTACCGACAAGGTACCCGGGTGCGTATATCAAAGCGTACCCCCTCTCCGCCATCCCCTCATTCCCTCGCCACAACCACTCAGATCCTCCTTATTTGAGCATCAGTCTACAAACACCGCGATCCACTTTATCCACATTACCCTCCAATCCCCTGCATAACGCATTTCAACAACTCATTTCCACCACCAACCCCAACTGAAGAACCACCGACACCACCATCACCACGAACTAGCAACTAGCAAAGCCCATGCCGCTCCCTCTCTACACCTCCGAAAAGCCATCCACTTCAGAGACCGGTCGTTCCGATTCTCCTCCCGATACAAAGACCACTAGTGAATCACCCAATAACTCTTCCTCTGCGGTATCCCAAGCTGCTATGGATGAGCTCGCGAGAACTACTGCTAGACGGAATTCGATCAGTTTGCGTCATGAGGCTGAGGGGCCGGGACATGTGAGCGTGGGGGGACAGGGTGGTCATGGGCAGGGAAATCAGGGAGGAAGAAGGGAGTTGACTAGGGAGGAGGCGGATCAAGCTTATGAGGAGGCTATGGAGGATGAGTATGCGAAAAGAGAGGGGGGTGCTTAGACGGGCTTTGCGAAGATTTGCCAGGCTTCGAGGGGCGTTACTAGGTTATCAGGCTTAACGAGCTTCCAGAGCTTTGATGGGCTTTGCTACGGTTGGATAGGCTGCTCCGAGGGTGGACCGAGGAAGGGAGGTCTGAGGTCAATGGAGGAATGGGTCATACGTACACACTAATTAATGACGACATGATGGAACGATTGATATGGATATTTTGAGGATAAGGATAATCTTTGATGTGGATTTGTAGTTTTGAAAAGTTAACTCATAATACTATTGCCGGCTTATGGGCTGGGATTTCAAGCTATGCACATTAGTACTGTACCGAACGTTTAGGTTCGTGCATCAGTCAGCACCCACTCTGTACGAAACGAAAAAAAACAACACAGTTCATTAGCATCAGTAGGGCCTATACGAAAGGCTTTCCCATCAGTATTGTGGTGTATAAATTATAAACTGCGTCGGGTAAACTACTCATTGCGGCCTGCCAAAACTCTGGGACACTGCAACCGCACGAACATGGGTATGTTATGTATGATACACACAACATTTTCAACCTGACAACAAAAAATTGATCAAATCGTTCGGGAAATAATGTTTATCAAGACCTACGATATTACAAATGATTCTCACGGTTACTTGATGTTGGGTCAACAATGTTACGCGTACCATCCATCACACACCCATGTTCGTGCGGTTGCAGTGTCCCAGAGTTTTGGCAGGTCGCTATAAGTCCTAATCTTTGATAGCTACTTCGAATCAAACTCCACAACGCCATATACACTTCGCAGAAATTTCTTATTTATTTATTTATATTCCCTACTGTTCTATCCGGTGAGGATTTTGGGCCTTAAGGGCTTACTATAGTAATCGTCGTCTTCTATCGCTCTCAACCAAAAATGCCTCCTCACGAGTCAATGTTCCTTTATCCCTGAGTATCTGCTCAATCTCCGTGTAACCCCGCCTAATCGCCATCATCAACGGAGTCTCCCTCTTGCAGCCCGGATTAATGTCCGCTCCCACTTCCAACAGAACCCTAACCGCTTCTACATTTTCCTCATAAGCCGCACAATGCAACGGTGTATTATCATTGTGACTCCATGCATTTATATCAGCACCATATTCTAGTAACAACCTTATAAACTTCCCCAACTTTCTACTCCCTCGTCCATTATATTTCACCACCCAATGTAATGGCATGCAACAAGACCCGGATCCTGTCTGGCATCAACTTCCGCTCCATGGTCCAATAGGAGTTTTAAAATAGTTATATCCTCAGACTGCCGAGCTGATTTGGATTGTACGGCATAATGTAATAATGAAACAGGCTTCCTGAGCGGGGCGCAAACAAGGTGGAGGTTCACGTTGAGTCCGTGTTTCAGGAGGTTGGATAAGGGGTCGTATCGGTTGTGGGTGATGGCCCAGAGTGCGGGGTTGGAGGCGCAGTGTTTAATTTTGATATTCCGATGAGATACAGTGATTCCGGAGGCATAGAGATGAGATGTGACGAGGTGGTGGAAACGGCGGTTTATGGAGGCGAGAGATGAGAGGGATGGGAGGGAAAAATAGGCTATAATATCCAGTTGGAGCTCCAGTGGAAGATTTATGAAAGACATTGGAGATGATGATACTGTTCGTTGTTGAGGATGTTGTTGTCAACGTTGTAGCGGGGACGCGAAAGGTGGAGGAAGAGGATTGAATTGAAGTGAGGAAAAAGGAAAAGGAGCAAACGATAGAAGAGCCGGCTATGCACACAGAAGGTGGAGATGGAATTCACGCCTGGCAGGCATTGACTGCCAATAGACAGCGAGTGCAACGGATACGAAGATGGTCTTCAACAGAAGAGGTGGGGGTGGGAAGGGTTGATATTTAGAGATTCGGGTTATGTACTCTAGTTAGCCGCTGGTTTAGCCTCGAGACCAGTCGTTCTTACGTCAGCACCTCGCCCCCCTAAGCCGAAAGAAGAGTCAGGTATCGAGGCTACCGCTGGCTGGATCGTGCATGAGGCTGTGACACGCGCTGACTAATGCGGGCTTACGTGGCTATGTAAATACCCAATGTTCTGTAGTTGGCTGTAACAATGTCGACATACTTAAAATTTGGCTCCTATCCTATCAATCCTCGATACGCATGTCGAGTAAGTACTCTAAACACAGAAGGATACAATTTTTTGGCGCTTCAACCGTCGCGACTCTTCAAGAGTTGTTGCGACCTGCATGCATGACTAAGTATTTACGGACAGTATAGCTACTTAACGGTGAGAACAATGTCACACATGCACCCGCTTCACACTGATTACGCGGAACGATAGAAGCCTATTTGTTTTTCATTTACTGTATATACCGGATTGCAGGGACTGCACAAAAGATGAGGAAAGGAAAGCACTGCCTTTGGGCGATTTAACTTAGAACTGGGAACGGGCAGTAGAGCGCCCTAGATATCTGATTAGAGAGAAGACGTTAGATAGTGAGTTGGACACTGGGGAAGCGAGGACACGGGGGTTTTACTGTGCATAAGCTCTAGAAGCCCAAAATCCTTCACGAATACTAAAGTAGGGAATTAGAAATAGAAAGCATGCACCAGCTTCACTTATGTATCGAAGTAAGAGTTAGTGACAGAAATGATGGTGCATTCCATTCAAAGAGAGACGAAAATTAAAACAAAGATAGACAATTCTATACACTATATGAAACCCCGACTCCTTAAAAGCATACTTCAAAACCTTGACTCCCAATTCCACCAACGTACCGCTCTTACCCATATCACCACATAAAAAAGTGAATAAACCAAAGTCATCTGCGCACATCTATGGAGTACTCCTAGCACCTGCAGCCTCAAGAATATTTACAATCTTCCTCACACTTCTAGGAATCCTATTTCCATAAGGCATGGTGGCTAGGTAAAGTGGCCTAGTCTTGAGACTGTTCCTGCCATCGACAGCATTAGGGTTTGCCCCCATCTGAAGCAAATATTGAACTCTCCAAAAGTAATGATCGGTATCGGGGTTTCCATTGAAAACGCATTCCTGTAGAGGAGTTTTCCCTTCGCTATCCAAAATATCTACTGGCATCGGAGCCCAATTCGGCGGTGGAGTAATTGCAGTCGTATCCGCCATCAACAATTGTAGGACAGTGAGATAATCCGCAGAAAAAGTCGTACGCTTTACACACTTGATCGTTCTCGCAGCAAGATGTAATAAAGAATATCGGACCTTCTGATAATGATCTTGAACCATGATTCTGGTGCTGAGCCCATTCCGGAGCATAATCTCTAATAAAATTATGTGGATCTCCTTGGGTTCGTCAACTATGTATGCCGCCGGGTTTTCACTGAGAGTCGTGGTTCTGTGGGATAGATCGATCAGTCTTCGGAAGAATTCGATAGGAATCCGTCGTAAAACTCCTTCGGTGGTGGGTTCAACTCCGTGTAATCTTTTGACGACTTCTACGGCCTCTCGGCCAGTCATGAAGGGGATCATGGTGGGGAGGATGGAGTGGTCTTTTACGAAGCATTCCAAAGGGGTCATGTGGGATGATCTGTGGGCCATCGTTGGAGAGGTAAGTAGGAAGTCGAGGATTGGTTGGACAGGTGAATCGATAGATGTGATGCCTGGTGAGTGAGGAACTGGATGCTTGAATGAATTGTGATGCCGCTTGAGGATGGGACAAAAACTTCGAAGCGGGGTTGGGTAGATTATATTTTGAGATTGTTGGCTGTAAGGACGTGTGAAACATCAATCCGTATCTCATGACGAGGCATGTGTGCACGATGGCTGTGCAGTACAAGGCCCGACCTCACACAGAGCACAGAGAAGCGTTGCCATGTGAGTGCAAAGATTGCTACATACCCCGCATTCAGAATACAGAGATAGTGCCCTAATAGATTAAAAATCTGCATAGAGTTAACTGTATAACATCTGAGATATCGAGGCGTACGTCACGATTAATTGCAACAAACCTTGTCTGCACTTTAGAACATAGAATGACAACTGTAGGCCTATAATTGTTGCTGGCAATAAGACTTAAAGTACTGTGTACATAGGGCACTAAGGGCCGGTTGCGGCACACACATACCCGTCTGCGGCTGTTGCGTCATGCATCATTGGTGACAGCGAGAGTGAAATTCTGTTACTGAGAGTAGAAACTCATTAGAGTAGTAGATACCTTTGTGTGTGATCACATAATCATTAACCTTCCTAAGGATGAGGTTTAGACTAGAACGTAGTACGTGCAATCAACTTAAAGTACCTATGTAATATAGGCAAGTCATGTAACCTCTTTCGAGTCTCGACGGAGATCGATGAAGTGCGGCGTTGGCAACCCGATGGAAATACAATAGATGCGCCCGTGAGATTATTGTGGTGTGTTTCGAGTATGAGGGAAGTTCGAAGGAATGTGGCGTTCGAAACCCGATTGACATGGTGTCGCTAGCGACTCGTCCGGTGACACAATATTTTGCTGCAACTATATATTTTTCGAAAATGCGCACTTTCTCGATGGCACTAGAAGCGAGGTTGGTGTCAGAACTGCATTTTTAGGGCTGAGGGTTCGCCGAGGGTATCGCAGATTGCACCTGTATGTTACCTGACTTTTGGGATCGAAGAAAGATCCATGTATAAATACCACACCTTAAGAATTCCGATCAGCTGTTTTCGCAACTCGCCAATATATCGGTCAATGTATCACAATGAAACGTACTATCGGACACATTCCAAGATACCTAGCTCTACAAAAAGCTTCCCAATTGAGACCCAATTACATATATATATCACATAGTAGCACCATTTTCCCTCAGCATTTTTTTCCACAGTTGTGCATTGCCGTCTGATAGCATCATGTAAAGTCTTCCCTCCTATTATGTTGACAGCATTTGGATCCGCCCATACCGGAGAAGGATCGGTATCGCTGTTGCGTTATCCATCTCAACAGCGTAATGAAGCGGGGTCTTCTGATGAATTTCCCTCACATCTACCTGAGCACCATAATCCAGAAACAAGGTAACCCAAGCATCTGTTGACTGTCGACCCCTATCTCTGTGTATGACGGCTAGATGTAATGCACTTAGACCATGGTGGCTCCGCATGTGCTCGAAGTCCGCACCGTGATCCAGAAGTAGCTTTGCGGCACTTGTATCGCGGTCACGTAAGGATATTCTACTGATAATTGCCAAAAATAGGAGGGTGGGCCGACCGCGAACCTGAGGGGAATCGTCGCCAGGAAGCCGGCCGTCTGCGGTGATAGCTCCAGTCGAAAGGAACTTGGCAAGTAAAACCGGTTGGTTAAGATGAACTGCCCGTGCTACTGGTCTGGAAGAGGCTGCCCCCCGTCTGTACAGAGATGGCGTAAGGATGTCGTTGAGGCGGTCGTTGATACGGCATAGTACGGCAAGAGTTCGGATGGATGATTGGTCGCCGATCTCGAGAAGAAGCTCTGGGGGAAGCGTATCTAGAGACATATGTATCTGATGATACCGGTAGCGGCGATATTCAACTTCGAGACAATGGACGGCAAGATGTGAACTGTCCTGGACCTGTGGGGAGGCTGCCTAGAGATTATGTCATTAGACGCCATTTTCCGGATCACAGAAATCCCATTCTTGAGTTCCGTTAAGGTTTGGCGAAGCTATCTACCGACTCCGACGCGAGCTCGCCAACGATAGCTCCATCCCACACGAGAGTGTGGTGAAGACGAGTCGATGCGGTACTCTACATATGAAGGAGAGCCCTCGAGAGGTGCTCGAGAGGATTAGTCATAGTAAGTGAACGAGCAAGCAGAATAAATCACGAAACGGGAAGCAGGAGTAAGCCTAGACTGTACTAGGTTCTAGCCGCGTGAAAGTGTTTATGCAGTTTAGCGATGTGAAAAAACAACAACCATTTGCTGATCTGATGCCAATCTCAATGCCATTTTAAGGATGTCAGGTAGAGTAGATAGAGTAGCTAAAGAAGCCAGCTGGAACGTCAGGGTGGAGCTCCATCCAGCCTATTACATCTGCATGTACCCAAATCGCTACCCGGAGCCTCGAAGCCTCGGTAGAACTCATAAGGCAGGTTCTACAGGTGGCTGTGCCATGTTGATAAAGTAAGGAGGCTAGCTTAGGTACTTAGGTACTTCTGTATACATAACAGCATGTACGATGACTTTAGACTTTGACGGAAGAGAAGTGCAGTAACTAAGGTAACTAAGTAGGTGCAGCTGCATTCTGGAAGCACTTACAAGGGCGCCTTCGCAAACTGGAAACATGGGCGGTCACTCGTTTGTGTGAGGATGTGTGCATTTTGCACTTGCGCTGCATGGCCTCGTGGGATTGCGAAGGATTTTGAATTCTGAATCCTTCAGTGTTTACTGGAGATTATTGTTAACTTGGTCAAGTCTTTTTATTGAGTAAGGCATGCTACAGAAGGATTGTTATCGCCAAAAGTCATGCTAGCTAGGCTTATGTTGCTGCGCGGAGGTAAATGATGTGATAAGTAATTGCTTTATGACTATTTGAGCGTTTGATTACTGTTCTTGGTTTTTTAAAGGAGAAATGGTTTGAGCTTTTGGGGATTGTCAGTGTTCAGCGGGTTCTGATATGTAGTTACTTGGCGGTTGCTAATGATCTTGAAGAGCTGCGACGGATATCTCGAAGGCATGGGATTCATCAAACCTTGCCAAGCCTACAAAGAATTGGATTTAAGACATGTTACAGTACGCGGTAAAGCTTTGATTCTTGAGAATTAGCAAAGTTTTAATATGTAACTGGCTCATCCATGTGATCATTGATCTTGTTTTATGATTCCAATTACCGTTGTGTGGAATTCATAACGCTAAGAGTGTACACAACCCACCCCCCTCACCCAACTGCATTTTCGTCACATAAATTACCAGTAAGTAAATTTGATGATAGTAAAAAAATTTTATTCTGCTGTTTACAGGCCTCAATAAGCATCTGCCAGCACCATCTACGAAAACAATTCCCAGTAAAAACAGTAACAAACCAACCCATAAAACAGTAAAAACACAAAGGGAATAGCAAAGCACACAAAAAAAGCAAAAACACCGAACGTATAGGTATCCCCTTGCCCAATTTCCCACCCACCCAATTTTTGACTTCTCATTCTGTTTGCCTTCCTATTACTCCGTGAACTCCGTACTTCCCCTAGGGAAAACTCTCTTGTACAACGACACCGCAACAGCATCCTGGGGATTAATCCTTCCATCAAACGTCGCCTTAAAGTATCCATGAGTACCTAATGACTCCTTAATGTATCCAGATCTTCCACGCTTGGTATACAAAGGCATAGCCTTAAACCATTCCACATCCTCGCGGTTAAAGAACATGTACCGCACGGTAACCAGACGCTTATGAATCTTGTAAGGATGACCAGTGAGGACAACTCTTTTAGCCACAACTCTAGTAGAATCAACACCCTCGAAAGATCCCTGGGCGACCAACTCCCAATCTCTTTGTTCATCTGCGCGCTTCCAAACCACAACGGGTACGTTACCCCAAGTGATAGGAGCAACGAAAGTAGCAATGCTGGTGGATCCAGGCAACAAGAACCGGTGGAATTTAGCGACGTTGTTGCTACCGCGACCTCCAGCCTCGGAGAACAAGGGGTTGACGTGGAGTCTTCGGGATCCAATTTGAAAGATAAGTTCTTCCTTCGATTTAATGATTTCTCCCATGTAGTCGGTGGAGGCGGTGAGGGCGACGTTGACAACACTCTGCTTATGCTCGTGACGGAGAAGGGAGAACATAGTCATGGGTCTTTCCGGGACGAAAGCGTCGACAATCTCCGGGTTTCCGTTGCGAAGGTAAACGATGACCTTAGTTCCGGCTTGAACACCTCCTGCAAGGGCTTCGGAAATCATACGGTTCTTGGTGGTACGGTAATCCTGGATTCTCGCGAGACGGTTCCAGTCTTCAGGTTCGAAAGGTTTGTCCTCCTCGGTCTCCCATCTTGAAGATCTGAGGGATTTCAAACCACGGTAACGAGCCAATCTTTCGCGAACCAACACTCCGGGCTCCAACTCGATTTCGTCGGGGAATTCGCGGTCCTCTTCGGATTCGGTGAGACGGGAACGACGGAATTGTGCGATTGCTTCGGCTTCGTTTTTATCGTCGGGGGAAAGGTCGGCGAAGAATTCCGATTTCGCGTCGTCGCCGTAAACGGTTCCTGCAACAGTGGGAGCAACGGCTCCTTCAAGTCCCTCCAATCCATCCTCAGGACGTGCCTCGGCGCCCTCCTCCATTTCCATGTCCTCGTCACCTTGCTCGGATCCACTCCCAACGTCACTACCATAGTCCTCACCCTCGATGAACCAAGCAGCCTGGTATTCGGAGGTTCCGGAAGGAAGCTGCTTGGGAACCACGTAGGCCTCCTTAACGTAGTCGTCCTCGAAGTAGTGGTGGTCGTCGAGAAGAACTCCCTTTCGGGACTCGGACATGGTGGTGCCGGCCATCGAAACGTTATCGTCAACGTCCTCCATTACGTTCTCGCCTTCGGGGGCCATATCGAGCAGGTCGTCCTGGTCTTCGGTGGGGAGGGCGAGGACCTGTAGCTGAGCAGGCGCTGCGTCGTCCATCATCATATCATCGTTGCTGGCCTGGTGCCTGTTGTTCTCTGAAGGGTAGGCGCAGATTTTCTCAACCTGGAAGTCGCCAAAGTTCTGGATGTGGACCAAGCGATCCGGGTTCAAGCCGCGTCCTCTGACAACTCCTGACAACACCGTGAGGTCTCCCTCCTGGCGCGCCTCCTCAACCAACATGTAGGACCTATCATCTCTCCAGTGGATTCCCTTTGGCGAGGAGGTACAGATGGATCTGATCAAGTTCGGGGCTTCCTGTGTTGAGTCGCTCTCGTAGATCTTGGTAGTAGTGGGGAAGAAGTGCGAAATGAAGCTAAGAAGAGATTTCTTCACGTCGGGGCGTCTTTTCGCGGGTTCGACGGTTTCGAGGTGCTGGACAACGGCGTAGGTGTTGCTGATACCCTGGGACTCAATTGACCGGATAATGTTCTGTCCGTAGCTGTCGACTTCCGTCTGTGCTGATAGTGTGAGGAGAACGAAATCTGCGGCCTTGCATCCGTCGAGGAGTGGTAGCATATCCCGCCCAAGAATGAGCCACTGGATCCTCTGCTTGAATCTTTCTATCCTGTTCCAACGGTAAGCACGGCACCCTCCGCGAATCTTCCCAGGGTAGTAACCTACCACGTAAGACACTGTCCAACCTCAGGAACCTCAACCTGCATATCCAAACTCTTCAACAACGCCTGCACTGTAGCCTGTCCGCTCACATCGTCACTCAGAGGCACGACCGCAACGATTCTAGGTGCCGCATCCTTTCCCTTGAAGATTCTTGACTCGCGTTCCGAGTCCCGGGTTTTGTTTTGTTGTAGCTGTCGTGCTTTATTCCGGCGTTCTATCTTGGAGATGACCTGTTGGTGAGGTCCCTTGCGTGAGATTGATGTCGCATCGTCAACCTTTCCTAATACCTGTCAGTGAAGTTCGTGGGGGAGTAGCAAGCACCCGGCAGGCGTGTCGATAACGCGGTACTCGTAACAGGAACGGCAACACACCCTTATGCTTTGCCCTTAACTCGGACTTTGTCGACTTTCTTGACTTGAAAGACTTATTCGTAGATTTGGTAGTAGACCGATGGTGGTGAACAGAAGAGCTGACCATGATCTTATTAGGTGCAGTAGCGACTGTACAGCGTGTATTCAGCCGGTTGTATTTGGGTATTAAGTTTCGTCACTCAAGGTCGGAACAGGTATAAGGGTTGTAATTTTTCGGGACTCAGACGACGTCTTGGATGCCATCTCTTCGTGCTTGGGCTCCATGTGGGGAAACCTTTTGGAAGGCGAGTGTGGGGACAGGGAGCAGTCATTGTGCGGCGCCGGGGAGCGAGTGCAAACTAATTTTTTTGGCGTGTTCTGCTTGCTCTGACCGGGGTTATCCTGGTACGCGTCAGGAATAGGGCTATCCATATTCCGCACACGCACAAAGGGTGACTAAGCGTGATGGCGTGTGTGCGACTTGGTGGACTAGTTGATCTACCCGCAGTTCTTGGCCGTGTGGTTGATCGCTCTCCCCTCCACCTCAAAACATGGTGATCGGTTGGTGTTGGTGTTGAGTACATGCCAACCGTTGTTGTGAGTCCCCCACGCTAGGTTGTGCTGAAAGTTGAGGGCACAACTGATGTGTGGAGATATCAGATCTAGATATGAGACAAACCGTCTTATTTAGCGTGGAGGATTCTACCGGCAAGCGAAATCAACTGCATGCGAGTGGAAATCAACATATCGAACGGACTGATAAGCCTTCTCTCCTTGTAGAGCTCTCCTATTACTCAAGCACACACATATGAGTAATTAATCTAAGGATTAGAATATATAGAATTCTTGCTAGCTAATTATAAAGTTTGTTGAGATGTAAACTACGGAAGTCTTCAAGTGATAGCCGATATTGCACCCTTGTCGCAGTTCTTCAAGGCGTAACTTTGACTGACGTAATTCGGAAGTGCAACTATTCTCAGATTAAACGCACCAGTCTCCATAAACATCTTTGCTCGATATTTCCTTCACCATGGATCCCGTCATAGTCCACCGGTGGATCTAGCAGGGTAGGATAACTAATGTTCATTAGATTATGCCACCAGAATCCGCCAGATCCCGTAACTCCGGGATCTGGTGCTGGCAAAGGCTCCACTGGTATCTTCTTCAGTTCTTCGCATAGCTTCTTTGCGGTCCACCATTACTTAGTCGAATGCAGACTAAAGCACGACCTTGGGGTAATAAATGCAATCAAGACCCAGTGCGTTCGGTAAAGTGTAATTCGGCGCATAAATGGCAGGTATGGGATGCGTTTCGGAGAGGTTATGTTGGGGTTGACAAGAGGTTTAGACACATAAGCCGAGGGTTATCAGGAGGAAACGACGAGCTCGACGGTAACGCGGCCAGGGGGCTTGGGAATTTATGATGGTTCAGAGATACTGTGCGGTAGGTAATCGGGAGGCAGAACTGTAACGTGTCTAAGTAGTGCTCATACAGTAAGCCATATCTAAAATGTTTTAGAAGTATTTGGCGCCTTGGTGCTCGGAATGGCCGTGAAAGTGCTAGTCGATTTGGTTATGAGAGAACCAGAATATCAGCGCATATTTGTGGATGTCAAAACATACCTTTAGCCAATTACTCTGATCTTTCAGCTTGTTTAACCAAAGGTTCAACGACACCCAATCACTGACAGGACGTAGCGGTTGATAACACATGATTAGCGTTCGGCCAGCTGATGTGACGTCCTAGCCGCTTCGGCGGAAATGAGGAGGGAATCTTTCCCCGGAGAGTTGAGGATTTGACTGGCCTCGTATTTGTGCTTGGAAAGACGATGGCAGTGCTGATTCCATCTGCAATTCACGACAGTTTCGAATGTGTATGCTTTGGCTATTGCAAGGGCCGTTTGAAACTGCGAAAGGTAACGTTGTGAAGGGTATCGTTGAATCATGATAAAACAAATATCATAGGCGACTGAACTGTGGAAGCGTGAATTTAAGATGTTAGCATCAATCGCTTGCTCGGGTGGCGCGGGCGGGTACAGCTTGTGAGTGACCCCTAGGGCTGGTGAATCATGAAAGTATAACTGACGATTTCAACGGCTGGAAATAAACGTGGTTCGTCGGAGAAATGCTGGAAATGCTGGAAATTTGGAGATGGAAGATGTGCGTTAAAGAAGGGATTGGGTTGCTTATTTCTCGCCATGCGCAGCAACCGCATGACTTCAATTCTATGAGCGGGTAACCAACATGTCAGGTAGTTACAACAGATCTACGTCATCAGCACGTTCTCAGCCCTATGTACCCACGGCGCTTAACATCTATCACAACAAAATGATCCATCTCCACTTTTGTTATCAGCAACTTCGAAAACTCTATCTCGCATCTACTAAATGCTTCATGCCCGAAGAGTGGTTCCAGCACATCGTCAATCGCGCCTTAATTCTCAACAAATGCAACCAAAGAACTTACAACGCACCGAGATTTCCCCGGCAATTTTCGACAAATCGATCTCGAAATCAACTCCGAACTGCACGTTCTGTCGCCATTGCTACCCTAAACGCTCGCGAAGCTTCCCATTGCTTATCAGCACTCAAGACGCAAGACTTGAAATCTCCAGGGAAGTTCGTTCGCCCGAATTAGAAGCTTTCCGGGCCATACATCTGAATCGCTCACGTTCGACCCTGAGCCTACCTCAGACTGGATTTTACCATGGAATCTCTTCGAGCACGGTCCTTTTCGTCAATCTCACGTTTGCAGCCCCGCAGATGTCGTCTTTCGGATTAAGTCCGGATCCTGGACAAAATATGATACTGGAAAAAGGATCAGCGTAGCATGCTCTACTCTAGTGTGATGATGCTTTGTTTACAGCCCAATGATCCGTGTTAAAGCGGCTTCTGAGTCTGTCAATGGAAGTGGTTCGCTACCCAAGCAAGTGAAGGGAGCTAACTGGGTTAAAGTTTGGACAAACTTGCGATGCACATCTGTACGCAACATGATCTGCGTTAGGGCTCTGACTAGCGACTAGTTTCTGGGCTACGTGGAGATGTCTTCACGGAAAGTCACAGTGCTTCTAGATATTCAACTGCGATATCCATTGCGTCTGTCGAATCATCAAATGCCAAGAATATACAACCATTAGGTATTACCGGCGTACTTTTATTTGCTCAGACTTTCACTTCTGTTCCCAAAGATCTATATTGCCAGTTGGAAAAAGCCTGATACACCTCAGCCGCGGAAATGTCATTTGAAGATGGGTCTATGATGCATCATATGGGCGCTTAACAAGGGCCAAACGCCAACTGATAAAGCAAAAAATGACTAAGCAAGGCAGAATTCTTCCGTTCTGATGTGCAAGATCGATGAAAAATGATGTGGCCAATATACAGAAGTATTGCTGGTAATTCATGGTTTAAATCCCACCGTTGGTTGTTGCACAGACACCCATCTCAAAAACATGCATCTGCTGCTAAGGATTATCAGACTTTTGCCAACTGGCAATATGCAAAGCTTCCATGGGTATTCACAAGATATATTAAGATGAGGGGATGAGCAGGTCAATGAATCCATGGGCCTTATGCACGCTTCGAAGATTTGTCTACGTTCCATTCTCTGGTCATGGATTGCATGCGCGGATTATTTGCTCGCCACGTGATCAATGTCGACACCGCGACACAAGGACATGCTGAATGCATGAGTCGAACGGAGTTTGTGGGATATTCTAAAGGAAATCCTGATTTGGGTGGCATCAGTGTTAGTTAAACACATCTATTCCGCTTGTCCCTGTCAGTCTGCTAGTGATTGTACGGTTCACAGGTAATGATATCGTTACGGATTATGTGTATCGCCTGCACAATCGGAAGCATAGCTGTTATGGCCTTGGGGTTCTACCTTAATCGAACCATGTCGCAAGACAAGCCGGAAACTCGCCTAAAATCTAAACGGAAACTACACATCTTGTTGCGCCATATCGATGATCTGGCAATTACCCTTCGTTCATTCTTGGATTCCGGATTATATCTTGGTCTCACGGTGCAAATTGCAACTATTATCTACTATTATGTCGAAACTCTTGTAGCTGGGTTCTCTTTGATGAGCATAACGGAATTACCGGGCGGCCACTTTTACAACCTGCTATTGATGAGCCACATGTCGTTCATTACTCTCTGTCCGATACTTACACTCATGAGCACCCCCTACTTCCGACGGAAAATTCGCCGTCGTGGATTTCGGCTATTATTAGTCACCGCTATTATGGCCGGGGCTCAATAGAGAGCATACCAATTTTGGTATGACGTTCACAGACGATACAACAGGTACCATGTTCCCAAAGGTGTCACATTTTTGGAGTCTTTGAAGCATGTCCCATATGGGGATGTTGTAACGCACGTCTTATTCTATGCACTTAATGATGACATTATAGCGGCTACAAACGGCTGCGTGATGATATTTCTAGGTGCTACTTTGGAATACGTTGTTGAAGTTAAGATAATTTGTGCTGCATGGGTAACTTGTCCTTGCGCCTGATATTTGTCCTCATTTTTCAATGGGAGGATAACAGAATTCCATCGCTTATTTCGATCTGCAGGTCAGCCTCTCAACAGATCAGCAAGCCCAAGTCATATCGGAAAGAATACCGTGGTGCCAAGCGCACTGTGAGTAACGTCAGTCGTAACTACGATCGCAGCAATATCGTCGGACCCAATTCTTCCCCGAGAAAACGTATTTTCTTTAGAATCATGTGGATCCTATACTTCACCATATATGTTTGGCTCCAAGCAGCGCCATTGTACGTTCTTTCGGAAGTCCAATCTATATGCAAGAACATTCAGCGCATCGTGCATATTGGCAATGCCAACCACCTGACCAACTTTCGGCTCAACACGGTGCTGGACTACTTTAATGGGATCTTACCACAGATTTGGATAGATAAGAACTTGAATCTTCAACCGGCGGTGTGGGACAATGATGATTGGACATTTGGCCAGGTTCTAGCTTTATCGCTGTGGATTCCCACAGTTCTTGATTTCTTCTACGCCTTGCTTAGTATGTTTACCCGCTTAACATGTATTACAAGTTCTTATTGGCTAACTTGATTTCAGTCGGAGAAGAGGATGCCTTCACCGGAATGCTGCTTAAGCCATGGACTGCGAGTAAACGCACGGAAGCGGATGTTGAACCAGAAGGTTCGGATGAGGTACATCATGATCCACAAGTGGCAGAGGCTTGAGCTATGAAACATGTGGAAGATAATGTTCAACAGTCGAGTGTTATTTTTTTTTTTTTGTTTAGATCATTTATTATTCTGCCTCCAGTCCAGGGCACGATAACTGCTTCTATCTACGAGTTTTCTTCTGTCTTTTCTACATTCTTTCGTTTTCTTTTTTGTTTTTCGGGTGCAGTTCTCTTCGTATTACCCTCCGGATCGGATAGCTTTTGCTTCCGTTGGGTTTATGCTGGTCATGTCCTCTCACCTGGCTATGCCTGTCATACTCGTTCCTGGTCTTTCCTTTTGTTTTTTTGTGTTTCCCTTTCTACCCATACTCCTCTCTGTTCCTCCTCTATTTGGGCATGACCATCTCCTTACCATTTCATCAGTTATTCGTCGTTTTCTCGTTCGTCCCCTTCTTCGACTGCGGATTCGTCCCATGAATCCTCTCATCCGTACAGCTCGTCCCTTTCTTCTTGTCGCTGTTCTACTTTTTTTTAGTTATCCAGTTTCCTACTTCATTGTCTTGTGGGAATCTCAGGATGTGCTCGTTTGGTGATTCCATAGTCCAGTCTTAATGTCTTTGGCTAGACTTTCCCGTAATCGTCGCCATTTCGGGCAGGCTTTAGTTATTATTTACGCGTATTATTTATTCTTTGAATCATTAAAAAGCACACGACGCTCTACTATGGTATCCCCTACACGTCCAAAACCCTGTAAATAGGGAACGCAATTTCCAAACACGTGCTTAAAGTGACGGTGAGTACGCAGTCTCGTTTACAGCACAATGATCCGCGGCCCGGCGACCTTGTTTTGGCCATTGACGTTCCATAACCTTTAACAAGTGCGCTTACTAAAGCCCCTGGTGGCTTTGGTTCGGGCGAAAAGAATTGTGTTCCCTATTTACAGGTTTTTACGTGTAGGGGATACTATGACATTATGAAATTATTGTTGAAATGTGATGTAGTGTCGAGAAGACATCACGGAACAGAAAAGAGCGCGGACAAAGAACTTAGAAAGAAGACAATTTGCCCCACCGGGTAATGGATAAACAGGATTGTAGGATCTAAAAAATAACAAGGCATGGTTGGGGATTTTGGCCGAAGGAGGCGCATCCGGAAGGAGGAGCTTGGCATTTACGAAGACCTACTGTACGCGAGGTTCTCGAAGAAATGTATATAGATAACTGCACACACTTGTAAATAGACATGCTGTATCTGAACATAGCATACGATTATTAGCTCTAGACCGTGGCCCCCCTACTGAAGATTTCACCCTAAGCGAGACAAGGTATGACTTTAGATGTGTGATGATGCGCTAGTCATCAGCAAGGCAACCAATCTGTTGTATGGGCGAGAGCACGGGCAGAAGAAAAGGTGGAGGTGGAGGTTGAAGGGGTGAAAAAGATGATCTCATTGTCTATCTAGCTGGAGCTGTCTAAGTAGGCCGTGTCGGCTAATCCATCACCGCCAAGCCCCTGGGGGCGCATGACAGCCCCGTGCCCGAAAAAACAGAAAAAAAAATGCGTAGTATCCATCCTCGGAGACCGTGCCTCTACAAATCGTTAACATGACCTATTATCAGTCCGTAGTATACAAGCCAATCAAACAATCATATCATCACTATGCCTTCTGGCTTAATGACGTCTGCTCCGATTAACATCTTGCAATCCAGACTCTTGACTGCATGGAATTCCCTGCAAATGCGTGCCATGGCGGATCCATCTTCTGCTGGCACAAAGAATTGTAGTACGACGTACTGTGTTAAAGGTGACACGACATTGCCGATTCCCCGAAAGTTTACCGCGCTTGCCCTTGTCATCATAGCGACATTTGGAAGTCGCTCGTGCAGCCAGTCAACGTCGACCAAACTCATTCCGCATCCAGTGCCTAGGTACACCCTATCCTCTGGGCCTTCTTAGTCAAGTCATATGGACAATTCGATGAAATTGTAATCTCGGAAGGCGTACCCGGTGCCAATCGTGCGGGGTGCTGACGATTCGATGATTCTCGTGACCTTGTCAGACGGGGTTCGTACTTCCACGTTGTGATATACCCGTATTGCTGATTTCTAATGGCCGGCTGCTTTGACGTGTTTGAACAGTTGGTTCTTAGAAGGGAACTCCATTCCGCATGTGGCGCACCCATTGTTTTTTACACCCTTGTTGTCGACAATCGGCCCTGCATTATACACGATCAGATCTGCAGGAGGGCACTGATTGCGAGGGAGCGAAGGGGGCAGCAAGAAAGGCTATGCTGCAGCGAGTGTGGTAAACAGCGAGAAGGCTGAGCTGAAGGAGGAAAAAGATTGTGAAAAATGAACGAAAACGAGTTAAGTCTAGATTCTGTGGGCCCCTGGCCGGCTTTAGATGAATGAGAGCTCATGCAGATGTTGGTATCATTTTGCTGATTCGGAAGATGAAGAGATCCAAGTGGATTAATATTTCGAATTCGAAAGCAGGAAATTTTGATGGCGTTATGAGATTGCGGGTAGAGGAATGATGGATTGTGGATGGGGGAAGAGAGCACGTAACAGGTTGCAGTCGAAGCTTGGGTTGGGTTTCGGGGTGGAAGTAATGGAGCTGGAGAAATATGTAGAACGGGAGATCGCCAAGCACGGTGGACACTAGATATGCAGGTACTTATGCGGCATACATGCATCGTTCCGTCGCTTCACCCTGGCACCTGCACGGTCTGTCACTACGCAATCAGGTCTCTTTAATCTGGAATGAGCGAGGAACAATGAAGGCATGGTTGTAGGAGTCAGGTAGTCTAGTGCGGCTCTGCTGTGTTACGAAGTTGTCAGGCAGAGGAGTAGTGTTATCAACGAGTAAGTGATGTGATGCAGGCGCCGCGGAGGGTATGATCGTATGGGATAGATGGTCGTTAATTATTGATTACCGAGTTACATAGTCAACGTTGTGGAAGCTGAGTTCTGGCCCCTGGGCTCCCCGGGCTCTTATGTTGAGATTGCGAATTTGAAAACCTAGGACTATCCTCTAAGTGCTTTTGTCAATCAAGAATTATGAGTTCAGCCTGATTTAGTATATATCAGATACTATTGGGTATTCTCATTCTAGTTGTAGTCATCATAGCACAGAAAACTTAAATTAAGTATCAGATTTAGAAACGAATTTATGTAGCAGGCGAGAAAGTTTCTTTCAGCTAAGTACATGCTATTAATTATCATAAGGAATATTCATAAATCTCGCCTGTGAAATTTGTTGTTGATTCTGATGGGAAAAGATTGGGATGGAAGACTGCGTGCTCTGAAGATCCTTGGTCTTGGCGACACAGGAGTGGGAAGAGATTTGTGGTGGGAATACCGAAATCTCTTCTTTCGTAGGTGTAGATCTTATGTAGTGCAGTTGACCAGGTGTTCTTCGGGACAGTTGTAGTATGGGGTGATGATGATGCGTTTAAACTTGAGATATGGACCAGGCCAGTTAACGTCGAAATAACTAGCCCATCCGTCGATCAAGTAGCTGCTATTGCCCACAAGTTTCAAATCTAGTCCCCACACGTTCCTGATCAAATTTTTGAAATCCTAAGATTGTTATTAGTTGGTTTTCCTTCATGTGGCAAGACTTAATAAGCATTTTGACGTTTACTTACATCATATGTTTTGATTTTGTCAAGCTCCACATAGAGACAGCCCCCGCCATATGCGCCGGTGATTTGAACCATGTTGTCCGGTAATCTTTTCATTGGCTGTTCCGGTCAGTTCATTCACTGTATCCCCTTACATCAAGAAAATGGTGTGGAGTTCTCACTATCATTGTGGTAAAATAGCCCTGTTCGTTGACAGTCTCGCCCAAAACTATTGTGTGAGCATCAACAGCTTTATGTGTTGCTTCTTTCATAAGACTATCAGAAGTCAGAATAATATCTGTTTGATCTTTCATCTTCTTCTCGTTCTCCTCAATGCGTTGATTGACTTGTTGTTTCACTTCCTTCTCATGTTCCTGCATCTTCTTTTCATTGTCCTCGAGACACTTATCAAGCTGTTTCCGGATCTTCTGACCATGTTCAGCCATGCTTTCCTTAACCTTTTGCTGAATCTGCTTCTCATTCTCTATAAAGCGTCCCACGGATTGTTGTTTGAAATGATCTTCAGTCTCTCCGAGACGTTTCTCGACATGTTCCTGCATCTTTTTCACATTATCCACAAGGTTTCCTTGCATCCGTTTCTCAGTCTCCACGAGGTGTCCCTGAACCTGTTGGACAATCTTCTTCTCTTTCTTGGCTAAAACGTTCTTTACGTCTTGCTTGATCTCTTTTTTCATCTGTCCAAATTGCTCCTCCATTTCATAATATCTCTTGAGTACCATGGCCATATCTTTGGAAAATACATCTTGACCTGTCTTGTCGACCTCCTTTTGCAAGTGAATTTCTTTCTGGCGCAGAAACTCGACTTCCTTTTCCAAACTGGTCTTCTGTCCCTCAAGTTGTTGAATCTGCTTCACCATCTCGGGTGTAATCTTAGGCAGTGTGGAGACTTCCATAAGCTCTTCGTGAGCTGTTTATTCTCCTCCTGGAGTTGCTGAATTCGCTTCTCCATTTCGGCAATACTGTTAGGGTGTTCTTTAAGCTTATAAAGGTCTTCCTCTAGTTTTGTCTTTTCCTCGACCAGCTTGTCCTGCATAATCGGTTGAGCCTTGAGTTGTTCAATAGCAACCTCATGTGCTTCCTTAAGTTGTTCATTTTCAATGGTAAGATGGTCGATGAGTTTCTGAGTTTCCGGTGTTTCGGGCTGCTCGTTAATCGCCGCAAGCTGTTTTTTTAGTTGGATGTTCACATCCCCGAGCTTCCGGTATGCGCTATCGATAGAATAATAATGATTTTTCCAATAGTCACTCTCCAACCTAAGTTTACAAATCTGGAGTTGCAAATCTTTTGAGTTTTTGGACTGATCCTTAGCAACGGCTAACATCTCGAACAACTGTCAGGTATCCGGGTTACTTGTCTTGATCGGGGTCGACGGCAGCTTCTGCAGCAGACTCGAGCTGTATAGCTTCGTCACCCAAAGTAGCCCTGGGAGCCAGGTATCGAGGGGCCGCGAGGTGAGCACACGGAGGGATAGCGTAGAGTGAATAACAAAATGTTGGAGCGTCGATGGTAGATGGAGCGGAAGTAGAAGAAGAGGTGTTTGGATGTGTGAGTGATTTGGTGATAGACGGAACGAGCGGGAGATGTAAGAGGTTTAAATAGGGCGGGCCAAGACAAATTTTCAGGGGAGGGGTCAATCAGTTCAGAGGCGGGACGAAAAAAAATGGGAAAATGTTTCGTGGTGCCACCTAAATATTGCCCAGGGGTCTGAGAGGAACATACTTGGACCTGCATTTGGATTCTTTGACCACTATGTTCTGAGCAAACGCACACGGCTATGGCGTACTTTTGAAGAAAGTGCTGTTTGTCTCAACACCTCAATATGTAACTGTTAAAGTATGGTTCAGATGGAGTAAGTGAATGTATTGAAGAACTATTATTAACATAAACCTTCCATAAGTATGGCCATTATTCCAACTTCTATGCGGCAACCGTGGTCCGTACCCCGTCCAGCGTGTGATAAGTGATAAGTGATGAATTCCGAAACTCCCCTGGCCACAATGATTGCCGGCACCGTTAAAAGCCACCCAGGGCTTACCACTCGGTAACCGCGAGTAACTTGCTTAGTCTTGCTAAAGACGCACTATGCTAGCCGCGAAGCTGCATACTGTTGATTCTACCGTGAGTCGTGACAAATGTCGAAGTTTCGCCGCTGGCTGCCCAGTGCCTGGTAATTAGTATATATTCTCGACTTCCCTCTGGACTGAACTCATTTGTTATCCATATTCTTATCTATATTCTTATCTATATTCTTATCTATATTCTTATCTATATTACTATCCATAGTTTATCTTTTTTTTAGGGATGCCGAGAATCATCCCCGCAAAGAAGCCCAGCTTCCTTTCAAACAGGATTTGCGCCCCTGTTTGAGAGAAAGCTAGGCTTCTTTGCGTTAGGAAGTTGGATCAAGCATCATGTTAATACTTTCTGAGAAGTTCTTACAAGGTTTGAATTCTATTTAAAGGCTGACTTGTTAGATTCGCACTACATACAGATATCAAAACGTACTTGGCTGCATTTACAGAAAAATGTGGAGAGAGTCTGTCTTCAGACATCTCCTGCAACCATGCTAATGCCTCATCCATCGTATTCTTGTTTCTCTTCTCTTCTCATACTCTACTTTATATCCGCCATACATCCTAATCATCACCGGGTTTCCCGTTTCCGCAGTGATAACCCATGAAGTGAACCCTAGTCCCTAATACCTAAATCCAACCCTACCGCAGATCCTTCAGTTTTTTTTTTAGGGCTCACGCAGTTCAATGGCGTCTACTCATCAAGTACATTATCAGCCAATCAATCATGTAGCCCACCAGGCGGGATATCTTACTCTACTCTACTCTAGATCGATGTCCGCCCGGCACCGGCAGTTATCCCCGGTAGTGCACATAAAAGCCTCATCCTTAATAGATCGTAGATCATAAGCCATACCTGCCCGCCGGCCTCGACCAAAAAGCTTAAACTTCGCCGAGGCAATTAAAGTCCCGGTCTTCCCCGGCCAGAGTGCCTTAAACTAAAATGCGGGGTATGTACTTAGTTAAATACATACACACGGGGCTGTAGAGTAAAGCGCAGTTTGTTTGTGGGGTACATAAAAGCGCTAGGGGTAAATCCGGGGTAAAATGCTTGGTGGCTTGGTCAAGGTAGGAAGCTGGTCCGCTGGGATAGCCAAGAGACCCGGTGAAGCGGTCATCCCCGGTATTTCGGCGGGTGACACTTGGTGATATGCTTCTAGATTCATCTGAATCCTGATGAACTTTATATATCTCTCATAGATATCTTGCTTCGGGTTCCAGAGTGGCGATTATGGTGTGGGGTAGGAGCCAGGAGCCAGGAGCCTTGGGGAGGTTTGGTAATATTCGTGACTCGTGAGGGTTGAGGGTTGAGCGATATTTTATTCCTTTATCGGAGAGAAATTTAAACGGGTTGATCCGTGTGTCTAAGTACTCTACACCTATACGGGTTACTTGCAAAGGCTGGTCGCGGATGAATATTTTACCACGGTATGATCCGAAGTTCGAACGATCAGCTTCGCTGCTTGCTTTAGTAAGCTGTTGATCATCGCTCATCCCCAGGGGCCAGTAAGTATCTTCTATCCATCATCCATGTCTCATCTCTTCGATAAGACACCGGAGATGTCCAATGGCCCCTAAAGAGCGATGTTCTGTAGAGTACTCTAAAGCAAGGTGAACCCTAGCTGTGAATCTGCGATGTCCTACGCATTTCATGCGAAATAACTTTAAATAAGTATCACCATATCTAAGGGCCTAAGACTTTATCGTTAAATGGTCACACAAGCTCTCCCTCCTGCAATAATTGCATTGTAATCTGTGCTCTGTCACATCAGGAACAACAGAGATTAAACTGCAGTCTGTAACCCCGCATCAATATCAATCTCAAAGCAAAAATGCCAACGTTTATTCCATAAACGATAAATAATCATAAGCTTGATACCTCAGGATTGCCAGTAACATTTCCCCCTCATTTCCCCTTTCCATAACCCCTACTTTTATCTCAGGTATCCATACTTTTATCTTATTCATTCCATCATCAAAATAACCAAACTTTTGTTGCATTCTCATCCCCATCCTCCTCCCCTATCCCCTCGCCATCCCTCGGGCCTCCCCTACCCCAGCACATGCAGCACCAAACTATCCCTAACCTCCACATCCCTAATCCCCCTCCCAATCAGCACCAGCTTCCCCCTATTCCCCCCATCTCCATCCCCATTTACTCCATCCCTCGCCTCAAATATCTCGAACGTCTTGCGGACAGCTTGGACCATGTATGTTTTTCCTTCGATGGAGGTGAATCGCCCCTTTAGTCTATGAAGTTCAATAGAGCCGTAGTCAGGGTAACATGGTACTTCTGCCTCCCAGAGAACGGAGCGGAGCCATTCGTCGAGGAGCTCTATTTGATCCGAAGTTAAAGGAGGGAGGGGGATGGCGACGGTTTTGATTGTCTGAAGGGGTTAGCGGGTACTGAGAGGGGGAGTGGGGAGGAAAGGGGGGGGGGGGCAAACCGGATCAATAACGCTCTTCTCCTGTACCTTCAAATCTTCGACCTTTTCATACGCCCTCTGATCCAACAAAAACGTCTCCAAATCCGGCACTCTACCCTTCTCCGTAACCACCACCTTCGCCACACCATTTATCCCAGCAATGCGCTCCAACACCCTCTCCAACTCTTCCTCCTCAACCAAATCCTTCTTATTAACCACCACCACATCCGCATGACTAATCTGCAAATGCGCCGTCGTCAACCCTTCCTCCGGCCTAGCTCTTTCCACCTCCGGATTCTCCTCCTGCATCGCAGCACGAGCCGCATCTAATGGCGTACGGTCGTCAAGGGATTGTAGGATGTTGGAAGCATCTACTAGGGTGACTATTCCGTCGAGGAAGATACTACTCCCCAAACCTTCGTCCAGCCAGAATAAAGGCGCGATGTTACCCGGGTCTGCTAGGCCGGTGGTTTCGAGGAGGATGTAGTCGAAGGTTCCGCTGCGCTGCATGAGGGATTCGATGGCGGATACGCCGGTGTCTCTACAGGAGGAGGGGTTAGTGTGGGGAGTAGTAAGCGGGAAGGGAAGGTGTACTTGACGGTGCAGCAGAGGCCTATGGAGAGATGTTAGTGAATGATTCATGGTGTTGAGGAAAGTTCGGAGGTGTTTGACGGGGGATTGAGGAAGTTTCGGAGGAATTGAGTGAGTAATTGGAATGGAGAGGCAGAGGGATTGAACTCACATCCATTCGCCAACTCTAACCATTCCTCAACTTGTTGTCCATCTTGTTGAACAGTCAATGACTTTTCGATATCGGAAGCTGTAGTTTCTGTTGCGTCAGTGACTATTTCTTGATGACGTGTTTACGCGCAGAGTCGACTCGTAGGTAGAGTAGAGATCCGGAGTCTCAGGCGTTCCACACATAGCTTCGCAGCTATGACTGAGCTCCCCTCCCCATGGTCCGTGCGTTCCGCCCCCACCTCCGAAGCCGTAGGAGCAGGGTTACTCACAATCGCCAAATTCTGCAAGCCATCATAGGGTTAGCGAAGTTCCTGGACCACAGCTGAGTAATAGGGAATAGGGCTGTCTTAGGGTTGGACAGTGTAGAGGTGGAACGTACCATTCAGGATTACTGCAATCTTCTTCGAGTGCTGCTCTTGCAGGATGTAGTTCATAAGAGTGGTTTCTAAGTTCAGTCAGCTATGGTTGCTACTAGGATATCAGCCGGTAGCCAGCGGTAAAGCAGTTCTAGCCAGACAGTAGTTCAGCCCTGGGCTGCCTGGGTTCCCCGGGGCTGGGCTGCTGAACTGCTGGGCTCCCAGGGCTCCCCGGACTTTGCTTCGTCGGATTAGAGATCCCCACTTACTTCCGGCTCCCAGATATCCAGTAACAATAGTAATCGGAACCTTGTGTTGGTTTTCAGGTTCCTCATCCTGTACGACTGCTTCTGACGCGTGGGGGACTTGGACAAGCATCGGAGGTTCCTCGTCGGAATCGTAGGAGCTCATTCTGTTTGTTGGTATGTGGGGTTGTTGTACGGTGGTACGAAGTATGTGTCTAGAGTAGAGTTGTTTTTGCTGCCTACTCAGTACTCCTAGAGTAGCTACCACGGCACCACGGGCGTCTACTGTACGGAGCCTACGGCACGTTCCTAGCTTCGTAAAAGCTTGTGGAGAATCTCAGCTCGCTTGGTGACCTTGGTGACCGTTGGTGAATCTGCTGATGGCGATGAGGGCTGAGGATGTGTTATACACTAGTACTTGTTGAGTAGATGGGGGGTAGGTTCGGGATTTGCGGGCTTTGTCAGGCTTTTGTTTCCCTTTCGTAGACTTCCGTTCCCTTTCGTAGACTTCCGTTCCCTTTCGTAGACTTCCGTTCCCTTTCGTAGACTTCCGTTCCCTTTCGTAGACTTTGCGGACTTTGCAAGCTCAGAGCAGTTAGGCAGGTCTGATTTCGGGGCTGCACAACGACGTCGTCGGATGTTAGGCGTGGAGGCGGGGAAAGTAGAGTGACTTTAGCGTTGCCTTCTTGCCCGGCCTGAAGATCCCAGCTGCCAAGACTCAGGGATCACTGTGTCCATCGGAGCCAGCTGGCGGGGGCAGCCAATCAGCGTCCGGCCAAAAGCGAAAAAGCGGGGCCTAGGAATGGTGGGGGCGATTTGGTGGCTCTTTGGTGGACTTGTGGGTGTGAGTAACACGTTAACGGTGGACGGCAACAGAGCAGGGAAACGGGAAAGGCGGAAAATCGAAAAAAGTACCAAAGATCAGAGCAGCCATAAAGATGCTGCGTTCCCCGCCAACAGTCTTCCCGTCCAAACCCCATACAATCTGCCCACCATGCCCGCAGTCGAGAAGACTCCCTCTACTCTGTACGACAAGATCTACGCGGACCATGTTGTCGATGGTCACACCATCTACATCGACAGACACCTCGTCCACGAGGTTACTTCGCCGCAAGCTTTCGAGGGTTTGAGGAACGCCAGCCGGACTGTGCGCAGACCCGACTGTACCCTGGCTACCGTTGACCACGTAAGGACCCGCGTGAAGAATTGAGTTGCTATGGACTACAGTACTAACAACACCTACAGAACATCCCCACCCACAGCAGAGCTCAGTACAAGAATGCAGAGACATTCATCGAGGAGGCCGACTCCCGGACACAGTGTGTCACTCTCGAGGATAACGTCAAGGCGTTCAAGTTGACCTACTTCGGCATGGCGGACAAGCGTCAGGGAATTGTTCACGTTATCGGACCTGAGCAGGGGTTCACTCTCCCCGGAACCACCGTCGTTTGCGGAGACTCTCACACCTCCACCCACGGAGCCTTCGGAGCTCTCGCTTTCGGAATCGGAACCTCCGAGGTCGAGCACGTTTTGGCTACCCAGACCTTGATGAACGCCAAGTCCAAGAACATGAAGGTTCAGGTTGACGGAACTCTTCTCCCCGGTGTCACCTCCAAGGACATTATCCTCCACATCATTGGAAAGATCGGAACCGCCGGAGGAACCGGCAGCGTTATCGAGTTCTGCGGAACTGCCATCCAGGGACTTTCCATGGAGGCTCGTATGTCCATCTGTAACATGGCCATCGAGGGAGGAGCCAGAGCCGGACTCATCGCTCCCGACGACATCACCTTCGAGTACCTTAAGGGCAAGCCTTTGGCCCCCAAGTACGACACCCCCGAATGGCACCGTGCTGTCAAGTACTGGCGCACCTTGAAGTCCGACGAGGGAGCCCACTGGGACGAGGAAATCTACATCCCCGCCAGCGAAATCATCCCTACTGTCTCCTGGGGAACCTCCCCTCAGGATGTCGTTCCCATCACCGGCTGCGTCCCCGACCCCGCCGCCGAGTCCGACCCCGTCAAGAAAGCCGGAATGATCCGCGCCCTCGAGTACATGGGGCTCACCCCCAACACTCCCATGCAAGACATCGTTGTCGACAAAGTCTTCATCGGATCCTGCACCAACTCCCGTATCGAGGATCTCCGCGCCGCCGCCAAGGTCGCCAAGGGCCGCAAGGTCGCTTCCAACATCATGCGCGCCATGGTAGTCCCCGGATCTGGATTAATCAAAAAGCAAGCCGAGCGTGAGGGTCTCGACAAGATTTTCACTGACGCCGGTTTCGAATGGCGTGAGGCTGGTTGCTCTATGTGCTTGGGAATGAACCCCGACATCTTATCCCCCCAGGAGCGCTGCGCTTCCACTTCCAACCGTAACTTCGAGGGCCGTCAGGGAGCCGGTGGACGCACCCACTTGCTTTCCCCCGCTATGGCCGCCGCCGCTGCTATCGTCGGAAGGCTCGCCGACGTCCGTCAATTCACTTCCGCAGAGAAGGAGGTTTCCTCCCCCAAGGTCGCTATCGAGGCTGAACACCCCGAGGCTGATTCCGACAGCGCCGCCGAGGAGTTGAACGATATTCCTGTTGACGCCGCCGAGGCCGCTGCTCCTAAGGTCGCCGCTACCCAGGGAACTGGTCTTCCTCCTTTCACCACCTTGAAGGGTATCGCGGCTCCTATGGCTATGGCCAACATCGACACCGATGCCATCATCCCCAAGCAGTTCCTTAAGACTATTAAGCGTACCGGACTCGGAACCGCGCTTTTCCACGCCCTTCGCTACAACCCCGACGGTTCCGAGAACCCCGATTTCATCCTTAACAAGCAGCCTTACCGTGATTCCAAGGTCTTGGTTGTTACTGGACCTAACTTCGGTTGTGGTTCTTCTCGTGAACATGCTCCTTGGGCTTTGTTGGATTTCGGTATCAAATGTGTCATCGCGCCTAGCTTCGCTGATATCTTCTTCAACAACACCTTCAAGAATGGAATGTTGCCTATTCCCATTACTGATGCTGCTGCTTTGGCTGCTATCGCTGCTGAGGCTGAGGCTGGAAAGGAAGTTGAGGTGGACCTTGTTAACCAGGAAATTAAGGATGCTGAAGGAAATGTGTTGGCCAAGTTTGAGGTTGATGAGTTCAGGAAGCATTGTCTGGTTAATGGATTGGATGATATTGGATTGACTATGCAGATGGAGGAGAAGATTAGAGGGTTTGAGGTTAGACGGACTAGGGAGTGGCCTTGGTTGGATGGTAGTGGATACCTTGAGAAGCATAGACCTGAGGCGGTGAAGATTGAGGCTAAGAAGGTGCCTACGACGAATAGAGGGCAGGAGAAGGAGATTACTGAGTGGTAAATGTGAGAGGAATAGAAGATACGAAGGGGATAAGATGGATTGATTGGGATACCAGGGGAGGGGCATGGAGTTTTTTTCTTTGGTTTGAATGCTTTTTTGCGGGATATCTAGTGTGCGATATTTATGATGAATTGATTTTTGTTGAAGCAACCTTAAAACTTGCGTTTGGCAGAGTGATTGGTAATAAGAGTGATATGCTGTGATTACACTGTGATTACTCTGTAACTTCGAGTGATCCCGTCTACGACCCATCGCCTTACAGCAGCTTATCCAATACTCTCAACATACCCCCTTCACTCATCCGTATCAAAGACTCAATGTGACTTTCAATTATCCACATACTCCTACTACATCCTAAGGCCCTGATACTTGTTTACTTTTATCTATCCAATTAATCCAATCAACAGAAGCTGCCTTGAGTTGTTTCAGACCCAGTGGCTAGATATCTCCACCACCCGAAATTCTGCGTTCGTGCGTCCCTTCATGGAGTCACTTTTCCATAAGATCAACTGACCTTTGCTAACTTTTCCACCCTCTGCCTCCATATCAGCATCATCAGAGCAGTGACCCGTCACATTTGGTAGCCAGAGTACCCAAACACCATGGATACACGTTGAACTTTAGAGATTACCCGAGCGGTAGAGGGAGCGGGATTGATAGTGAACAGGTTTACGCTTCGCATTCTGCAGGTTGTGGTTAGTTCTGACTTTTCACAACACAAGAGCCTGGAGACGTAAACTATGAATTATTATTCCTAACGAATGAGCATCGTGATGGGACAATGGGGCTCAGTACTACTTAGCCTCTCAAGCGAAGTATCTTAGTCGTATCGGAATATGTTCCCAGGTTGACTGCCACCACCCAATTAGAAAGACTGTTTGCTAACTATCCCATCCTCTGCCTCCATGTCTGCATCGTCAGAGCAGTAACTCGTCATGGTTGGTGGCAAATTTTCCCAAGAATCGTGGATTGACATTTCGAAATTTCCCGAGTGGTAGAGTACGAGCTAGGTGTTGTAAATAGTCTCGGGACGTCTTTAGGGATGCCGAAGCGAAGGGTTTGCGAAAGATGGAGGTGGAGCCATGATGCGAGCTGTGTCTGACAATTGCGGTGGCTGTTCCTGGGATCGTTGGAAGGCATGGGGTAGGGCTGAGAATAGCCGCGTGACGTCGTGTGATGTGGCGCCACCTGGGTGTTTCGCCGCCCTAGCTCGCCTCTCCATCGTCATCTGGCCGACCACGGATGCGGAGAAGGCGACATGGAGAGCTGATATGGAGCAGAGATCTGGAGCAGAAAACGGACAACGGAGAAAGGCAACAACACGATGAACAGACACGGAGGAGACACGGAGAACATGGACAACAGAGCACGGACAGAAGACACGGAGCACATGACTACGGAGATATCATACGGACTTCTGTTTTCGGAGTGCGAACTATACTAGGCTCAATACTGGGCGGACCGGATTAAACAGCGAACATAATATATACTTCGCTTAATCGCGTATTGAGCTCGCATAAAGCTTCGAAGCAAAAAAACATTATTCAAAATGTTTTTTGTTTCTACCATGAACCAATCCAGAGCATCCATTTTCCTGGTGGTTGGTTCTACCATGCTAAGGAACATGGTCCGGCGGTGCTGCTACCGATGGGGGTTTCTCCTTCGAGAAAGTGGATTTAAGTTGTCCGGTTTACTCCGGTGTCTTTCCTCCGCGAGGTATGGTTACAACCATAATCTGGCTCGCGGTTGATTCTAAGTACCCTGGATGTGGAGTACTTATAGAATCATAGGAAAGCTCTTACTGTGGTTCGAACGAGGAAGCAAACTGAAGTGGCACCACACTACAGTTGGAACGATAATGTATAGACACAGCAAGCTATACCGTTCCGCCAAAGCTACTTCCCCGAAAGATTGAATATCTAAACTATTGATACACAACCAATTTCTAAAGTCTCTATGAAATCCCAAGCTCCTCAGGGAACCACCCGAGGCAGGCCGCAGAACAGACTTGATATAGACTAATTTCAACTACTCATAATCGGTACGGAGTCTGGACGTGGTGATCCCTCCCTACCTGGTGCAAGTACTCACATTAACGAAGATAGTTGTGCGTGTCGTGGTGGTCGCTTGGCAAGGTCGCGATGATGCTGAGTTTACGTGACCTTAAACGCTAGCCGCTAGTTGACTTGGTTAGCTTGGCATGTGACATTAATCAAAATCTAATCGATCAGATACTTTCAATCTCCGTGCGGTCCGCATCATATCAACCCCAAGCTGCAATCCATTATTAACCAGAATACTTCATTGATTTCTCTATTGGCAGGCGTCTGATACATCCAGTTTTAATTACTTGCATCAAGGTTTACCCACAATTTTTGATTAATCCGGCCACTTTGTATGGGCGGAAGGGACCACAGAGCGATATCTCATCCCTGTTAGGTTGTTGATCGTTTAACTTTATCATAGAACAGAAATTCTTGTTCTCATTAACCACGAGCCCTACATGATAGCCCCACATGATAGCCCCACATGACGAAGACTACATTAAAGACGACAATAACCTCCCAAGATAATGAAACTTACTATCCCCACAAGAAAACACGATACCCACTGACAGATCCTCCATGCGCGTTCAGAACCTAGGGTTCGAAACTCCCGGCTGAAAATAGCTAGTCACATTACTCGCCAGATGATCTAAGATTGCGTTAGTGTCCTATCATCATGGGAAGGAGTGGCAACACTTACAGCAACTCATGTTACTATTCCCAAGCATCGGATTCTGCTTTAAATAATCATACCTCTGGATCCCCAACAACACAAAGCCTAATACAGCTGCAGGCATAGCACATGCGGTGGCAAAAAATAACGCAGATACCGCCCAAACATAGTGTTTTCTTCCTAACTGCGATACATACGAATGAATAAGCTCCCAGGTTGCCGTGAACGAGAATGACGTCACCTCTCCCAGAATAAGCCACACCAGGAACACTATGCCGTGCCACTTGCGCTTGATAGGCGTGGCAAATCCTGTCAGGGCCCAGGTAATGACGAAGGGAGCTGCGATGGATAATATAATGAGATAATCAGACAAGATGCAGGTCCATCGGTATCGAAAGTGGCGCGGTGCATTGCCGATGGGGAAAATGAAGTGCTCGTAGGGTAGAGTCTTTGTATCAGCGTTGTTACTTGATGTGGAAGTTTTATCTTGCGGTTCGTCCTGGTCTTTGAAGGCATTGTAGAACCGCTCCTCGGGAAGACGCGAGTTGTCAATTTCCTGTTTTCCGGCAAAGAGGTTTTTGATGGACTTGAAGATGTCTTTAATGGCATTCCAGTATGTGCGGAACATAACTCCCAATCTTGTTGCATGCTTATTCGCTGGGTCGGCACGTTCAGTAACTTCTGCGGTCTTCGATCCGTTATCCAGCGGGACGTCTGGAGTGTCGGTTCCCCTGCAGCGAAGGATATTCCATATTTCCATCATCGTGGCACGGAACATGCGAGCCATGGCGGAGAAAGGAACAAATCTCACGAACGGAATGACAGTTTTGAACTGGTATGCGTAATTCCAGAGTAGAACTCCAAACATTTGCATACGAGATTGAATAGTGCTAAGCTTTTCGTTCCGTATGAACGCCCGACGTTCATCCGGTATAGGATTGGAATCTCCCAATTGGCGAAGTTCCATCTTCTCAGGAGGCTTCTCAACCAGTTCTCCGACAATCCCATCAAAAACACCACCACGTTCTATGGCTTCCTCCATGACGGAGTTCTTAACCATGTACACGGCCGGATATGATGGTGTCATAAGACCACAGATGATGTTGATGACCGACATTAACCCATAAGGAATCAACGTAAGTTGATAGGCTGCATAATCATTGATGCGACCCCCTCTTTTTTCCTCTCTGAGGAATCCAATAATCGAATAAAGTTGGAAAAGAGCGATGAAGGATTTAATAATACTGTAGCTCGCTGAGATGCTGGTATCATTATTGGAGATCCACCCGCCGTTATCTGCGAGGTAGTCCTCGTTGGTTTTCCAGAAGTAGAGCATCTACATAGGTTAGATTTCAGCAGACTGCAGCCGGTAGGGGCAAGTTATCTTACGTTTTTGATCTTTTCCATGGTACTGATGCGGGCGTGGTATTTCCGTTGGTTGGGTTTACTACGGAACACGTCCATATTCTTCCATGTGACTTCACAGGCTGCAGGAATCCGGACCATCATATACTGTCCCACTTGGCATCCTAGGTTCTTGGGGTTGTGGTTAGGCGTTCCTTCCTCAACATCCTGCGATTTTATTGGCTCGGAATCTTCGTTAGACTTCTGACTTTTCGGCTTCGGTTTGGAAATTTTACGGTTGCATGTGTCGCATCGCTTTTTTTTCTTTCCCTCGGTAGTAGAAGGATGACCAGGAGAACTAGAAGGAAATGCAGAAGTAGGTTGAGCAGCGCATTTACCACGAGGCAAGTAACACAGTCCGTGGATTCGGATGTACCGTTGTTGAATGTTTTCCAAGGCTTCCTCACAGTAAATGTGGTGGTTTATTTTGTCCATGGTAATTGGTTCGAGCTTCGATTTAGGGGTTCTGTTTGAAGGATCGGTGCACTCCACATAGTCGATAGTGGCACCATTTTTGCTTGTGGTTGTTGTGTTCGATCCACATTCCCGTATGGCTTCGATATCTTTGTCGGCGGAGGGGGTCAAAGGTTGAGCGGTTTTGGTGGTTCCGGTCTCACTTGTTCTGCAAACAATCTTAGCCAACGATGCTTCCCTGATCTCAGGTATGATGGATACGCACCGCAAACAGAATAACTTGTCACCCTTTTCTGGCTTCCATCTATGTGTCCTTGCCACAGTACACAATCCACCTGCCTTTAGTGCAGTCTCCAACGGATTATCCTCGAATACCGCAAAATGTTCGAGGCTCCGGCAAGCAAGAATCAAGCCAAAATATGGAAAGAATAGCGCCCACAACGAGAATACAAGAGTATAAAAAGGCCCAGACCCCGGTTTGAAACGAATGGTGAAAGCATGGGCGACATAATTGGCGATCAGAAACTTCAGAACGGGGAAACCTAAGTCTGTGGCGCAGAGTTTGAGGTCTTCAATCGATGATCTCAATCCTGTAGTGCCACCTGTAGCTGCTTGACGAATGACGAGTGAGGCAACTGGAGATTGATATACAATTGCCAGGAGAGCTATGATCTTTGGTAGGTGACGAAAAGACATGATGGGGCATCGAGAGAGGTTTAGGTTCGCCATGCTTTGGTAAATTCGGAGACGAGCATGGAAGGCCGATTCAGCAAGCTAACAGCTGAACCCTCCGCCTTTTGAAGTACTCCTCGTAACTTTGTCTAAATTTAATTCCAACTAAATTACTAACATATAGGAGTTCCCCTTTACGTAAAGAAGACCAATGATCTTCAAGTCACCCGCATTGGTGCGTTTGCGATGATGTGTTCGCGAGTATGCATCTTCAGGTCAAAATTGTTATCGAAAACTGCATATATCTTGGAGTATTGGACCAAAATCACGCATGGTAAAACATGTGCTTCTAGAATGATTGGGGTTTGATATATGGAAGGCGCCGCAGTAATTTTTGACAATTGAGACATGCAGGTTTTTAATATGCGTATGCACGAACAAGCGAGAGGCGGTCAGCCTCCCGTTGAAAGCAAAATGCGAGCGGTTGGTCAATCATATTAGCGGCTAATAATGATACCAATCACTTTTTTGATGGGTAAGATTATTCGGACTGATATGCAGGGAGTTCTCGTTCCTACTTGGGCTGAAAGGGGCGATAGGCAGTATGAGGAATGGGGAGTGCATTCGCAAATAAGCGGAATTGATTTGGAGAATCGGATGACAGCCTCAATCAACTTCAACCACGACCATTACTCGGCGGTTTTCCAGCAGCTTTTCTGGGCGGTCTTGGAAACTGGCGGTCGAGAATTATATTACTGATTTCAACCCTGACCGCGGATCGCGGGCCCCAGCACTCACTAAGTCTTACGAGGCGTTCTTCATGGGAAAAGTTTCTGGAGATTTCAAAGCCAGAAATCTGGACTTGCCGATTATGGCACAGTCTTATCAAATTAGCTAGCTTGTTATGGGTTAGTGCCAGTAACCTGCATCATCGAGCACGAGAGGCGGTGGATCGCGCGTCGTGCGCATGGCACACCGGACCAGCGCGTTGCTCCTCAACCATCAGGAACATACCCCGCTGCCAGCAGTTAGATGAGGAGCATAGCGGAAAACGAACGGCTAGTCCATATGCTAACAGGAAAGAGCAGTTATTGATTTATTTATTTTTATTCATTTATATTTCATTATCGCTTGCAACCTTAGGGTTATGGCGAATGTACAGAAAAGAACAGGAACCTGAGAATTACACTCAGGATCCTCTGGGCTCTGTCCCAGTACAGGTCGTATGCTGTGGGGGCCTGAAACCCCCTTTTCTCCTTGCTCAAAGTCCATCTCGCGTCATCTGTTCCATGTGCCCTGTGTGCACGAGCAGTTATTGATAATCTTACTGATCAGTCAACATTTATTTCCCTCTGCATTCACCACTTCTTCAGTACCTTCGTATCGCCAGCGACATCATTATTGGACCGGGCATTCTATCTCGAACCCCCCCCCCCCCCCCCCCCCCCCCCAGGACTATGTCCCGTTTTCACAGGTTGTCGGTGGCGTTTCTGGCGATGTGCATGTTGAACAGTCCGTATCTTTGGTATAAGAAGCATTGTTGAAGTGTAGGTATTGGATTGGAGACTACACCCTGAAACATGTGTTGGCACCCCTATTACCCTGAAAGGTATTTACGGGTCTCAATGTTTAAAGCTTGAGACATGCAGGAAATGTCAATTTTATGCATGGTGACAATGCGACAGCTAGCTCACCGACGCACATGCCGGCCATAAACGGTAACCGATTACATAACGCTTAATTCTTGTGAATTCTTATGAATCTTATCCGTATTGTCAGGCACCGGGTTGTTGGGTTCGTTCCCGGTTTGAGAGCCGTCAATCATCAACAGCCAATGAAAAACAGATCCAGCCCTCCACCGGTGATAGACAGCGTGTGCGTGATATGAGTGACATGGGGTGACAGACATATCATAGGAAGGTTCCAGCACAAAGGTCTAGCTCACGCAGCCTGGTCGCTGGAGTCTCACATGCCAATGCATATACACATAATTTTGCTGAATAGAAATTTCGGCGTATAATATAATAAAAAACGTTACTTATTACAGAATCGAAACAATCTCAGCATCTCGAATCGCTAGTTTCCTCCTGAATTATTGATGCCGTTCAAAAAAGAGCTGCCATTGAAAGCCCCGGAGATGCTTTCTGCCGCATGACCTATAATTGGTTAACCTAGTTTATCACTGAGGGAAAGATTTACGTACTACAGTAACCAACTTTGGTGGCATACGCCACCTCTCCTTCAAGTTGTCTGAAACGCTGCCAACCAACGAGAACAAACCCAAACAAAGCAGCAGGTGAAAATAAAACAGCCAGAATGACAGTAATTGAAAGACTCCACAAATACTTAGATCTACCCAGTTGGGATACATACGAGTGCAGAAGTTCCCAAGTAGCCGCTGCTGGAAACGGCGACACTTCTCCGAGGGCCAACCATGACAAAAAGACAATTCCATGCCATTTATACGGTCCCACAGGCACATGATACCCCCCGGTCAGTGTGTGTATGACGATAAAGGGAAGCAAAATCCCAAACATGATCAGAAGATCAGAGACGATTGAGGGCCATAAGCTGGAACGAATCCGCCGGGGCGCATTGCCAATTGGTAGAATGAATTGGTGATAACGCTTGCTTATGTAGTCTTCTTTTAACTTGTTGATATTCTCCAAGAATATCTTCCGATAAAATCTATCAGGTATTTGATCTTGTGACTTAAGTTGACTAGGTACATTTGAAGGCGATATGGGGGGAACAGCGGCGGCGGCGGTAGCTATAACAACGGCTGTAAAAATGTAACATTAGTCTTTTCGGCATCGATCTGTGGATTATTTTCGACTGAAGTCTCCGAGCACTGCACTGTGTTTTCCTTACCAAGCTTCGAAAACGCCGATCGAATCTTTTTGTATGAAATCAACCTGAGAAGAGGTATGACTCCCCAAAGATAAACGAACCATCCTACGACCAGGGGCCTTAATGCACCATCATCAATTTGTAAATCCTCGTGCCGTATGAAAACAGTTCTTGCAGCTGCAGAATTGTTTTGTGATACCGGTGTCGTTTGAGATGGGGAGCCGGGGGGCGGTGGATTGTTAGATTTCGCCGGTCTGTTGAATTTGATAATTGGCATTTTAGACTCATCGATTTGCTCTTCAATTAACACTCCAACAATACCATCAAAAACACCTCCCCGCTTGATTGCTTCATCCATGACTGTATTACGAACCATGTAAACCGCAGGGTATGCAGGTGTGAGGAAACCGCAAAGAATATTGAGTAAGGACATCAAACCATAAGGAATCACGGTCAATTGATATGAAGCGTAGCTGATGTTGATGCGATCATTGGATTTTTCTTTGATCAGGAAGTCGATGATTGCATATAGCTGGAAGAGCGCGACGAAGGATTTGACGATACTGTAACTTGCTGAGATGCTAGCGTCGTGTTGTGAGATCCAACGGCCGGTCTTAGCACCTGCTTCAGGTTTTTTCGAGTGAAACATTTTCTATAAACTGATATTAGCCTGAGTCTAAAAAATAGAACCCAGAGGACCTGCTCGAAAGCGAGGTTCAAAACTAACCCTTATCAACTTCTCAAATGATGAAAATCTTGAATAATACTTCCGGTGGTTCGGTGATCCACGAAAATGAAACTTTGCATCCTGATGCTTTTTCCATTCAACCTGACAATTTGGTGGCAACCGCACCATCATGTACTGTCCCGCTTGGCATTTGAGTGGCTCTACCGAATTGCCCTCCTCCTCGGCTAAAGGATTACCATTTAAAGTACGATGGCAGTTTGTACACCTGTCTTCACCTGGTCGCGCTATACAATTACCACGCGGTAAGAAACACAAGCCATGAATTCGAATATACCGCTGATGTAGAATTTCAAGTCCTTCCTCACAGTAAATTTGACATCCAAAATTCTCCTCGCTAGGTGATTCTGAAATTTCATCATTCGGTTTTGGCTGAATAGTAATTTCGGTAAAGTTTGTCTCTTGATTGAGAGCGTTGACGGCCGGCTGGGATAAGGTGGCGTCGGCGATATTGTCCACTGGATTTGGGTTCGAAGCGGTATTAAGTCCGTCGGGGCTGGATTCTTTGATTTCAGACGAGCCATCGTTGTCTGGAGCCTTGACGCTGCAATACGAAACAGTCTTTATCAGCTGGTGATTTCGAGGTATCTAGAACAGGAAATACGAACTCGCAGTATAATATCTCATCGTCATCCATTTCGGGCTTCCATTTGTACGTGCGCGCTAATGTACATAATCCGCCGGCCTTTAAAGCGGTGTCCAACGGGTTGTCTTCGAATATGGCAAATTCCTCCATGCTGCGAGCTGCGAGAATTAAACCGAAATAGGGGAAGAACAGTGCTAGAAGTGAATATAGAACTGTATAGAAGGGTCCAAATCCAGGCTTGACACGAATCGTAAAGGCATGAGCAATGTAGTATGCCACAATGAATTTGAGGATCGGAATCCCCATGTTGGTACCGCACATCATGGCGTTATATGCGAGCGAGCGGCCTTGGTCCTGCGATTGGCCTAAAGCCCCATTAAGACAGAGAAAAACCGCTGTTAGGGTCCATCTGAGATGGCGAGACAGCATCGTTGCTAGGTAAACCACGTCTCGTAGTGATACTGATGAATTTTCGTCCAGTGTCTGTTGAAACTAGATCATGAGTGATGGGCTCTCCGATAACTTGGTGGCCGTGGCTTGGATGTACCTTCTTTAAGGCATTTTTCGTTGGGATAAATTCCTGCGGTATGCACTGGTGACTGCTTTCCCCTCCTCCAATGCCGACAAGTGTAAAGGTCTCGGATTCGGCGAACCACGGCTTTTGGTCTCATTTCGATGATGTGACCATGATAATGCAAGTCGCTGCGGATATTCTGCAAGATGGTGGAGAAGTTGGAACAAACCACACCGTAGGTACATTGTGCCCCTAGAACCATTGGCCTAAGATGAACGTACGCGCCAAGCATTGAAACTTATGCAACTAACTAAGCAATGCACTCCAGTTTAGTCAAGAACTAATTTAGCGCGACACGACAAAACCATCAAATACGATCAGTGATCCATGTACTCTAGAGTAGAGTCCAATATATACCACTTGAACGCCGCGGCTGTTCGAAAAGAGCCTCCGCCAGCAATTTGGATTACTGTGTGTCTCATCACCGGGAGCTCATGCAGTTGTATTATGGAAATCTACGACAGCAAAGCTGAAGGTTGACTGAATCAATTTCTCGTAACTATGTTTATGTAATACGTCAAGCAATGCTTCTTCGAAATACACTAGCAAACTATTGTATTGTATTCTAGTCCCAATTGAAAAAGCGAAAATGCCACCGCAACCGTAGATTAAACCTGAGTCCTCGCTACTTTGATCCAAAAAAAAAACGTCTACAAATACCAACTTAAGTCTAGCCACTGTTGCCTCAACACAATCCCTAGCGATAACCCACCATATATGAAAACTTTATATCAGCGTCTCACTGGAGCTTCTGCTTAGCTGCAAAAATGAAATTATCTGCCAATTCCCATTTCGATTAGCACAGTTCATCACGGGGAAAGATTACACCTACCACATGCGAGTTTCTTTGTGCCTGTGCGATCATCAGCTGCCAATTCACTAAATTTCTGCCTGCAACCAACAAGGACAAATCCGAGAACTGCAGCCGGTGTGAGGAAAGCTGTCCAAACAAATCCCGCCGAAAGCGCTCTCATGTACTTCTTCCTACCCAGTTGCGATATGTAGGAATGCAAAAGCTCCCATGTAGCGGCTACCGGGAACGGCGATAACTCTCCAAGCGTCAACCACAACAGGAAGAATATTACGTGCCATTTGAAACCATCTGGCACCTTGAAGCCGGTCATAAGAAAGATTGCGATATAAGGAAAAAGGATGCCGAAAATAATCATGAGGTCTGAAAGGATTGCAGGTACAATGCTAGTACGATCTTCCCGTGGTGCATTGCCAATGGGAAAAATAAACTGGTGATAGCGCTTTTGTGTGCGACCATTTTTCTTACACAGTTTCGCAAAATGCCAATGGAAAATCTTTAAATATGCTTCGTCAGGCATCTCAAGATTTTCATCTTTGGATGCAGTGAAATCTTTGTTTGGGCTAGATGTGCTATTTCTTCCGAGAGTGGGAGACGATGCATTTTGCTCCACAATAATGTCATTGTTATATAAATTGTTGGGCGTTGATGTGTAACGGGTAGGCGTTATAGGAGCGGTTGCTTCAGGCGTCTCACTTGTAGGAGCGGGATCATTAGGGGTTTCCTTGGTTTGGTGTTTCGTAGTAAGGGATTAATTTCTCTTCCGAAACGATGGTGCACTTCTTGACATACTTCTCGGTCTGCCTTCATTCTGTGGGCTATGTTCGCCTCATTACCGGAAAGCCTCCAGGATATCGGAATACGGAATCAATCGAAGGAGAGGAATAACTTCGCATAGGTTTATGGAATAACCCATTAACAGCGGCTTCAAACGCTGTGCTTCAACGTACAGTTCATTGTGTCGAATAAAGGCCATATTGGAGATATCAGTGGGGTCTTCTGATGCCGCCGGCCGGTTGTTTTCACCTTGACTCGCAATCGGCCGGGTTTCTTTAACGACAGTTACTGACTCGGTTTTTGCAAGCTGCAATGGCTCCAGCGGCGGTGAATATGACTGATGTGGCCGTATTTTGAGTTTCCCGTGGTTGCTTTTGGTGCTCGAAAATTGTCATCTTCGTGGTGTCTATATCCTTCTCAACTAGCTCCCCAAATATTCCATCGAAGACACCGCCTCGCCTCATTGCTTCTTCCATGACAGAGTTTTTGACCATATAAACTGCAGGGTATGAAGGTGTGAGAATACCACAAAGAATGTTCAGCAATGACATCAATCCATAAGGGATCATGGTTAACTGGTAGGACGAATGACTGTTTTTAAAACCATTGTTCCCTTTCTCATATGATTTGGCGAGGAAATCGATAATTGAGTATAACTGGAATAGAGCAATGAATGATTTTGTAATGCTGTAACTGGCCGAAACACTCGAATCGTGTGGTGAGATCCATGGTCCGTGTTGGTTTGTCTCAGGTTCTCTCCACGTGCAAATGTTCTTTGCTAGTCAGTATTGGTATTCAGACTTGAGATATGATGAACTTTACCCTCATAATCCTCTCTATGGTTCCTTCTCGTGCATGATACTTCCGTTGGTTGGGCGGATCTTTGAATTTATCATGGTCCTTCCATTGGACTTGGCAATTGGGTGGAAGTCGAACCATCATATACTGCCCAACTTGACATCCCAGACACTCTAATTTAGGGTCCAGTTTTGGCTTGGCTGGTTGGTTCTCGGGATCGGCCTTTAGTGGCATCTTGCGTTCGCAACGATCGCACCTCGAGGCATCAACAAACTTAATGCCACTGGAGCGTGTGCCACGCAGCAAGAAGCACAGGCCGTGAATCCGAATGTAACGCTGCTGTAGGGTCTCTAATCCTTCTTCGCAGTAGATTTTGAATCCAAAATCATTATTATTGGTATATGTTGACAATGATATATCATCCCCTCCCGATAAAGAAGTATGTTTGTCTTGGTCCAACTCTTTATCAGTGTGTGAAGAAGTAGCGAAGTCGTTATGGTCGTTGGTAATAACAGTATCGGATAATGTGTGCTCGGTTTTCTCGCGTTCGGTTTTTGAGTTGTCCATTTTCGTATCGCCTGTTTTTTCATCCCCAATTCTCTGGCCGTTATTTTTCTTGTCGTCTTCTTTTCCCTTCCAGGTGTGGGTACTAAACAATCTTTGTCAGCCAACAAATATCTTCCGGCCCTGTAACCGGGTTCACCAACTCATGGAACAATAACTGGTCACCATCCATCTCGGGTCTCCATTCGCGCGTTCGTGCTACCGTGCATAATCCACCAGCTTTCAACGCCGTATCAAGCGGATTATCTGCAAATATTGCCAAATACTCCATGCTACAGCATGCTAGAATCAAACCGAAGTAAGGGGAAAAAAAGAGCCAGAAGCGAAAAGATAAGCGTGTAAAATGGGCCAAAACCAGGCTTGAACCGAATGGTAAAGGCATGGGCAATATAGTATGTCACAATAAACTTCAGAACTGGAAACCCCATCTGTTTGCTACAGGTCAGTGCATCCCCTGTCATACCTGAATGGATTTCTCCCCAGGCTGTGCGAGCTAAGATGGAGAAGATGAAGAGAATTCGTGGGAAATAACGGAGTGACATCGCGAGTTGAGCCACTGGAGACGAGTCGTGTTGAAGGCTGTGCCGAGTTTTCGTCGAAAAGAGGATACCGAGTGATGGTCTGAAAAATATACACCTCAGGCCACGAATGTAACTTTTTGAATACCCTAACTACCAACATCAGGGGTACCCGATATGTCTCCACTCCGAGGCCGAACAATCCCATTGCATTCGGCTTCCCCGGCATTTAGTTCCATTTTTGATGATGTGTTTATAAGACTGCACGCCGGAGCCAATGCTATCGAAAATTTGTACAGCTGTTGGGTCAATAATCTCGCCGTAACAATGTGCTTCTACGATTATGGGCCATCTTTCTAAAGGCACCAGCCAACAATCAACCCAAAATTAAGCTTCGAAAACATATATGACCGGTCGGCGAGCGATAGCAAAGCGCGCAACGCTCGGTAATGATCAGCTAAATACAATGGTCGCTTATTGACAAAGTTTATTTCTCTTGACGTTGCTGCAAAGCTCGTTTTCGATGGTCTTGCATATTTGTGATGGTACAAAATGTGAGACAGCACTCAGCCGGACTAGGCCAGTGGCGCGCATGAACAGCGACACGGAATGCTAGCCACCCCTCCCCTCCTTCAGTGATACAGGGCTTCTAGAGCACCACATCGGTTCGTTTGGACAAATAGCTGGATATGTGTTAGTTCAGCTAAGGCATTATTAGCGGAGGGTGCACTCGGAGGCGAGTCCGTCGCGTTTTAAGGCTACACGAAGGAATCCCTTTTAATCAATCCTACTTCGGTTTCACCCGCAGCTGCTCACCAAATGCGAATATCTTGATCACCAACGTCGAAGTTGTTTGTGCGAAGCTCTCAATAATGGAAAACCACAACCACATACTGCCGCTACATCATGAACGATCACAGCAACCACATCCGCATGAGGCCATTGCCTATTCGCCACCACAGACTGAGGCGAATCAACTCTCTGATCTCGATATTGGTCGATCACCATTTCGACTTTTTCTGCGGGACATGATGTTGGTAATCAGACTACTACGGCATTTACCCAGCATGTTTACTCCGATCCGGACGACGAACCCATTGGCCGAACTCTACCTAGGCTCCAGAAGAAACGTTCAAGAGCTTCTACTACATTTTTTTCTCGGAATCCTCGGATTACTCCTCGTTCTCATCACCATTCCTTTGATGATTGCTGCCCCTTTACTGGTATTTTTTCTGTTTTTAGTCATCTGCAATTGTTTTCTTTGTCTTTTGAGCCTACCCCTCAACAGGGGTGCGCGGACCCTGACTAGTAAACCGCTACCGGGATCGCCGGAAACGCCCGAGGAACGGTGGATATTTGTGAATGGGGTCTGTGTTGGAAACTATTGGTTACAAGGTAAGTTTCGAAACGCCACTGAACAGAGATTAATCTCCTGACCATCGCCGCAGCAAATATCAACATGCTTAGCGAAATCTTTCAGCGGCCAGTATTGGGAATCCACAACCGAAGCTACGGTGTCATTGCGGATTTGGTTGAGTGCATTGCTCAGAGATGCTTTTCTTACACAACAAACGATATTCGGTTAACATATGCGCATCTCAAGAAGGATTTGATGGATCCACGAATTCAACGGGTGGTAGCAATTGCACATTCGCAAGGAGGGATCATTTTATCAGTTGCACTTGATCTGCTTTTTGCTGAGCTGGCATGCGAAAATTTAGCGAAATTGGAGGTGTACACTTTCGGGTGAGTGACTCGATCCGAACGTTTCAAAGATGCAGTATTTACTGACTCGACCATTGAAGGTGCGCGGCAAATCACTTTAACAATCCCCGACGTCGATTAGCGGGCCATGAAAAAGCCGAACCCATTATCCGACACATGGAACATTTTTGCAACGAGAACGACTTTGTGGCACGCTTTGGTGCACTGCACTTTAAGGATCCGGAGAATGGTCGTTTTGCAGGCGAAGTTTTTGAGCACAAAGGATACTCGGGTCATTTGCTAAATCAGCATTATCTCGAGGCTATGTTCCGGGCAGAAGCCGCCACTTTTTGGGATCAGGTGGTTGAAACAGATCAATCCAACCCAGAAAGCGCATTAAGCGAGAAGACAAGTGCAGTTGTTTCTAATGTACCCTTGGAGGGAGACATAGAGTCACTTACTGCTGCTGCAGCACAGGGAAAATCTGTAAAAGAGCTGAGTCGGTTATGGACGTACCGAAGTGGCGGTAATCCGGTCAGTCGTTCATGCACTTAGTTAATTTCCATATCACGAGTCGTCGTAGGATATATAGACGGAATTCGAATCCGGGGGAGGAGATTCCATAATAGACTTCAAAATACCATAGATGAGACTTCTTAAAGGTCTTGCATTGTATAAACAGATTCCTATTTGCGTAAATTTCTACATAACATCTAAGAAACCTAGATACATATCAGGACATTCAATCATGGAAATCGTCTACCAGACATTAAGAGCCTCCAACTGCAACCAGCACAGTTGGAGGATACCAATCCGCCAACGTAGACCCACAACAAACGCCTCTATCAACCCCACTTTAACAAGGCATGGTGTGCGGGGTCGGCTGAGCGGCTGCCGCACCGTTGGCAGCGGTGTCAGCAACGTCATTTGCCTCCAGGACATCGGCAGTGGCGTCCTGAACGTCGTTTGCGGCGGCTGCAGCTCCGGTTCGCACCTGACGCTTGAACTTCTGGGGAACTGCCTGTGCTGTCCCTTGCATCATGTCGTCACAAGGAGTGGCTGCTGTATCGGCTACCTGGCGAGGCTGGGGTCCTCCCCTCTGGCCCTGAGGGGGCTGCTGAGGCTGCTGAGGAGGTTGAGGAGGCTGAGGGGCCCTCTGTGCTCCTCCGCGGTTTCTCGCAGGAGGGGCAGGAGGAGGACCTCCAGGTCCTCGAACCTGTCGCTTCTCGGCTGTGGCAGCTCCCTGCATCATTTCATCGCAGGGCTGTCCCGATGCGGCGGCATCAGCAGCCTGGCGGGCGTGAACATGGGCGGCCTTCGCAGTCTTCGCGGTCGTAGCAGTTGCAGCGGTTGTCGCGGTGTTGGCAATGCCCGCAGCGGCGGCCGTGTTCGCAGTGTTGGCGGTGTTCGCGGTGTTGGCGGTGTTCGCGGTGTTGACAGTGTTCGCGTTCGCGGCGGCAGCAGCCTTGGCCTTCTTAGTGTGTCGGGCCTGAACGGCCGGCTCGGCAGCGGAATCAAGCATTGTGTCACACGGCTCGGCAGCTTGCCGCGCTTGGTGCCTCTCGGGAGCAGGGGCTTCCGGCTTGGCTGGGCTAGCTGGAAGAGGGTTCGGCTGCGGAGGGGTCGGAGGCTGGGCGGGGACGTTAGGACGCTGGCCGAAAGGAGCAGGAGCATTGTTGTTGGAAGCCGGAGGAAGTACAGGCGCAGCCTGGGCAATAGCAATAAAAGCCGTGATGAGGATAAGTGTAGAACGCATTATTAAATGTAAGGATTTGTTAGAGCTGCCTGAGCCGAGTAAAAGAATAGGTAAATAAAATGTATATGGATCCGGTCCTTTGAAATGCTGCTGTGAGTGAGATGATTGCTGATGATTATTGAGCGGGAAAAAAGTTCTCTTTATACATGATGACTTCTTACTGGGATTCCATCAACTCCTGCTGTTTCTGTGGATAATCGGCTCGAGCTCTCCCTAGAAACCGCTTCAGCACCTGTGAAAAGATGATCTCGGCTCTCCACCCATCTTCTGCTAACAGAATTTTGGAACAGTTCAAACATCGACACGTCCTTAGAGTACGCAAAGATGTCCAGGCTCTGAGGTTGTTATCCGGGATATCGGAGCCGAAGCCTATCCAAAAAGCTTAACTGTTCGCTTGAAACCGCTTTAGCCGCTTTTACCAGTTTCATTTGGCCAAGGCTCCGCTACCACAAATTACCCGCCAGGTTTAGGATTCGAAACCAAATGAAACTCATGGGATTTCACTCATCGGTGAGGTCAACTGTAAAACTGTCCCGGTGTTGAAATATGTTCGGCTTGTGCATACCAAACTATTTTTGAAGCGCGGGATCTGACGCCGAAGATCGGATGCGGGCGAAGTTGAACTGTGACACATCGGTTTGTGGTCCATGGGGTCGATTTAAGCTTCGCCGAGACATCAAACTCCGGGTACATATCGAGGCTCGCAAATACTTATCTGTACCACATGAACTGGTACCAGACATAGACAGGATTATACTGTGTATCCATCGTTAGGACTTGTGTAAAGTGATCTTTTTTTTGATGTGTCATGACCGATCAATCGATCCTCGATGAGCTATGGAAACAAGACAGACCAATTCTTATCCAAGCTGGAAAAAGTAAGATAATTGTCCGTAGACTGTCTAGACTATATCGGTAATGGGGCTGACCACTGGATAATTTCAGTTCCATATTTAAGATAATTGTCCGTAGACTGTCTAGACTCTATCGGTGATGGGGCTGACCACTGGATAATTTCAGTTCCATATTTTATCCGGAAACAAGCTTCTGACAGCAACCTGGGTCCCTTGTCCGTGGTTCAGTAATTGAAGCATCAATAGCCTACGCCCATCTATAAATTTTAATCATAGACATCAGTAGTACAGCTCCAAACTTTATCTCTTTCAAATCCGATTCTGCTTCGAAACTTCGGGCTGTTCGGAGTGATTGCGCTAGGTGACGCACTGTGACGCTACTGCAAGACTTCGCTTAGGGCTTCAAACACGCTAAAACATTCTCCGAGCTGAGCTGGCGTAAACAAACGGGCCTTTCTTTGCAACATCTCCTCCATCTCCACCGATAACCACCCTTCTCATATTCCCATCCTACTGAGGACCTTATTCACCAATGAATCCCTCTGAGCCGAGTATCAACAAACAGCCTTTTCTCTCCCACGCTTCTGCTCTCTTCCTGGACAACCTCTCATCCTTTCTTCTTCTTTCTGAATCCTACTGAGGATGCTATTTACCGACAACTCCTTCTGATGCTTGGGACGGTGCCTCATCCGCCTTCACGCGGTGGACCCGGGGACATCCGAATATCTTCAGCACCGCTTCCACAATCTTCAGTCCCATTACCACTCGGTCAGGAAGCTGGAGTGTTTGCATAGCTCTAGGCTTCTGCCTAACTGATTGATCCGACGTACGGAATCAACGGGATCCTGAAGTTCATCTCGACTTCTTCGAATTCCTTCCTAGATAACAGTCAACTCTTCTGTCTCTCCCAAATTCTTCTATGGGCAATAATGCGTATTCAATACGCATTATCGCTCAATCTAGATCTATGAATTCGGTCAAAATCCGCACGGGTTACCCCCTTCTCATCGAATTTCTGATCAATCCACTGACTTTGAGCCTGTAGTTACATCTTTTTCTGTTGTTTCCCGGCCCGTATTGTCCAGCTGGGGGTGGTAGCACTATGCACCACATTTACAATGTTTGACCGTCTCTGTCAGACAAATGATTCTTTCCCTTTCGTAAAGGCCAAGATTGCAGCATGTACATCACTTTAACCACGTAAGTTCCGCCATTTACCATCTACTGTTATGTAAGGCTATTAACTTATGTCGACAGATTACTTGAGACGTGCGCTATACGCTCGCAATAGAACCACATTACAGCCCGCTGTTCTGCTTTTGCACCTAGCACCTCCAGTTCCGATGCTGGAAATCCCGCCGATCCCGGCGTCACTTCTGGATTTGATCCCGTTGACTCTGACCACCCCACCATCACGGGTCCCGAGGACCTAGACTACGAAATTCAATCCTGGGCTAAGTGCAAGAAGCGCGAGCCTTCGGTGAAGCAGCCTTTGGATGCGTGTGAATTGGACTGAGAGCAACCAGTGCAATGATCGGAAGTGGCTGCTGAACAGCAACCACAAGCAATCCGCCGTCTTCCGTTGTGGATGGGTCGGGACTGGACCCACGTCCGCGCAGACACCTCGACATTAAGTCATCCAAGCAGGTGTCTAAGAAGGAGCGCCAAAGCTTCGACAAGACAAATACAGAGCTGCGCCGTAAGTCTTTGTCGGAGAATATCCCTGCCCGTGAGGCCGCCAGAAGGGCGATGGAGGCCGCAGCAGCAGCTGAGATACTCAGTTATATTGGGATTTTTAGTGGAGTTTGAATTGCTTAGATCGGCTCTATTTTTGCCAGATGATCAATTTATGTGCGTTTGAAGAATAAAGATATTTTGATAAAAACACTGTTCGCCGACTTGAATGATATCGTGTGATCACATGCAAAATCGACGTGAATAATCATGAGAAACCTTGAGAAGAATCTTGTGGACGATGTGTAAAGACTGAGCCACAAAAGAGTTAATCATATCCAGATACAGATGATATCAGTGATTCTCCATTTTCTATTAACCATGACACAATCACAGCGATTACCACCTTCAAATACTCATTACAATTTCTATCTAGACATTACACATTACATTTCAACCCTTCATTATCCGTAGGTCATATGTTGTAGGCGTTGTCATCAACCAAGCTCCAGGCTTCTACTGACTTTCCCCGATGTTCATCCTTATCCCTATTCGACTGCCTTAATCTACTTCGCCTTCTCCGCCTCCTCCTTCAACCACTGCGTTCCGAATATAATCATCACAAGAACAATTAACAATGCCATAATACCCAATAAGATATTCTGTCTCCTATCCCTCCGTTTCTTCTCTTCCGGAGGCCTATTCGCCTCTAGATCCCGGCGAGCACGTCGCCGCTCTATGTCACGGATCAAACGGGCCTTTTCGCGTGGGGACAAAGGAGGCGGGAGACCATTGCCACGTTCCCATTGGGCTTGGATTGAGGCGCCGTTGGCGGCGTTGATGAAGTGCGGGAAGTTTCTCTCGGGAGGGGGGCAGAATTCACACATTGTGGTGGACTGTGTGGGGTTTCTGACTTTGTGCGAGGAGGTTGCGTTAGGATGGAAGGTGTCGTGGAGCTTGTCGGGGTTGTATGGTTGGTAATGTGAGAGCGCCGTCCGGGGTTGATTTGTTGTTTCCGGGGTTTCTTACCGCTAGCTTCCTCAAAGAGTATTGGGAAAGAAAAGGTAGATGCGGGATGGGGGAGGTGCAGTCGATAGCCAGATGTATCCGCTATCGATAGGAACACTTTGCATTATCCGGTTGATATCAGGCGGTTTGCCTATGAGATGGGGAGCTATGCGAGGTTTGTCGCAAGCGGAGGGTAGGGTTGTTGTTTTCCTATCGGTGGGTGTATCGCTTTGATAAAGCCGCTTGGCAATAGATTATCGAACTGGAGGAAGTATAAAATGTGCTGGTGGACGTCACGATGGTGTTGAGTGGAAGAGAGACGGAAGAGTGTACGAGGGGTGGGGGACATACTTAACTTTGGTGCTGGTTGGGTGAGGACGTCGCCTGGCGGACATATGACGCAATTAGCGCGCCAGCGTCTAACGGTGGCATTCTCAACCAATGGGCTACCAGTCCCGACACTTTTAATGTAGCACCACGGGGGCGAGTGTGATGTAGGAGTTATTAAGTCCGCAACAACAACACCCCAAAAGGCCGGGGAAATCAGAGCTGAAATTTAAGCCCAGTTCAGAAGGCTTGCGGTTTGAATTTAAGTGAATAAACAATGTCCATCGTGCATTAATCGAATTGCAGTTGAATCAATGTTTCCGAGGCGCGGGGTGATGCTTCGGAGTTGATAACGGGCCGAGTTTAAACCCACGCTATCTCAACTCACACCGGTACCCGTACTCTTCCCAATCCCCCCAACATGTCGACCTTCATCATAACAACGTACAACAACAACGATGCAAGACTTCCACACATAAGACCAACAAACCTAGGGTCAACCCCTACCCCTTCGAGTAGTTTCCTCGTACTTCAGGTAATTTAGACCTGCACAGTATACCTTTTTTGTTATGAAAAATGCTAACTGTTTCTAGGGCTGCTTGCCTGCCTCCCCCGAATATTTTCGGGGCCGCCCCGGAGGGGTGTCCCGCTTGGGACACACCCCACATGCGATTCCTACTACCTGGGTCCCGCCGAACTCAACTTCACGGCGATAACCTGTCGACTTCCTCGCCCCGCCCCCCGAGCTCTCTCGGGGCCAGCCCAGAGGAGGTATCCCACCAAGCACCTGTCACCTATCCCACACGTTATACAGCCCATCTGGATCCTGCTCGATTTGGCCTCACGTTGGCAACTTACCGACCTCGCGGTCCCCCTCTCACCCGGGGGCACGTGTAAAAAGATAATCGATGAATCATCCTTCTGGGTCGGGTGGTCTCACTCAGCTCTTTGGGGCTTCCTGACCCAGACCCCACCGAATTTCCAGATTTTCCGGATCTATTCTGGGGCGCGTGGCCTCTCATTGAAGAACTTCGAGGCTGCGCAGCTCAGCCGCTCGGGGTCCGAAACAAATCCTAACCGGGTAGCCTCCCTCAGCTTTTTTGAGGCTACCTGTTCGGACCCCCGAGCCTTCCTCCAGCTTCCCCGGCCTTTGGCTGTGGCCTCCCCAACACCCCTCGGGGATATTTATCCAGCGTTCTGGGCATTCTGCCCGCTTCGGTCTTTCCCTCGAGCATTTCAAAACCGCCCTAGAGAAAGTATCCCACTAGAGAGTCGAGACTTATCCCACATAAGATCCGTATCACTTAAGTTACAATCGACTCCACTTCACATCCCCAACCAAAGCAAAAACCCTGTCGACAAATCAGCCTTCTGGGTCGGAAGCCTCCCTCCCTCGTTGAGGCTTCCGACCCAGACCTCTGGATTTCCCAGATTCTTTCTGGATGGTCTCCCCTCGAGCTATCTCGGGGCTGCCCTGGAGAGGGTATTCTCCTCAGGACCTACGCTACTTTGGCTCTCTGGCGGGAGGCTCGGGAGCAAAGCAAAATGGTTGAATAAGCAGATAAGAAAAATACTGTACAGTATAATAAGCAAAACAAAAATGTACAAATATAACTTGCGTCACTTTCATCTCGTGCTCGTGGTACTCCAAATAGTTCTGGTGATTTCTTGTGTTATGCTTTTGGTGAAAGAAAGCCTGGGCTGTGCATCCGTAAAAGTCTGTTAAAGAATGTCGGAAAGCCTCATGTGTACGTTCGTCGATTTCTACTTGACTGCGTACTACGTAGCATCTTAGAGGAAAGTCGGGTGTGTATTTCGTACATCTCAACCTTCATCGCAACAAAGGACGACGCCATAGAATCGCCAAGACCCAAAGACGAAATCAAGCTAGCACATCCGATCGATAGACGCAGAACTCGAGTGATACAAAGTGACCGTGCTGTATTACTGCAGAAGCAATCAACCTTGGTGACATAAGAAATCATAAATCATTCCTCCGAAAATCTTCCTTAGACAGCTATTCGTCAAAAGACACCTGTAACCCTTCCACGCTACCCACAGCGCATATCTGTGTAAGAAAACAATCATCAAAGCAGTAGAACATCCTCCAAGCAACACCACATCAGATCCTGGCCCTTCGAAAAACACCATTAAAACCCCAACGCAAACTTTCCAAACTCATCACACTGTACCTCCCACAATACAATTTGTCCTAGCCATCGCCACAGTAACCACCTAACACTGGATCCACCCACCGTACTGTGGCCACCGTAACTAACCAACACAACATTCACCCAAAACAGCCTTCTTCCCCCATAACATCATTACATTCACCGTTCCAGCACCATCACCAATCGCTAAGTTATCCTACTCTGTCTCGTCGTCCTCATCTTCATCCACATTTGAGTCGTCCGCCATCTCTTCATAATCATCATCCGAATCTTCCATCATCTCCTGAAAAGCCTTGCGCCGCTTCCTCAACTTCAACATCTTCATGTCAATTCGTTGCAACTCTGCTCTTATGAATTCTTGCCTTGCAGAACATGAACTGCTGTCTCTTTTGTTGACAGTGCGTCGCTTGGTAACCTTGTGGTTGGATGTCTTGGCGTGCATCCCTTTGATGTTGTTTCGGGCAGTGGAGCGATTTGAGATATTTTGGCTAGCTATGCCCTGAGTCCTCCCGACGTTGTTGTCGATATCCAACCGTTCGGTTTCCTTCGGATTGGGTGTCGGGTGAAGCTTTTCGATGTGGTTTTTGAGGTTGTCTCTGCGGGAGAACCCCTCGGCATACCGGTGGCAGGTAATTTCAGGGCATGGAAAAGGACGCTTGTGGGAATTCATGTGTCGTCTATCTCCGATCAGTGATGTCTTGGAGTGCTTTACTAGCAAGTAACGTACGTATATGCGGTCTTCGCACCTCTTCCGACAATCACTTTGTCGCATCCTGCAATCGTGCAACGAAACTCCGTCGAACTGTCGGCTGCACTCTTTGACTGGAGCGGAGATGCATAAAGCTCCTCTCGAGCGGTTGGGCGTGAATCAGAGGCTGTGGTTTCGGGAACATGGCCTAACTGAGACTTGTCAATGTTAATCGTTGCGATCAGTTGTTAAAGACTGGGAAGAGTAAACAGACATCGCGTGTCAATGCAAACTCTTCAACTTTGCTACCCGATCCTAGAAAACTATCTGTTGATGTTGCTGCGGAGTTGTTTCCAAGCTGAGACGCGACGTTCTGTGATTAATTACTGGTAAAATTAGTTTGGAAGTAACATAGGTACTGACATCAAGATATATGACTGGAAGTTGAAGTCTTCCTGGACAATGACCGGCGAGTGCTTCATGAGATGTAGAGGACAAATAATTCTTATCGTGATATGTGGATGATATTTGTGGCTGGGGCTTGAGCACAGTTAAAATAATTATTATTGGCGAACCCGGTGGAGATACAGACTGCGTGTGATTCGATTGGTTTATTGACTGGAAAACATGAAGCCTGAATTTGACTAGCGGATTGCGGGATATGGTTGGGCATGCTCTGCCTCTGTTACGGCCCACAACTGTCAGTGTTAACTATCCATGCCATCTCTAGGAAACTGGTAAAAAATGCTTCAAGCAGATATCCTATTATCTATTGTTACGTACAGTCTGTTGAACCATGTCGAATCGGTTATGGTTATTTGACAGCTCTAGTGGCCATGTGTACTTGTCAGAGCAGTATCCAATAACCCTATTCTGGTCGACAGAGTAGCACTCCGCTTGCTCAACATGGTTTGCTATGTGAGCACGTTCTGCGTTTCTAATCGCAAAGGCATTAGCAACCCAGCCGTCTAAGTTTGGTAGATTAGCGCCTCCACTTGGAACAAGGAATGAATAATTCTCATTGTTGGCATACATGATCGATACTTTCTGGCTGTTCGACCAGTGTTGATAACTTCTAGTTGGATTCGCCTTCTTTCGTTCTTTCTTTCTTGTCCCTTCTTTCTGACGGATAATTTCTAGCTCCGTGTAAGAGTAATATTGTTTTTCCTGATTGACAAGATTTAAAGTTTTTGGATCAACGGCGAGAAATCCTGTGATGAAGAGATTAAATGCTGGTGGGATGTGAATAGCTGAGACAGGCGAAAGCGTCGCCTCTTATATAGACGACTAGTATCTGCATATGAATATTTTCGGCATGTCTTATTCGAGCACGCCAGTTGTTTGCGATCACTACGTAGATTCTGTCTCAAACCAACTTGGAAAGTCCATTGGGCGTGCCCAAGGTAAGCGCGTGGGAATCGGTCACGCCTACCTGAGGTCCCACCGACATATCCCAGGCTGTTTGGTGTGAGGCTAGCGGATGTGCCGACTTTTTATATGCCGAATTCCGTGTTTTTGAAGCGAGTTTTAATTGTAATTTGATTGAAGCAAATACGTTGTGCTTTTACGGAATATTCCGCATGCACAACTTTCTAGGCGAATTACAGCCCCATATCAAGAGCGAACAGGGGGATTTCGCAACTTTTTATTAGGAGCAGAAATGTGGTTGTATGACGCTCTATGCGGGTAATTATGCAGACTTCAGAGCATCCTTCGAAAAACGAAATATATGCAGTGTTGCATGATCCGGTTGATTTACCAACGGGTTACAGTCCAACTACAATAAGCGATGTGTAAATTAAGGTATTTTATTTTGTTAGTATAAGTTACGTTATATTTTTATAAACAGGCGGGATGGCCGAGTTGGTTATGGCGCCAGGTTAAGGTTACCTTAATATCGATTCCTGGTTCGGGAAACTGAGCGTGGGTTCAAGTCCCACTTCCGTCAACATTCATTTTTTTATTTTTTTCTTCTCTTTTCTCACTCATCCCCTCCTCTCATCCCTGTTAAAGGAAGGAAACCTGTACTGTTTTTTTTTTTTTATGTTTTGGAAAGAAGTTACGGTTTACAGCTGTTGAGGGTTACTAGTTTGGGACTTTATGTTTGGGAGTGAGGTGATGTCCTGTACTGTGATGAGGTGGGAGTCCCTGCATCTTGGTGTAGTGATATGAATCCTTGCATCTGCGCAAAACCAAAGGGTTCGAATCACGTGTCGCTCCCAATGGTGCCTCTTGGTTACCGGGGTTTGCCCTCAAGTGTGAGGTTTACCCGGGACTCAGGAAAGTAGTCACTCAGTCTGTGGTGAAAGGGCACTTGACATAGGTTGAAGAGTGGCCCCGCTTACCTGATCTATGCCTTCTTAGGTATAGAAAAGAAGTTGGAATAAGTTCGGGTAAGATGTAATTCTAGGATTACGACTATCATAACCATTAAGGTTGCATACAGTATATGAAGAATTATCATTATTATTATTAGTGATGAGGTGGGTGACCATGTACTTAACTTTTAGTGTTCAATCCTGAGTTCCACTGCACTCCAGTGATATCACCTGACACGCAATAAGCATCAAGCAGCACGATGTTAAAATATAGAAAATACTTTCAAAGTCCAATGGTATTAACAATTGTAAAGTTTAAACCCGGTATCTCTAAGCTATGCACAAAAAAACCTTAACGCAAAAACGCCATGATATCATACAGTCAGTCCCAAACCCTTTTGCAGCCATATCATACAACCTCCTCCTTCTCCTTCTCCCCTCATCACCCCGCCCACACAACCACCCCTATATCACCATCTCCAACCCCAAACCTGCCCCCCGTCCCCTCCTCTCCGCCCCCCTCCCCAGCCACCCTCCAACAACCCCTGCAAACCGTCCCCTCCTAGCCACTTCCACCACCTCCTCCACCGCGCCCAGGAACTCTTCCCTACCCCCCATCATCGTCTGTTCTTTCGCAACCCTCTCCCCCGTCCCCCACCCATTTTCACTCCTACTCCATTTCCTCAACATCCTCCCTAGTCCCTCCATAGCATTCCCCCTCCCCACCTCAAAATCCCTAGATCTAGCCGCCATAGCTAACACATCAACGGGCCTAACCCCTTCCTCATCATCTTGTCTCCTCCCTGCCACAATCCCGCGAGCATATAACGCAAACCGCAACAAAAAGTTGGTAGATTCATCCAGCCCCTCTTCTTCCCCGGATTCTTGCTCGGGTGTGAGCCAGCTCAGCACAGGAATCGCCTCAGCGACAACCCGTAACAGCGCGGTAAGAACCACCAGAATTCTTGGAGAGGTGACGTCGCTGGTCATGGCGGAGTTGACGGCGCGGCGGATCGAGTCAGTAATAGCAACTAGCATCTTCACCGCGGCTTGGGAGGAGGGGATATTAGTAGAGTCGACGGCATAGGGGATTTTCTCGACGGTGATGCGGAGTGCTGATAGTAATGGTTGGCAGACGACATAGCCGGCGGGGTGCGTGATAGAGGACTCGATGTAGGCGGGGAATATTGTGTGGAAGAAGTAGGCGCGCATTGTTGGTTTGACTCCCTCCGCGCTGGCTTTGCCAAGCTCAAACCCCTCACTCAAAGCTGCGGTAAGCTGGGTTACCAGCGCCTGCTGATCACCGTTCAAAACCGCCCTCTCGACCAAAGTATGGACAAAGGTATTAAGCTGTTTCTGAGTACCAGGAAATGACAGGGTGAGGCTAAGTTTTTTGAGGTGGGCGATGATGTAACCCGGGTCCAGATCTGGAAGTGGGAATAAAGAGGGGTCTGTGAAGAACGAATCCAGAGGGCATAGGGTAGAAGTATGTTGCAATAACTGGGTAATGATTTGGTGACAGAAGGGGATATAGGAGCCTGCTGATGGGGAGAGGAGTTGGTGGGTTGTTTTCATTGCTGTCATGAGTTGGCGGAGGAGGTGGGAATAGGTTACTTTGACTTCTGCAGCTGAGGTAGGAGAGAGGGATGAGTGGTGGGTTCTCATGTTGCTTAGAAGACCTGGAATTAATTAGCATCGCCCAGTAACCACTTTACCGAGTGACAACAAGTGACACCGTGTGAAGAAACTTACAACTAATCAACGCCACCCTCCTACTCCTAAACTCCGTCTGTGTAACTCTATACCTCCCCTCATTATCCTTCTCAAATGGCAAATTTCCCAACAACGGATTCGCCCCATCCGTATTCAAAATCGCCTCCGTAAACCCTGCCTGAAACTTCAACCTCGACTCCCTTTCCACCAAGCCCTGGAACCAAGCCCCCAAAAACGCCTGTTTATTGCCCTGATAATCCGCACCAGCTTCCAAAAGCTTAGGTAAGAAATAAGCCGTAAATTTCCTCTTCTGTTCCGTATCCCTAACCGAACTCCAAGATTCACGAGAATACTCCAAAAACACCCCCCAATCTTTTAACCCGTATTTAACAAGGAATCCAGCAGCCATACACCATGTATCTATGATCTTTGTAAGGAATTGCTCCGGTGGCTGAATATCGCTTCCAAAGCTGTTGGAGAGGAGACGGAATAAAGGGTCGTAGGCGGTGGAAAGAAAATGTTGCGCAGCTTGCTTAGTTTCATCTAGCATAAGGACTTCTTCAAAACCGCTCCAGTCGCCGTAGTCTTGGCTATCGTCATCGGTATTAATAACAACAGTAGCGGTGGATTCCGAGGGGTGGCATGCGGTGATATAACTCTGTAACAAGTTGAGGACTTCAGTCAGAAGCTTAGGGGTGAGTTTAGTATGATTGGTAAGTATATGGTCGGTGGCAGAAGATGTTAAAAGGACCATAGCTTGCTGTATGTTGCCTTTAATACTCCCCATAGCAAAGCTTAAGCTCTTGACAAGATCATTCAAAATATCCTCTAGCTTCCGTTGGTTTATCTTAACATTAGCTTCTAAATCTTCCTCCTGTAATCCAGAATCTCCTTTCCCTCGAGCTTCCCGGAATTCTCGCTCGGCTTCACTTCGCGCTTTTTGATGCTGCCCGATTGTCTTTGAGACTAATTCTCCCCACCAGTCCATCAGTTCCGTAAGCTTCTCTAACCCCTCGTGCGTAGATAATTGCCACCGAATCAAATTCCCCCAAGCCCTCACAGCTACGACACAAACTTCTCGGTGCGATGTCTCAGGATTAACCAAGCTCTTTATAGCCTCTAATGGAAGCCTTCTATCCGGTGGTGCAGCCCAATAGAGCGTTTCCAACAAATAATGATGATTCTTAAGACTTTCCAAATCCTCTACTCTCAACGGCTCCTCCTTTGGATAGCGTCTAGTGTGGTTCGGTATAAGCCTATAAAGGAGATTTGAAATTTTCGGGCCGGTGGAGGTGACGGTCATTTGCTTGATACCAAGAGCGATTGTCTTCAACAGAAGCGTAAAACAGAGATCCGAATCCGTCACCGAGATATCTGGGTTGCGGTCTAGGTTTAATAAGAAATCGGGAGTCCCGCGGTCTTGTTCTGTTGATAGATTCGCCATAGAACCACCGGGGCCGTAGAAGAAATCTAACAAAGTCGGGAGGACTAAGTCCGGATTTCCCCAGCGCCATTTAGAGATAAGGTGATTGCTGCGTGCGTAAAGTATCTTGATATACGCCGCAACACTGCTGGGATGGGCGGCTTTGTTGAGTTTATAGATCCTCAAAGCTCTTCCAGATACCGCTTTAACCAGTTGCCAATTCTCCCTAATCCGGTGGTTGCCGTTACTGGTACCGGTAATCCTCATCCCAACACCAGCAGAATCGAATTGATATAGCGGTATCAAAGTAAACACCGTTCTCCAAATCCCTTCAAAGTGCTTAACACTTATCGACAACTCCACTCTCTCCAAATGCAACGCTTCATTCACCGCCTCCCAAAAGCCTGCGCCCTTAATCCCCGTCGAATCCAGCGCTTGTATGGCTATCACCCAGAGTTCAACAATGTAATGATCCCCGCCAATTCCTTTCTCAAAAGCAGCTTTGCGTCGTTGATCTTCATAGCAGCTTCTTATCCTATCCACGCCCACCCTTATGAGCCGACCGATAAGTTCCTTCCCGAGGCGCTTGATGGTATTCTCCATTCCGAGTTGTTCCTGGGTATCTGGATTACCGGAAAGGAGCTGGTAAAGTTGTATCGAGAGAAGGAGGAGGAACGCAGAAGTTTGCAAAACAAGGCGGGTATTGGTCTTAATAATACCCGCTGTATCATTCGGCCCCGAAACCTTCAACGTCAACCGGGAGGAGCAGGCTTCGATGGTGGTTAAGAACCGTTGAGCTAGGGACACGGAATCTAGTTCGTCATGAAACGACACCGTCTCCGCCAGATACTTGGTAACGAACCCAAAAAACTGGTAAGCTTGGTATGGGAACATTTGTTCCGACATTCCGAATGGAACTTCTACTTCGAGTTCTTTCTCCGCTGCCTCACCAATAACTCCCAAAGCCCCCTCAAACCCGCTCGCAACCCCCTCATCATAACCCCCCCAGCACAATTCTATTCCCCCAAACCTCCCCACCACATTTCTTTCCACGAAACCCCTCGGCTTCGGAGTAGCTAAAGCCACACCTAACCCGCCGCTTCCTATAAATGTCTCGGAGCTGAATATGGTTCCGTCTTTTAGCGGTTGGATGTCGAAATTTAGGGAGTACCGGCTTCCGAGGGGTAGGAGGCCTAGTAATATATCCTTCCCCTCCCCATCTGCTCCCAGAACTGGTTCAAGGCCATCGTCGATTACTACTAAATCCTGAGCCGGTGGTTGACGGCGGTCAATTGTTTCCGCATCGATTCGAGTAGGAGTAGCTTTCCTCCTCCGCTGCGCCAACCTCCTGGGAGCAACCCCGGACTCAGATGGGGGCTGGGATGAAGGCGGTGAAGTCAAAACACCTTGAGGCTGTACGAATGATGGGCCATGACCGCCGGGTCGAGTGATTCCTGAGGGTTTTGATGGTCTTGCACGCTGCTGATGGAGGTTGGCGATGACATTTTCGATAACCCTCGCCGTCGGGTGGATTCGTGCAGAAAGTTGTGACCTCGGTAGCTCCCTCTCGATCTGTGCTGGACGAGGGGCGTTGAACCGGTAACTTTCATACCCTGCGCGTGGAGGAGCTATAGAATACTGCGGCCCTACTTTAGGTTTTCTAATCTGCTGCTTCGACTTGAGGGCATCGCGTTCGAATGCATGCTGTATTAGGGATGTTTGTTTTGGTTTATTTGAAGCTGTGCCGGGTCTTCTTAAGCCTGCAACCCTCGGCGGCTTCCTCTTCTGTTGATCATTCGACTTCGCTTCATTCGCTTCGGTTAAACGCTGCGGTGAGGGAAGCCGCTGCTGCTGCTGCTGCTGTGGAGGCGGTGACATCTCCTCCCGCCTCCACTGCGTCCCATCCAACCCCTCTCTCCTCGCCTCCTGAGCTATGAGATCGGACCGTCCGAAAGGTAGTGTCCCCTCCCTCCAATTCCGTAACACATCCAGCACCTCTTGAGTATCGGCTGCTTTATCAAGATGGAAATGCTTTCTTCCAGGACTTGATCTTCCTTTATCGCTTCTTTTCGCCGCAGCCCTAGCAGCAATCTTCAGGAACGCCGGTGGGGAGCGAGTGGATTGGCGGAGGTGTGCAGTTGCGTCTATTACTGATAAACGGGGGCCTGTTGATTGCCTTGGCCTTGGCTTTCTGGAGCGGGAGGAGGTTGTGGTGGTGGTTGTGATTGTGCGCCTGAGGCCAGAAGCAGCTCCAGATCCAGTTCCAGCTGACTTGGAAGCCGCAGCACCTACAGTACGTTTTTTTCTTATTCCTGTTCCACTTGTTTTCGGCCGAGATGTTGAAGGTAGGCCGTAGTCGATTCTATTATCCTCCATATCTGATTCATCGATATCTATTAAGGTAGTTTGTTTTAACCTCGGCTGTGTTGAGGGCCGGTTCCGCGGTTTAACTGGAGCAGAAGCCGTTATTATCGGCTCGGCGTCTGAACCATCGGAACTAGAGTCGGAGGGAAATAGATCGTGGATGTTGTGGTTGGGTCTTGAAGATATCTTAGCTCTGGCCACACCCGGTCTTCGCTCTTCGGTGGGGAGCGTGGGGGATTTTTGATTATTCTGATTATTCTGACCTCCCTGGGCAGAGATGGTGGTGGATTTTTCGGCAAGACGGATGTAGGAGGCGGGCAAGATTCCTCGGGTTCCGCGTTTTTTGAAGAATTTTAGGATTTTGGAACGCTCTTTGGGGTGTTGTTCTTGTGTTTCTTGTGTCGAGTCATTCCCACTGTCGTTGCCATTGTCATCTTCTGATCCCGATTCGGAGTCTGAGTCTGAAAGTCGAGGGCCAACAGTCTTCTGGCGTGGTGTGGAGCCTTCGGAGGACGAGATTGATATTGCACGCCGTCTAGCAGCACCTGAAGGCCGCGGAGGAGACTCGGTATCGGAACTGAAACTGGGGCCGAGAATGTTATCGTATCGGCGCGCATCCTTCATCTCCCGACCCTTCCCCTTATCCGATGACCTGCCGGGATGGGTTGAGTTAGGACTCCTACTCCCTAACACATCCCTCCTTCTCTGTGACGTCGTCGGGGACTCCAGGAAATCATAAATCCCCTTTATCATATCCATATCCCCATCCCCATGACCCCTCGCTGGGCCATTGGAGCTCATAGGCCGTGTATAATTCTGGGCGCTGGGTTTTCTAGAGTATGTATGTGCGATTTTCCTCCGTTTCAATCGCTCCTGTTCAACCCTATGAACCGCATCCACAAAGTCATTCATATCCTCTTTATCCCTCCTATCTGCCTTCTCCGAGCGCCTGTCCTTATCAAAACTCGTAACCCGTTTAGCCGGCGATAAAACCACAGTCCTCCGTCTCAAAGGGGGTGCTTGGCTCTCATCATCCGGGGGTACAAATTCCTGATCCTGACTATCCTCCTGTCCCGCAGCCCTGGCAGCCCTCGCAGCTTCTTCCTGGACTTGACGAATCCTAACAGGCTGGATACCACCAGCTTTCACGAGGGATCGATAATGGGCGTCTTCTAAAGCGTAGGGGTGTAACTGGATAGGCTGCCTTTGCCTTAAACTCCGTTCGTAACCTCTTTCATAGAAATCTTGCGGGGGATCGAGAGCGAGATTTCCGACTGCGGGGGATGATATAGCGGGGAGATCTTGGTAGTTTCCTGTGTGGACTTTGTTGATGACTACTTCAATTCCGCCTGAAGTCCGCCGGTTGGGAGAGGTTGGTTTTGAGGCGGGGGAACCGATAGATGGTAAAGAGGATAGCGGAGAAGATAACATCGACGAATCATCTGGGATTTGTTGATTCTGACTGGGCTCCTTGGGTTTTGTAGGAGTGCGCCAGAGAATTGTTTGTAGTTCTCCGGTGAGGGGATTGCGGGATTCGGGGATGGCGGTGGGGTTTCGGTGGGTGCGCGAGGGGGTGGTGGGTCGTGGTGGTGGTTGGGCATCTATGGTATTTTTCTTTTGTAAAGTTAGTGATGTTCTGTAGACATGAAGAGTGGGGTGAATGGTGAAAAAGTGGACAGACGCTTTCGATTTCCTTCTCCTCAGCCTGGGGTCTACTAAGGTCGAGAACTGGTATGTTGGCGGGGATGTTTTGTGGGTGAGTTGCAACGCCGAGGATTGAGTCGATGTCCATGAAATCTGCATCCTCTGTAGCAAGAGCATCCTCCCTTAATTCCGGTGCCACTGTAGCCTTCATGCGTGATTTTCCTTCGTCCATTTCCCCATTGTCGATATCCATAAGACCTTCGTCTTTTGTCGGTTGCTGAGTCGCATCTGATAATTTCGAAACATCTGTCGTAAGGCGTTCTATTGGTCCATCCTCTCCTTGTTCGTTCGTTTCGTCGTGGCCGTAAAGCGTCTCCTGAGTCTCTAATTCCTCTGCAGAATCTTCCCCCTCAGAATTAGGCACGTATCCGCGTTCTCTCCAGGTCGTCATGACATTCCGGTGCGTGGTTGTGTGTGGGGGAGGGCGAAAATAGATTTGGTGAATCGCGTCGCGCCATCAGACGCGTATTGACCCGGCGCGACACGCGTAAATCATCAATTAGCGTTTTCATTTAATGCATGCAGAAAATACAGTAAATATTGTCCAAAAATAACAAACATCTATTTTGTACATGATGTTACGCGTCTTTGCATAATTTATGTATTTTTGTCTACCTCGCCACAGTGTCGTGTCCACGGTCGTTTCACCTCCGTCGCGTTCATGCGCACGCGCGAGTGACGCGCTATGACCTCCATTCTACGCTTAGCATGCACCTGAACTCCCGACTAGCCTAGAGCACAGCATCCGGAACGCAGCTTCCCCGGACCCCAGATCCACACTCTACACTTTCCCCACGCTATGCAACCCTGCTCTCTCCCCGCCTGCATGCGCACCGGCAGTACAAACCGACCAGCTGGCACAAGTTCATGTACGATGGGCGATAGAGTAAAGAGGAGCCAATCAACGGAATCAACGGACAAATTAAATGAGACGGGATGCCAAATCGGTTGTTTCTGTCTTACCATGAGGCCCTTCCTACAGTCTGGCATGTGATTGATGACATCGTGTGTTGAGAGCTACGAGAGAGAGAGAGCTTCTGGTAGGACAGGCACACTTTTCACATGCAACAAGACAGCAGACAGAGACCAAAACACGAGACTGACACTAGCAAGTTGTGCAAGCTTAACGATGCTGCTGCATACACAACCACGTCCACCAGCCTCCGGAGCCACAAACCAAAGGAAGGGCTGCAGTACAGAGTACATCTACCCCCGTTTATACCCGCACCACCGATCAACCTCCTACACTTATAAATGTACCGACTGAGATTGAACAACATCCTTAAACCACCATGGCACGTTCAGAATCCCTTTTACGACAACCTAGGTTCAAGATCTTGGCTGTTATCTGTTTCTGGTGAGTGAGCTGCGTGCTGAGATCCCACATCTCCCCCACCCCCCCTCAAGCTGCCAGCTAACACCCTACAACAGGTTCATCTATCTCCTCCGCGGCAACCCCCATGGCCCTCCCCTCCCCCTCCTCCGCCGTGCCTCCCGCCTCTTCAGCAAGCGCCTAACCATCTTCCAAACCGTCACCCTCACCCTACTCTACCTCTACACAGCCCGCAACTTCAGCCGACTCCTGCACCTGGAGACCCCCGAGCCCGTAGCAAACCTCTACACCCGTTCCTACTACCGAGCAACATGGGTTCTCACGGCCTTAGATGCCGGCTTCTGGACCGCCATGCGAATCCGCCGCAAACCCATCCGCGACCTATGCAGCATCATCTTCTCCGGTTACTACCTCCTATCTCCTGTTCGAGCTGCAGAAAAAGTCCGTCGTGTCCGTGCCAACATCACTATCGACCACCTCCGTGTCTCTTGGGAAAAATCCACAACCCCATACTTGAAATTCTTCACCAACCTTTTACACCCTGCTCCAAACCGGTTCCCTCCAAGACCCCTCCACATCCCGAGACCGAAAGATAGTGTCTATCAAGACCCTATTGATGCGGTTCTTTACTATGAAGGAACTAGGGAACAGCTGGCGGCTTGTACCAAGATAGTCCTGGACTTCCCCGGAGGCGGCTATGTCGCGATGAGTCCAAGGCATCATGATGATAAACTCCTGGCTTGGGCTAGGTTAACCCAAACCCCCGTGGTGGCGGTGAATTATCGAAAGGCTCCCGAGTATCCTTATCCTTATGCTTTACATGAATGTTACGACGTCTATCATTCCATCATTTCCTCCAAGGGGCGGGTTGTGGGGTTACAGCTACCCCACGGGGTTCGGCCAAAGATTTGCATCACCGGTGATTCCGCGGGGGGGAATTTCGCAGCCGGGGTTACATTGATGGTCCTAAACCACAGCACCACAGGTCCAACAGGGCATCTACCGAAGCATGCAAAACCATTACCAAGTCCAGATGGGGTGGTATTGGTATATCCATCCCTGGATCTGAACATGAAACTCTGGATGAGTGATGAAGACCTGGAATTGATCCGGAAGAGGGATACAATTAATACAAACCGAGAAGTGGTACGGAAGAAATCAGAATACTACGAAAAAACCGCCGTTGGACATTCCCGCCCACCTAGTAGCCATGGATTAAAGACAGCCGGGGGGGATTTGTTGGCTATGTCGAACGGCGCCGCCAACGGAAGCAACACCAATGGCCACCCCAACGGCCACCCCAACGGCCACCCCAACGGCCACCCCAATGGCTCCCTCTCTACCTCCACCTCCACTTCTCAACCCCACCTCACCCTAACCCGCGCCCCCGGACAAGTCAACACAAGCCCCCACCGCCCTCTCAGCCCAACCGACGAACCCACAACCCTCCTCGCAATGACCAGCCGCCTAAGCTACCTCCACGACCTGATCCTAACCCCCGAAATGATGCGCTGCATGATAATCCTGTATATCGGTCCCTCGCTTCGTCCCGACTTCCAGACCGACTTCTTTCTCTCCCCCATAGTAGCCCCTGATTCTTTATTATCCCGGTTCCCGCCAGTGTTTTTCTTAACCGGGGAAAGAGATCCTTTGGTTGATGATACCATCGTTATGGCTGGAAGAATCAGGGCGGCGAAAGAGGGGGTGAGGAGGGAGAGGAGGAGATTAGGGTTGGAGATAAGGGAAGGAAACCATGGGGATAGGGTGGAGGTGAGGTTGATTCAGGGGGTTAGTCATGGGTTTATGCAAATGGGCTCCGTGTTCCGGCAAGCGAGAAAGGAGATTGCGAGGTCTGCGGGGTGGATAAATGGGATTCTTGGGCAGGCGGAGGAGAGGTGCTATGAGGAGGAGGAGGAACAGGGGATTGAAGGGTTTTTGAAGGAGTATGAAAGCGAGGAGGAGGAAGATAGGCCGCTGGAAATGGCACGCAAGGTTAGGGGACGGAAGGGGAGTGTGAGGAGTTTGGGGAGTGAGGAGGATTTGATGGGGAGACGCATGAAGGGGTTGACGAAGGGGTTGAAGGGGGAGGGGTTGGTGGATTTGGAGTGAACACCAGTGTGTTCAGGCTGTAATATGGGTAGAATGTAATCCGCAAGGTCGATGATAGAAATATGGTTAAAAGTTACTAGACAATAGGGGATGTAAAGTCTAATGGTTGAAGATGGACAAAGATGGTGTTTGGGATTTTGATTTACAGCGAGTTAGGATAGCATCATAGCGAGCGATAAACTGTATGCTGTTTGAGAGGATTTGATTTGGATTAAATAGGGATACCATAAGCTAGAATAATAGCAATCATGAAAGCAATGTAATGTTTTGTTTACATAGAATAAATACCCAATTCTCTATCAACCCCATAATATCTTACACATCTTACAATTTTGCTTTCCCTTCCTTAACCCTTCCTGTCTGACACTTCCATATCATTCCACATCGTTCCGTCATCTCTTACAAGTTACTCTTTCTTCCCCCCCTCCTCCTTCTTCTTATCGGCAGCAACATTCATCCTCGCCAACTGATTATACAACGAAATCTCCTCCTCAGCCTTATTTTCATAGCCTACGAGTCCAACATTGGCTCCCCTGTGAAAAGTTCGTCAGCTATTGTAAAGCTAGTTGTGATCCCCCACGTTCACATGAAAAACAGAAAAGAGCATGTGATTGATAGTTCCCGTGATTCTGCAAGGCACTAGAATACCGGGGATTAACCAATCCTACGGCCGAGAATATGCAGCGTCCTGCGGAGTGTGCGGAGTACTTTAAAGATAGAAACTGGGAACTTGATGTAGAGTAGGAACTAGGAATCTTGGAAGGGAAAGAGTCGCCGAGCAGGAAGGTGATTTGCGGTGACGTGGTTCTTGAGCTGGGCTTTAGAATCGAACTGCCGAGCGGCACTCGTTATTGGTAAACGGTCCAGTTCCTGAAACCTATGATTCGTCGACTGAAGAGTAGTTTCAGTTTGGACCTTCGGCGAAACGGTAGGTCGGCGAAATGACAGCTCCGAGGAACACCCACACGGCTCTGTGACGCTTCTATGTTCCGGCTCGGCGACTCTTGAGAGTTCCAACATCCGAAGTGATTGTAGTGATTCGCGGGGCCCGGGGCTCGAAGGACATGACTGGTATGGGGCTTCGGGCTTCGATCTTCGGTGCTCGGTGTTCGTAGGGTTGGGTTGTGTTGGAAAACGATAGGGTTTAAGAAACAGGAAACCTACTCCTCTTGTAACCGCTTCAACCTAGCTTCGATAACGAGAGGTTTAAAGATATAGATTCCTGCTCGACACATTATCATTAGCCAATCGCTCTGCATGCTCCGCTCGCTTCAACTCCACCACCACCCAGTTCGCCAGATCCACTCCGCCTGTCACCTGGGAAGCACGTCATGGGCATCTATCATGCTCTCGGTTCCCCAGGTTGGGGTGCAGCTCCCCAGCGCCGCACCCGCCGCACCCGCTGTAAGCAGAGGTGATATAGGATCCAGGTCCAACTATACCATTAACGACTCCGAATACCGTTGCAAGGAGAATAGGGAATAAATTGCCGCGCGCCATGGTTGTGGTGTTGTGGGAGGTGAAGTTCGCGTCGGGGCTTGGCGGGTGAGGTGGGGAGATCGCGGGGCAGCTTAACGCTTTGCTCCGCCGCCGCGGAAGAAATCTTGCGACTTGCGTCATGCCCGTGATGCAACGGGAGCAACGCCGTTGTATCAGATCACTCGACAACCCACCGATAAAACACCCGAACCGAAAGAAATAGATGATAGATACTAATAAGTTACCGTCATGGAGTAATATTTGATCCGTTGGGGTCCCAACCCGCCGTTTCGATTCTATGCAGCCCCGCCGGACCGATAACCCCAGCGAAACAGATGAAACTGCAGGAACAGCCGACAAAACATGCGATATAACTTACGATATCAGCATATTACAACCGATCTATGTAAGAGACGATATAAAACCAGATCTTAGAACGTCAGATCGATCCAGAAATTGGGATTGATCCGATGCGCTGGAATTAGATACGTCATGCCAGATTTACGAGGCACCGAAACCACGGATATGAACACGAGCGAGAAATTATGAGCGAACCGCATCAGCGACTCAATTATGCGCGCTACAGAGCGAGATCTCAGAGAAAGTTTGTACCATGAATCAATCCACAGTCTCACTTCAGCCCCGCTTCTTCGAGCCTCAACCTCGCTGCTCACACGACTCACTCCACCGCACAACACGCATCACAATCCATGATTCACAAAATCCAACTTGGCTAGCAGAAATCTTGACAAAAGAGTTTCATACTCAATTCATGATCCTATACCCAAAACGCCATAGCAAACATTAATAATACATAGTAAACGCTCATTATCCACCTCTAGAGTAACTAGTCTCCAACTGTGGTCTGGCTCATCCCGACCTCAAAAACTTTTTCTCCTTGCTCATATCTCAAGGCCTCCAAAATCCCTCCGAATACCATCACCGGACTCACCAAGCTCTGCCCATAGCCACCGGCAAACTTCATCCGACTTAATCCGACTTCATCAGACTTCGTCGAGCTCCTCCGAGGCTCTTTAACCCTGATTCCCCAACCCTTTAACAATTCCCCACGACGCACCGGCGGCGACTCCTCCAACAGCCATCATCTCAACACCTCCCTGAACTCTAGCCCTCCATCCGGCATTGTTCTCACCCACTGCCATTGTCCTGCCTACTCCGAAGAGGAATAGACATACTGCCATCACCCCTACTGACCACCATAGACCAACCATTACGGCGGTGCGTTCGACGAAAAAGTATGGACTATGAAAGCCGAAGTTCGTTAGCACCAAGCAGTGAGCACCAAACTTTGAACCATGAACCACCACAGATAGAAATCGGGATAGAAATATATGCATACCTAAGAGGAATTGCTCCACCAACAAAATACCCCACCGCAATTGTCAACGCACTCGTCAACGGGGTACGGTTATCAGCATCATTATCAAGGCCGTGATGAAACTTCATCAAAAACTTGACAGTTTTCCGTTTATCCTTTAGTAGCTCGTCTGCTGAGATATGGTATTCTCCTAGGACCCCGTTGATCATTTCTAGGACTTCGGGGTGGTTTTCGTAGTTGTAAACTAGGGTCTCGGTACGGACTAGGGTGGTGGTGTAGAACTCACTATGAGGATAGTCAGTATGAAAGATCACAGCCTCTGAAAACACCCCAGCAAAACGCCGGCTGCCAAATGATCTCAAGCCTTAAGCCCTCGATACCCTTCAATAGCCGCAAAGGAACAGGATAACTCACGCCTCACCCCTCCCCGCCAACCACCCACCCAACCCCATCGAAATACTCCCGGCAATCAACTCCGCACACCCCCCATAAATCACCACCCTCGTATCCGAAAACGCACTCAACCCAGCGGTCAATGCAAACGGCACCGTCAACCCATCCGACAACCCGATAATCGCATCAGAAATAGTCCTTGCCGATAACCAAGGCTTATTAGCTGGTGGAGCAGCAGCGGTTACGGAACTGCTGCTGGAACCAGAGCTGGATGGACGACGAGGACAACAGGGGTGGGCGCATGGTGTGGTTTTCGGTAACAGGGGAGCACCGTCGTATCGGTTTTTCCGGGGCGTGGAGGTGTGGTCGACTGGAAAGATCACTTTTTTGAGGGAGACGAGAGACATGGTGTGGTTGAAGTACGGTGCTATTTGTACTGAGATGACGGGGGATTTTGTGATAATGATAATGAGTTTATGGGTGTTTGGTGGAGGTGGTTGGGTTGCTTGATGGAGGTTTGATGGAGGTTTGCTGGTTGATAAAAACTGGTGATTGTCGAAAGTTTTCGAAACAGGTATGTTGTGTGACGTCTATTTGTGTTTTCTCGATAATAATAAACTGGATCCAATAACCAATTGATCGCCGGAGGGTAATCGATACGTTTCTTTTCTTCTTTACCGGATAGTTGACGAATAAGAATTTCCACCGTTGCTTCCACTCTACATGCGGCGGAATGCTCTTATATCAATCCATGGTGGAGTGGTGGGATCGGCAGCGGCCTGACGAACGACTAGGATAAACGTACGAATTCCATATGGATCAAGCTTCGTTCAACTTCGGCGGCGGTGTTAGCTGCATGAGAGCTGCACAAGCTTTAGCGCGCCACCCCTGCTGCTCGTGGGTGCAGGATACATTACGTTAGCGAGCCAATGGCCAATAGGAGGAGAGGTATTAAAAATACAATAGCAGATTGTGGCGAAGAGGGTCACTGGAAAGAACGGCATGGACGGGCCGATGACAGGGCTGAGGATAACTCCGACTCCGGTACGACGCCGATGAACAAGGATGGCGCGTCGGAGTTAGCGACCTGCCGTTGATGACACGGAAAAAGATGGCGTTCCTGATTTTACGATTATTTAAGAGGACGCGTCTCGATTATCAAAAGAAAAATAAGTACGGTACACGATTACTTTCATTCGGCGGTGGGGGGGTTTGAGTTTACAACAAACACAGCCTTCGGTGAGGATATGTATCGACATGTCTGAAATTCTGAACGCGTCGAGACGTTGCAGCTTTCGAACGTTGTTATCTTCACGCCGACTATACCGAATATCAGCCTGATGTTTATCATACCCGCTTTTCACCACGCCCACGTGTTGGTGGAGATCCCTCCGAGTGGCCTCCATTCATTCTATTACTCCCATCCATAAAAGATCCCAGTCATATGACGGCAGTTTAGGATCTCCTGAAGACGCAGGAAGAAACACGGCCCTTCTAGATTTACGCCATTCTTGCATAAGAGTAAATAGATATAGATGCTTACCGATCTTGGCGATGTTAAACGTTGTGGTCGAGTGATGTCTTCTGCTCTGTTGGCGAGGAGCTGCTTCGCATGTGCTCGTCTCCATGTACTGAGACTCCACCGCAGTCATGTGAAACACACGTGCCCCGACAACACGCGTACAGCTGTCAACACGGCTGGTTAACGTTGTGGGGAATCCTACTTTCTGCAAGTCTCTAAGTTTATTCACATTTCACGCACGTTTTCTACCACTAGAATCACGCTGGGGAAAATCCTGAATTTCTGTGTGCGATGGTCACAGAACAAAAAACCCGGGGGTGCCGAGAATATTCCAAGACTTAAAATTAAGGTCCCCGGGTAATGGTGCCGGGGGACTCGCCGAAACCTAGTTGAACGCTAATAGAAGGTAGACCGGAAGTTCGGTAACTAATCACAAGAGGGAAGCTTCCAATCACAGGTGGTTGGTGATCAGTTTGTCGAGCTTTGTCGAGCGTCGTGGTGCAAGTGGACTAGTAGCGCGGTTTGTTTTTCAAGAACATGAGGCGAGAGGCTCTCGAACAATCTGTCGGTTGTGATTTTGATTAGGATTGTACTTTTTCGAGTTTGGAGAAACGTGGGGTATCGCCAAGATACGATCTCGATTACTTTACGCAAATCGTTGGGTTTTGATTTGAGATAATCCTTGATGGTAAAAAAAACAGTTCTGTTGATATCGAGATATCTGATAGTTATATCCTATCAATCTTAAATCACAACATCTGATACCCGCAACCTTCTTTCCCTAGCGTTTCCGCGCTTGCAGAGCACGTTTCATCGCGCTTATGGATGAGGTTAGTTAGCGCTATCGCTAGCTCACGTGCTAAGAACCACACGACTCGGAGTCTAGACAAGGCGGAAAACACTGGAGTGAAAAAAGAATGAACGAGAGCAAAAAGAATGTTGACGGAAGTGGGACTTGAACCCACGCTCAGTTTCCCGAACCAGGAATCGATATTAAGGTAACCTTAACCTGGCGCCATAACCAACTCGGCCATCCCGCCTGTTTATAATCATCGTGAGTAATACAACAATATCAAACAATTTGCAAAGCTTACATAGTTTACTCTTGACACATGTCAAGTACCCTTTCACTACAGAGAGTGACTACTTATCCTGAGTACTGGGTAAACCTCCTTTGAGGGCAAACCCCAGTAACCAAGAGACACCTGTGGGAGCGACACGGGATTCGAACCCGTTGGCTTTGCGCAGTTGCAGGGATTCATACCACTGCACCAAGATGCAAGGACTACTACCACTACCTACTGGGGCCGCCCCGATACATGGTGAATCACTCAGGGGCGGGGGATTGAGTAGTGGAGGGCTGTGAGGGTGGAGTGAGAGGTGGGTGAATGAATACTTAGTGGGTGATTTTGTGTTTTCTCTGTAATCACTGGGATCAGAGTATAGACGGCTTTTGCATATATCCCACGATCAATTGACGTGTGCTAATAAGGCTGTACGCTACATCCCGATGGGAGTAAGTGGTCTAGTACCTCGGTGGGCAGCGATGTTTGGATGAGTGATAAGTTGTGCATCCTTTACAACTGGTCAATTCAGGGATTTGCTGATGGATGCATAAAAGGGTGTCATAAGACATGCGAAGCTTTGTTGCGGTGGATAGGCTATATGTGCGATGCTCACATCAGCGTGCGCAGCGCTCCCACTCACCCCCCACCCCACCCACGACTAAAGACGTGGGGGATACCAGCAGAACATAATTAGACCCACCATATATTTCCCTCCATCTATATTCATGGTGATGAGTGCATAAAGAATACTTGCTAGGCCGAGCCTCGCTACAATACTTCCGTCGCATCGAGTATGCATCACGCGCACCCGAGTCTAGGTTGTGTTCGCGTTCAACATTCCAATCCGTTGTACTGTAACTCCCGAAGAGGAATAGCGCTGACAACCAGTGTCAGTGTGCAGCAGAGATTCAACTCCCTCAGTAACACAGCCGCTTTAACCGCGGAGCACAGCAACTGGTTGCTGCGCACGTAGACCTCGTGGAATACCTGTTTAGCCTTCATATTGCCTTGGGCACGCCGTTTTTTTCGGTCATTCCGTGGGAAATGTGCAGCGAGAATAGCTTTCAGTCTTCGTGCGAGAGAAAGATCGTTGTTGAGGGGTTTGTTTCTCCCTAGGATTTCAGGTAACTGCTGCCTCGTCAGGCTGAATGGTGCATCTCATGTGCACCGCGATATTGGACCGCGATCTGCGGCGAAGCTCGTATCAAAGATAATGTGATGAATACCGATTGAGCGACACCGTTTTAGAACCCTCAGAATTCTATAAGAAGGGATGTTTTCCTCCTAGATCTAACTACAGAAACACAGGACCAAGAATTCCAACAACCACCGTGCGCGACCGACATCATCTTCGAATCTTCACCGTCAACACAAACTTGACTGCACATTCTCTCACTGCGAGTCATACATCCAGACCACAGGATATTCTTACTGCGTAGCCAAAATCGCAGTCAGTTCATTTTTCTGTTTTCATTGGCATTCTACCGCGGACCCAATTGCTCGGACCCATACAAATTCATTGCCTACACTTGTACACTGCCGTACAGATATACAGAATGCCAGATAGAATGTATGTTCCTGGAAACTCAGACGTAAATGGATATCTGCCATCCGCATTACATGCCTACCCGGAGGAATTTCTCAAACGGAGCGCTAATTGTGATTTTGGTTTCTCAGATCCCCGGAGACCAGGATCCTCGAACCTAATCAAACCGGACTGGAAGGACCTCACTGGATATTCTCCGTGGCTGTCACCTTTCTCGGACAATCATGCTCAACTCCAAATGGCTACGCAACAATTTGTATGTACCCAGGATCGAATATATTCGGTTTTAGAAAATTACTGGTTCTGGTATCGACGGCTAACTCCCAAAAGCCTGTGGCGCAACAGGTTTCCGGCATGAATAATGCTTTCCGGTCGACAAAATACCCGACCCAACAACCACTCTATCCGGCGGAGGTCCTTGGTCTGGATATCCCAGTGTTAAATACCGATTCTGGTGTCAGTATTACCTTTGAAACCTGTATTTTGACCGTCAACTGAACCCGAAAATTAGTCTCAGATGCAATGCATTTCCGACACCACTCAAGTTGAGGCTCTGTCACGATCTTCCTCCCAGTCAACCTTTCTCGACGTACCTCGATGTTACCTGGCTCTACAACCATTCCTGCCGGAGGTCCTTGGTCAAGATATCGCGGGTTTCCAAGCTTGTTCTTATGATGTGAGCGTTGCCCTTGACATCCCTGACAGCTATCATCGACTGACCTCGAAAATTAGTCTCCGATGCAACGCATTTCCGAAATCTCTCAATCTGAGGCTCTGTCACGGTGTTCATCCCAATCAACATTCCCCGGTACGCCTTCGACAAACTTCCAGTGCACCATCGACGGATGCGACAAGGGTTTTACCGGTAAGGGTGCAAAGACCGCCTACAAGTATGTTCCATGCCTGAAGCCCATCATACCGGACTAATGATAGATAGCCGCCACGTGAACTCTCACCAGCGGCCTTACCTTTGTCCTGAACGTTCATGCAATCGGCACACTCACGGCTTCTCTCGTAGAGACAATCTCAACAACCACATCGAGCGGATTCACCCCATGAATACTCGAAAGCTCTCCGAGCGTCGTACCACTAATCGTATCGAGAAGGTAGACCAACGGCACGGTTCTAAAAAGCTAGACATCAACCTTTCCTTGAAACTTGAGTTGTTCAGGGCGGAGCTATATCGGATTGGAAGAATGGCTAGGAATCTGGAGGGGATGTGTAACTCAATGTTATCAATGATTGAAGATTCAGATGAAGATGAGGAACTGACGGGTATGTCAAGCGGAGATGAAGATAGAGGGGATGTGGAGGACTAGTTTGATAAATCATCTGAGGAAGGATGGTGTGATGGTGCTGTCGAGTGGGTGTTGGTGTTGGTGTGGGAATGGTGGGTCTGGTAATGCTGTGAGATTCTCGGGAGATACGGAGTTTGTGGTCTGTGTACTGCTTCAGAAGGTGGGATCGGATACGGATGATTCTGAGGAAATACAATGGGAATACGGTGGCGGGATGAATGTTGTGGTGACAATGGAAAATCTGATGGTATTTTATGGTTTTTGTACGCGTTCAGGGGGCGAGGGTCTAATGCTGGGAATTTTTTAGAAGGGGTTGGATTGTTTATTATCTTTGTTGTTGTTTTTTTATTGAGCACGCTGCGGCTGTGTTGATGGGAAGTACGGGGCCGAGAGTTCAGTGATTTTGCGAGGACATGGGCACGTTTATGGGGCTGAGGGAGGCTGATACAGAAAGTTCAAATTTGAATGTCCTATATAACGGTCACTATATAGTCGCGTCATGTGATGTAACAGGTGATCAGTAGTCATGGTTTTTGTTTTGAATCAAATTTTATTACGCGACTTGTGCACTCAGTTTGAGTATGAAACCGCCCTAACTCTCCATTCTTCCTGTCCACTGCCTCGAAGGCATCAACTGTGGCACCCCCACTCCTGCTGAGTAGAACACCTACACCCGCTCCGCCCTTCTCTCCCCTCCCCCCCCACTCTGTATTCACCCTCCTCCGTACTCCACCTCTCCTCTCCTCCCTCTTCCTCTGCAGCACGGCCTGTCCCAGATCGCCATCTTCAAGCACAATCTGTACATTGATGCCCCAGTAGTCATGGTATGGGTATGGGTATGGGCCGGCTGCACGGTGACGTTTTCGAGTGATGAAATATGCAACGGTTTACGGATGGGTTCAATACACGAGCTGGTCTTTAGACGAAAAACGATACAACGCATAGACCCAGCTCTCGCGGTGCCGTTGAAATTAACTCTCCAGCTTACACAGCATTGGCTGTCCGTGATCCATCCCGAATTTACGAGCCCATTCTACGCCCGGCATACCAAAAAGTTGTATCTTGGACCCCGAGTCGGCAGTGGCTGGAACACACCCATAACGATCATACCTGCATATTCGTAGAGGAATGTGGCTAGGCTGCAACCTCAGGTAGAATGTGTATTCGTTGTGAGCCTTGGGCGTGCCTTGTTCCTTGGGTAACTATGCCTTGGGTGTACGGCACACTTTGTGGGGAATAAGGCTTTATGTAACTACGAAAATGTTGTGTACAGGTTAGTCACGACGAATATGCGGCTAAATGTTTATCCAGATAAATCATGTGCATGCGCGCTGTCACCAGAATCCAGCACTATGCAAGGCAGCAGTACTTCTTCAAGATGCAAGATGGATCCATCTAGGCATTCATAGTATCTATGGAACTGGACGTATTTTCAGTATCAGAACCAATCATCTTTTATCTTCTCAGTCGTACGTCAACTTTTATGTACATGTCCCATGCTCTAGCCAAAATTCCCACCGCCGAAATGAAAGGCCTAGAATCCCGAAAACATAATCATAACACCTCTAAGCTAATTAGCAGCTTCATAGATTATATTTTAAATTTCAGGATTGTGCCCGAGTGTCAACATGTATGCTAGTCAGACAAGCTCTCAATCGCACACGGCTTGCCAAGCCATAGGCCGGTCAAACACTTCGCTGTAGAATCAACGTTATCACCGATGGTACACATAGATTGCGATTCTTTGAGAGCAGTAGATGCTATACCAGTCCTCAGCTGACTGATGATACCTGAGAATGATGGCGTTTTACCTGTGTAGTTGTGGAACTTTCGACTAATCGATCCCCGTGGGAGAAAACAGCGATAAAAGATGAGGAGATAAATCAGGTTGGTGATCCGCCTCGGGTTTCCAATACAATAACATTAACGGATTGACACTTCTTCATTATTCTGAGCTCGTCGCATTTGAATCTCAGTTTGGAGGGGGCCGTGTGAAGCAAACAGAGATCAGCCTATGACTTCAGTTGATCTGCAGCGATTGAGGTTTGCATATACGTCAGATATTAGTGGAACCACTGCACGAACTACAGAAAATGACAGGGTTAACATGGCAAGTTGACGAATCACACTGTGGCAAAGTTGAAATATGCACCACCAAACAACTGTCAATACAAGTACAAGTTGCTGATAACAGGAGGCACAGCAGAATCCCTAGCTATCAGGATACGACAACGCACACGAGATTCTCCCGTCGGAGATACTGACCACGCAGACATCAAGGAACGCTACTTTACCAGTAAGTATGAGTTGCTACGAACTCCACGCATTGCTTCGCAGCCTCATGGGTCTCCTCAACTTGTAGAGCTCGCGGGACCAACTTCCAACTCCAACACGCCATATCTACACGGCCACCAAGTCGACCTTAATGATTCTTTTGATAATTCAGCTGCATGGCTATCAACTGCTTTTGAAGATAATTTCGATATTATTTTTCTAGAGTCTGTACGTGTCACTCACTATCGAACACCGCATCTACTTTCCAGCATAACTAATTCCCAAAAGCCTGAATTGCAACAAGATTCTCATAGATCCAATGCCACCCCGATAGAGTTTGATGGCCCAGTTGAGGAGCTATTATCACCAATGGCGAACACCAGCGAAAGACCTCAGCGGCAACGTCATTCCGACATCTCAGACCAGCCTAGGATTAGCCCACTAGTTAAAGCGAAGTCTTTTCGGCCACGGCCTAATAATTCAACTGTCACCACCACGCCCTCAACGGAGTTTCGATGCACAGTTGAGGGATGTGAGCATAAGACAAAGGTTTTCACGGGACGAGGCGCGAAGACCGCATATAGGTATGTTGCATATCTGAACAGCATCATACCGTGACTAATTACAGTACACAGACGTCATATGAACGCTCATTATCCGCCCTAATTTTGCACCGTAGCATCATGTAAAAGGCACGAAGAAGGGTTCTCTCGTAAAGTCAATCTCAAAAGCCATATGGAAAAAGTGCACCCATCACAAACTGATCCTTCGCGAGCCAGTCAAAAGCTACCCAGACGCCACATTCCAAAGAAAAGAGGAAACGGTTCGCGTTCTTCGAGGCAAGAATTGGTGAAGGCATATAAAATTCGAATTGATAAAGCCATCGCGGAATTGCAACTGTTAAAAAACTCTTTCATGGAGGATTTTGGGGATGATGATGACAGAATGATGGACGAATCAAGCGCGGATGAAGATGTGGAAGATGCGGATGAATATGATGATTACCCGTCATGATGAGTATTGAAGCTGTAGATAAGTAAATAGATTTTGTGAATATGGCGGGATAGGTACCGTGGTGGGACGTATTTTATGACGGAATAAGTAGGTACGTTGTTCAGATGCTGCGATTGTCCTGTTCAGATTTTGACTCGATATATCATGATCTGCTCCATTGTGTTTTCCAAATTATGCGAATCTTCTTACAAGAGTCTTACTAGCGGCGATACCTTGTCACACTAGTTTGAAGCTGTGATAATGGTGAAGCGCCACTCCACCCTATAGACGCGCCATGCTTAACTATGGGCAGCAGCACAAGCGATTAACGATACCTCACGTGAGAGACAATGTTTACGCATAGCTAGCGTAAACGGTTCTCAACCGTTCGTAGAAAAAGCAACGTTTTATATCCACGGCGAGATACGAGCCGCAAAATCGACGATTATCGGCTCGTGCCGCTAACTTGCCTCAGCCAATGGAGGACAAGACTATCGTGCCTTTCTGGAATGTCGCTAATAGTCGTCCAGATATTATGGCTGATTTAAAAATAGTAAACTTTATTCTATCCAATAGTACGTTTGGAAGAGCCTACCGTGCGCTAGAATTGAGCGGCACGCCATTTTGCAGACGCGTGCCACATATATAATCACTCGATGTATCTTTTTCGAGTGCTTTATGATGAGTCGGTCAGGGGAAAGTCCGCGAAGCCCGCCAAATGCGGCGAGCTAATAATACCTAATACTAAATATCAATCAATATATGCTTAAACTAGGCAGCTATGAACAAAATATGAGTGCCGAAGCTCTCAATTCCGCTCTATTCACGTCCGTTTTCAGAGTTTGGCGCGTAGCAAGCATCTCCGGCTAAACTTCCGGCGCTAACACCTCAGCTATAATTCCCATGACATCTCCACACCATGAGCTCTCCATAGCTTCGAAACGCGAACAATTTTCCTCAATGGATTTCGAATCGATACGTACCTCAATCGCACCCTCAGTTATTGAACGACGCCTATCTCGTGCTCGAGCCAGTGCCGATGCGGTGGCTTCTGCTTTGTGGCCGGATGCCGGAACAACTCCACTGCTCCTCTTGGATCACGGAAGCTTTCCCCCGGATAAAAGAGAACCTCCAGCGGTAATTGCCGCACGAAACTCTGAAACTGCGATCCTGAAGGCCGTATTAGCAAACGGCTTTAACGATCTTAAGCGTCACGACAAATCACTCAATGACAGCACCTACGAGGCGTTATACGGCGCGAATGTCTACGCGTGCGACCCTGAAAGCGAACGTTTTCTTACGACACCCCTGCTGGCTGCTATCGAAGCAGGACAGGTCGAAAATGTTCGCGCACTACTCGAGGTGAAAGCTGATCCAAATGGACTGGATAAGCTTGTCCTTTTGGATTACACCATACAGCAAAAGCAACAACGACTACCTAATGCCGAAAACGTACGATTAAGGTCTTCTCCTGGCGTTCAACAGCAGTTTTGGAGAGAATGGAACGATAGGAAATATGGAATGCAACAGCCTCTCCAGGCACCACCGGTCTCGGCAGTAGTGAAGGCAGTTCAAGTAGGAAGTATAGAGATCCTGGATTTGCTACTTGAGAGTGGTGCGGATATATCCTTTTGGACATCAGAAAAGACATGGCACAGCGACGACTTTGATGGTTGCTTATCTCCGACTCTGGAGACGGTTTCCTCGTTGTGCGTCACAACACCACTCCACGCCGCGATCGAGGCCGGGAATACCAAGATGGCCAAACACCTTCTTGGTAAAGGCTTCAGCCCAAATGTCATTCCACTTATCAATCGCGGAAGTACCGTATCACCACTGATGGCTGCGCTCGGAAACGAAGAGTTATTAGACATCCTATTAGAGGATCCACGGATAGACCTGAACCTCCATACTCCGGGAAACATCTGCCATATTCTCCATTTTGCGGCGGCACACCACGATGTTTCCCTTCTGAAAAAATTACACTCTCGAGTCCCTCTCGAAAAGGCGGGAACAACATTTCAGGGCCAATCGCTCCTTCACGTCGCCTGTCTTCCACTAGATACCTCCAACACCAACGTGTACTCCGAGAAGATCTATAAGTCTATCCACGATCTGCGGTCACCAAATATCATCTTCATAGACACGCCATTGAAGTTCCGACAGTATGAAGGCTCGTTACCATCACCGCATCCGGAACTAAGTGATCCGGTGGGTGCGGAAAATTTTGAGAGACAGATTGAGGTGGTGGAGTTTATTTTCGATAATCATCGTGATGGATTAGTGGATGAGTCTGGAGTTGATCTCAGTCTTGTCTTACCAGATTGTCATCGCAATACACCTTTGCATTATCTTGCGGGATGGAGATTCGTGAATGAGAAGTTAATTGAGATACTGCGCCAACGCGAAAGTCTGGAGAAGATCTGGATTGGGAAAAAGAATCAATGGGAATACACACCACAGGAGTTGTATGAAGATGGCAAGAGTGCAAAAGAAGATGGACCAAAAGAATTCTGGGCGGAAATATAGATTTACTTAGATTTTGTACTCTAATAATAATTTACTGCGATGTCGTTGAAATGGTTCGATCCTCATCGTGGCGTATCAAGTGCAGAAAGATAAAAGTTAAATGAATTGTCTAGGGCTTAGGGTATTATGGAGATGGAATTCTTGGGCTTCTGTTGCATGACGGATCACTTATGGTACATTTCTGCCAAATTGAACGGCAGCCATTTTTCATCTGCATCCCTCCACCCTCCACATCCCGCTGCTTGTCACTGCTCGGCTATGACTCTTGATCTAATCCGTATGTGTATGCTTTTAAAAGATCTTCATCCAACTGACTCGTTAATTCTTCGTTAACTAGCACACAGGGCAAGAAATTTACGTCGACACCAAACTGCCGAATATCCGAACATGCTTTTTCTGACGTCGGCTTCGGATCCGATGTGACCTCCCATGAAAACGCCGTGCCGCCTTTATGCCGGAGCATCATAAATGCGTTCCGGGGAGGAATCGTCCGTCGGCCTTAATGTTGATGTCATCTCAGCAACTGACTTAGTAAGCGCGGGCATGCGGACGAGCAACGTGCAACGCGCAATCAACTGATCGAACCTTTGTCCAACCACCTCGAACGCTCAGACATGAAGATCAACGCGTTACATACGTTACATACAGCAAGGCGAGAACCTCCACGATACACGGACCTCTGGCGATTGGTTTATCACCCGGGCCGATTGAGTTTACCCCGCGAAGGTGGCTGGAGTCTGGAGTAACGGAGATGCATCTGCAAGCTAGATACTGTTCCTGCTTTTGAAAGCTGAATATGCACAGTCCGTGCTGAATCTTTGATGCTAAGGAGTTGCCCGACAGCTCTTCAGCAACGAATTCGAAGTCCGCGGCGAACATCTCCAGAGTTTCTGCGGACAAACGGGACTTGGTCTTCACGCTGCTTCAGTGCGAGTATTCCCCCTTACTTGATAGCCGATGCGTATCCATAAGTTCCACTTTTATTGATCATATGATGAAGCTCATCTCGAAGCGGAGAACTACCCTATGCTTCTCCTGTGCTTCAATGCCATTGTTCATGCACATATAGAAAATCCGGTGGCTTCTGGTGTGAAGTAGATCAAGCCACTTTCGAATGGCGGGTTACTGACTCCGCACAGAAAAGTCCTCCACGGGTGCATCGCCGGCTTGACCGAACCCTTCAAGTGTCGCATGCTATTCCTGCCGAATTAAGAGTTTTCAGCGTCTATGAGCTAGATTTTAGCGCGGCCCTGCCTGGGCTGCCATGAGGCTAGCCGAGCAGCTTGGTGGGTGAATCCCTGAGTAGCTCATCCGCAAAAGCTCAAACGTGGGAGGCTATTTTCGATGAGCAAAATAGTGTGACTGTGTTTTTGACCAAGCAAGCTGACTAAACAAAGGTTTAGCCAGAAACAGCAAACGTTCGAAACGTTTATTTACATGGCGAACGGTTAGTCGATACCGGCTATGATTATCGATAAACAACAAGCTTAAAGTGCCACAGCGTGCGGGGCTGTGAGGCCAAGATTAAGCGCTCTTAGGGCGTCGGGCGGGGTACCGAATGTACCTGTCTCTGCTCAGACAGCAACTCTTACTTAGCAGAAGAAGCCCAGGCTAGAGGGGACGGGGACGAGTATGGATAAGGAGATGAATGTAAACGGAACCAGAAAGAAGTGAGGGCAAGGACGAGTGAGCGACCAGAACCAAAGCGGAGGAATTAAACCGAAGCGTCACGGGTAGAACGAGCATAAAGAAAGGCAAGAAGGATTAGAAGAAAGGATAGAAAGCGAGCAGTGTATATTATTATGTAGCATACCCCGTGCTGGGGATACGATACTATGAAGTAAACAAAAAAAAATCAGACAGCAACTCTTCACCAGTGCTCGAAATATACCTCAATCCACGGATTGTTTCGCGTTCCATCCTGGTTGATGAATGGAGGCAAAATCCGGTTTTGCCGCAATCAAGCTGAGTGCATATTGTTTGTGAAACATTACCATTGAAACATTTGTTAGAAAAAGCTGATGTCAAAGACGGAGAGTGCCATCGATAGGGAATACCAAGAGAGCCATTTTCACGAAAGATAGGCGCTGCAGACTCGGGCCCCCACTGTCGTTTACGACGGAGCTTTGCCTGCCGGGAATTAGTCTCAATTTGCTACCACTGGGTCGAATCTGAAGCTCTGTTGACCCCGCACTTGGGAGCACTGTACTCTAAAGAAGCTTTTGAACTGTGCTAACTGCATTCTATGTTTCGACAGATGGATATGAAACAAATGAATCCAACCGAATCCAACCGAAACATGATTGAAACGAGATGCCGAGATGAATAAGAACCTCAGGTACCGGGGCCGTGGTAGGAAGACAGACAGTAACGAGTGATGCCGGGGTTGACGAGTGGGGTTGCGGTACCCCGCATGTATCAGAGGTTAGTTAGTCTTGTGAACTTCCATTAGAATTACCCGGGCTGCATAAGTTTCGTTTGCCAAGTCGTTTTACATACCCTAGTTCATTAGAGACACATCGTCATTACCCTACATACATACCAGTCAGATCGATTCTCGAGCTGTTCTAAAATAATCGACACTCTGCCAAATGGGTTCGGTTCCGCTGGTCCCGCTGTCTTCCAAGTACCAACAAACAGGCGATTCCTACAGCTCCAGGACAAGCGAACGCAGCCAAACAATCGGCGCAACGTGTAGACTGCCAGCGAATATTCCAGTCTCACAGCTTACTCCAGCGCCATAGGATGGCTTATGAGACACCAACTGAGGGCAATCGGCCTCGATTAAAAGTACATGCATATACATATTCGCTAATTTCACCTCGCCAAAGCTCGAGCTTCCGGGCTCACCTTGGTATACTTCTTGGATGATCGATTCCCCTTGGACAGAAGTTTCTAGCAAAGCCAAGGTTATATTGGTGGATTTTGTGATGAGGAGTAAATCCCCTCGACTTTTCCCGGTCAAGAATTGCGACGCGTATTTGGTGTGGGCATTTTGCAGCATTAAACACCCTTCTCGCATATGTGTGAGGACGTCAAGCTTGGCTATCGTCGAATTGGAGTGGCAGAATTGCGTGCATTATCAACGGAACATGCAGTAGCACATGTGAGTTGTCCGAAGAGGCGGCTTCATGCATATTCGGGAGCTAAAAAACGTGCCGACCGAGTGGGCTGGGAAAATATCTAATCCACACAGAAGGAAAAACCAAGATCTACCATATCATCTTCTCACACGTCCTTTGCTTCATCGCAGAAGCAATTCACAGGCCGTTGTTGTCACCACAAATTAAAACATCCACTGACATGTACGCCGATATCAACATCCGGGATAAAACCTCTTCAAAGTCCATCTCCCTTTCTCTGCGCATTTTGCTGCAAATAACTAACCATGAATTTTGCCAGCAGTTTTCTCGCCACTCCGGTTTACACCATCGCCGCAGGTCCGAGAAGAAAGGAATTTCTGGTTCATTCTGGCTTACTTTTCGCGGATTCCGACAGTCTTCAGGAATTAGTAACCGCGCAGTGGAAGAGTAGTAGGGACCGTACCATTGAATGGGAGCAGTTTGAGGAGGATACAGTCACGCGTTATGTGCAATGGCTGTACACAAAGGAATACCAAGTTCCCGCGCCCAAGCCCGCTCTCGTGAAATCCAGAAGAGCATCGGGAGTGGACACTGTTACAGGTCGCCAAAGATCATCGAGCAAAGTTTTTGCTGAGGCCATACGAAATTCTTTTGCACCTTCTCCGCCGACTACCCCTTCGCCGCCCTCTAGCGTGCTTTCAGACCCCGCGTCTTCGAACTCTCATTCCTCCGACTCCGCACCGTCGCCGCACTCCGCACATTTGCCCGCAAATGATTCCGTGCCCGCTCATGTATACGCGCCTCTCTACATTCCTGACATCCCTGCTCCGACTGCTCCTGCTACCCCTATTGATCCCTCTACGCCCCTGGACTACGAAGAGCCATTTCTTGCGCATGCGAAACTTTATGTCCTGGCACAGTACACCGGCACAACATCTCTCAAGATCCAATGCAACAGCCGTCTTGCATCGCTTCTTGATGAAATCCGATGGATTGAGCGATCATCCGCGGTCGCCGAGAACTTTGTTAAGTTGGCGCGATTCGTCTACCACCACACCCAATCCCCGTCGAACAAGGAAGAGAGCATGAGACTTGTTATCAGCTCTTTCGCGGCTTTCAACTTCGAGAGTTTGGATTGCTCAAGCATGATGTCGCTTATGGGAGAGGGTGGTGACTTTGTGACGGATGTCGTTAAGAAGGTTATGAAGGGAATGAGGAAACAATCGATTTCTTCGGCTTCCGGAAACGCCAACCCTCACCCAGCTCCGGTCCAGGCTCCCGTCAAAATTTCCGCTGCTAGCAAAAAGACTCTGTTGGAGGCGATGAAGCACAAGCCTATGCCATCAAGCAGTGCACAGTCGACAGTAGGAATTCCATATGATGACGACAAGGGAAGCGTTGTTGGTAGGGTCAGGAGCTCGTCGATAAACACCGTCCGTACTACGACTTCGACGCCGCACCTCAAGGCAACACCATCGCTTCGTCAGAAACCACCCACCATCCCTACATCTGCATTGGCCTCGATACCTGGATCGCGATCCGCATCTCCCATGCCTCAGACTCCGACCAAGGTTTCATCAAAAATGCCACTGAAACCGGCATCATCCACGCCAATGGCACCTAGAGTTGCTTCTTCAACCGTTGGATCTCCGGGACCCAGACTTGCTTCGTCGGCATCATCGACAGTTGGAGCATCGCCGCTTTTGAGAAGATCTACCAGGGTAAATTTCTTTCGTGTGGAACCTGAAGATTTTGACGCTAATATCAACGTTTAGGGAACAGTCGAAGCTTTGAAGGCCGCCCCTTCGCCAGGACTTGAACGGAAAGGCAGCATTGCACGAATCTCCACCGCTCCCTCACTAGAAAGAAAAGGCAGTATTGCCAGGATCGCAACCACTTCTTCACCCGCATTAGAACGTAAGGGAAGCATTGCACGGATTGCCACGACCTCGACATTAGAAAGACGACCAAGCGCTGCACGACTCTCTTTTGGAGGACAATAGATTCTAGACTCTAGAACGTCTTACGACTTTTTGCTTAATGTTTTATGATATTTACGCGGTTAGGAATTATGGGTTTCTTTTTTATGGAGTTATGATTGCTACAATAATGGCTACAGGTAATGCATTGCTTTTTTTGCTGGTGTTTTGGGTTCCCTTGGATAGGATTTCTGTTCAAAAAGTTTCTGTGTAAAGTACATGGACTAGATTATACATACTTCTCCCCTCTTGTACTACACTTTTCCTTCGAACTGATCTGTGAATTTCATGTGAACGAAACTTTTTGTGTAATAGTGATTGAAGATTGAGAATCAAGGGAATACAAAGCGAGTATCTGTATGTAACCAAAGGCCCAAAATGCATGTGTTTATCTACACATCCAACGGAAGAAGCTACAGGTGCATAAAACGCGATCTTATGCAGATCAGAACCATCGTAGGCGTACGATAAAGCTCAACTGGCGAGATTATCGTCTCACCGAGGTCTTTAACAGTGCCTCGCTTACATTCTCGTGTAGCCACAGCCTAAATGTCACCGACTGTACTCGGGTCTTGATAAGAGGCGTCCACAGCCGAGGCGTCCGGTAAGACACTGAAGGTTGATAGCTTAACTCGTGACATACTTCTAGATGCAGAATATCGTACCAGAAACTCAGAAGCCTCATGCATACGCTAACGGCTGAAACTGTGTTTTAATGTGGCGATAGGGCGCTATTTCGAAGGTCGCACACGAGTGACACACAATGAAGACTGTTCTGGCCATGCGCTTTAAAATCTATTTATTGTATGAATCACTCACTATATCAACCGCATGGATGCCATGAAACTGATATTAAAAAGTATCGAAGAATCATAAATATCGCGGAATACGTCATCCGATATGTCCTGCAAACCGCGATGCCCGTCTTATTACTCTAATGACGTAGAATTTAACATTCTCGTCAGCACATCATATGGCGGTACAACATACCGACATGGTTATGCACAATCTTACGTGTGACATGAATTTGTGAATGTTTGATGGCAAGGCTGCTGGAATCGTCATTGGATTTGTTTCGAGAACTCTATTTTCATGCACTCTGCTAAAACACCAGTCGGATTCAGTGCCATCTAGAAAGTCTCCAAATCGGATCGGCGGAACCAATAAAGTGACCACGTATCGTAGGGACATAATGATGATGATATGTACTCTAAGCACGGTTGGGAACCTATCCGTGATCAAATTACTTTTATGCTTGTGCTGACTTCATGAGTAATCTACCTTGCTGCGTGTTAATCTAATATTACAAATCATGTACTTTGATCACTAAGTAATCAATCATTCAGTTTCACGACGAACCTGAAGCTTATTATTGAATTTGAAGGGCTAGGACATAGGGCTGAGGGTTTCCACAATGCGCTAGCTTTCTCGTGTACGAGATGTGCTAAGCCAGCTGTCACGATGTTCGCATCTTAGGGGTTGTTTACGATCCTGGAAGTTGAAACCCTCGGGTTGCGCCAATTGTAAAAGCGCATCAGAGAACGATGAATGGACGGAATCAGGCAAGTGAGGGAGCCTGCAGCGAAGTGTAAGTAGAACCTCAAGCTCAGATTCTAGCCCGCGGTTTGATACGGCAAACACTGTTGCCTTGCATCAATTGTGCTTGTAGATTCTTCGCGTTCGTCTCACAAGTCCATTGAAGTTCTAAAAATTTGTCGCGTTCTCATGGTCACGTTGCAATTGATCCGGATCCGGCACGATGGTGGGATTATCCATCGTTAGAGTGGTTCCTAGCTTCAAATTCTTCGCGCCTTCCATCATGAGCAACAACAAGCCTTTCGTCGATCACTCCGCATGGCGCCGGCCGAAATGCTTGGATGGATTTTAAGCAATTATCGACATCCCTAATCTAGCCAAATCTCTCACCTGTCCCACAACTAGGTCCTCTGCAGGCTCGGAGGGTAACCGAATTTATGCCTAGGCTACCACTATGTTGCCTGAACCCCAGCATTTGTGTCGGAGTGCAACTTTGCACCGGTCGGGAGGTGGCCGGATATTCTGATTGTGCCCACCTTGGCATGGATGTGTACTTTCCTGTATGATATACCTGTCTACAGCCGCGTTATATTGCACACTTTCCAATTCTACTTCCGGGTGTCTTCCTTCTCTTCAATAGGCCCCATCGACCCACGAAACATACGACATTGAACGGTCCTTTCTGGGATCAGGCGTGGGTATTCATCTATCAGTATCTGGAACAATTAACAGGATGTCAGCGGAGAAAGGTATGATGACCATCTCTATCCGGGTCGTCGGTAACTGACGCGGTTGTACTGGTCACAGTGGCTGTTGATCATCCTCCGGCATCGGACCCTGAGACAGGCTCCAACTCCGAAAATGCCCCACCCTTGGACACACGCAAGTTGTTGATGAAGCTGGATCTCAGGATTTTGCCTGTATTATCACTTGCCTATCTGTTTGCCTTCCTGGATCGTGTAAACATTGGGTAGGTCATCGGACCCTGCATGAACTAGACGGGGAAGAACATTAACGAAAAACGGCTTTGCAGAAACGCTGCAGTGTTTGGTCTGAGTAAGGAACTTAACCTCAAAGGAACGCAGTACAACTTTGCTTTATGCATCTTCTTTATTCCATACATATTATTGGAGGTTCGTTATGCCGATCATATTCCTGAGCCAATGCATGTTCTAACAATGCACAGATCCCATCAAACGCTCTGGTAAGTGCATCTTCATGCCCGGCAGTTGAGCAAACGTTAATTCATGAGCTAGCTCAAAAAAATCAAGCCTCATCGCTTCTTGAGTGGGTGTATTTTCATGTTCGGTTTGACAACAGTTCTTCAGGGACTCGTTACCAGCTATGGCGGGCTCTTAGCCACACGGTATGTTGCAATGAAACGTTTTGAAAACAACCGCTTTGTATGAGGCGGTCTGCTGAAGCCTTACAGTTTCTTCCTTGGAGCTTTCGAGACCGGATTGTTTCCGTAAGTGAATCCCCTCCTACGTAGAAGTATTCCAAATTCTGACTTAGATAGGGGAGCCTTTTATCTTTGTAAGTTTTCACAACAATAGCCATCGAGTTTTTACTTACACATGTTACCATCCGATAGTATCTATGTGGTATCGCCGTGAGGAATCACAAAGTCGTTTCAGCTTCTTCTTTATCTCAACAACCCTGGCGAGTGCTTTCGGAGGTCTCTTGGCGTCCGCAATCGGTAAAATGGATGGTGTCCGCGGAATGTTGGCCTGGAGATGGATCTTCATCTTGGTAAGTTCCATCATCGTTTGAACGAAACTATGACTAACATCAAGAAGGAGGGCACAATGACCTGTGTTTTCGCCATCGGCAGCTACTTCACCATCCCCGATTTCCCAGAAGACGTCAAGTGGCTCAACGAACAAGAGCGCGAATGGGTAATCACTCGTCTCCGAGGAGACGTTGGAAGCAGTGGACGTGAAACACCCGCTGTAAAATGGAAGGATTTGAAAGTCATTTTTACCGACTACAAGGTATCTTCAATCATGTTTCCGCCTCATTTAACTACGGGTCCTGACAGAAATAGTACATACTGGGAGCGGTTATGTACCTTGGATTCATTGTACCAGGTGAGTTCTGAGACCTCCTACAATGTTCCATCAAGTTTGTTTAACGTGTTACAGCATATGGATTCTCCTACTTCGCTCCCACCATCATTAAGGGATGGAACTACACCCCGATTGAGGCACAATTGCGTACCGTTCCCGTTGCCATGGTGGCTTGGGTTCTCGCAATGGCCACTGCATACGCTTCTGATTGGATGAAACATCGATACTGGTTCATCATCTTCTGTTCTTCGATCACCGTCATCGGATTTGCTGTGTTGATGACAACCCATGGAAACAGGGCTGTACAGTATGGTGGGCTGTTCATGTCTTACCCAGGTGCCTTCTCAGCCATGCCGTTAGTCGTGTGCTATTTCCAGACGAATCTGGCGGGACATACTAGAAGATCCATCGGATCTGCGTTTCAGGTGAGTCGCGGCAAGACCCCGGAATGAGTGAGCGCTAATGATCAAAGATCTCGTTCGGTAACTTGGGAGGTGTTATCGCCACTTTCATCTTCTTGGCTAAGGATGGTCCTTACTATGTCACCGGATACTCAGTGTGTATCGCGTTTACTATCTTGACGATGGTAACATCCACGTTCTACGTTATCGGAATCAGACGTGAGAACAAGCTGCGAGAAGCCGGTCTGGCCGGAATTGTGGTAGAGAATGAGGAAGATGAGGGAGAGATTGGAGATATGAGCAGAAAGTTTAGATACATCCTGTAGGCGATAACGTGTATGAAGAGGCGGGTCGGGGTGTGTAATTGTGTTTTGCATCAGATATCACTTGACAGAATGAGTGAGACATGGTGTTTAATTCAGGAACTGTTTTGTTTCACAGCAACGCCAAGATTTGTACGTAACTCTACTTTGAAGTTTGTGAAACATTTCGAAATGATACCCAGACGAAAGCGTTCATGTGGCCCAGTGTAACTTCGCGTAGGATATCAATACCAACGCAATTGCCCTTGCATATTCAGCCTACAACGATTGGGTTCATCCTCGGTAGTAAATATTCCGTGTCTATGTTTTATATTTCCTAATGTACCCGGGCGAGCTGCATAAGCAGCCGCAAACGAACATCTTTGAGCCCAGTAATTTAGCCCTCGCATGCCCATTCCGAGTCATATTTCGTGTTTTGATCTTATCTAATCTGAAGATCTCCTCGGCGACCGACGGGTATTTCGCCATATCCGCATGCTAAGCTTCTCGTCTCCCGCCGTCCAACCCCACCACCCAAATACCATCACAATGTGCAGAAGATCTCAGTGCGCAAACTGCTGTAAGTTCTATCGAGACTATAAAGACGAACGCAGACTGACGGAAAAGCCGGCGTTACCTGGTTCGGTCGCTGTGGCCTGCACATTGCACAGGTCCTTGACCCGGTGCCCAAGGAGGAGTGGTGCACCTGCCCGAAACCCGAGGGCAGCAGTTACCCGCCTATCGGGCCACCACCGGAGACCTTGGCTATGCCTGCGCCCACTGCTAGTTCGTGTAAGTAGTTTCGCTGCTCAGTCGGTTGGAGGAATAGCGAATTGTGGCTAATATGATTTATCTAAAGAACGGGTAGGAAGAATTGGTTATTGAATATGGGATTTTAATTAGAGGGTCCAAAAGTTGTTATGCTTAATTCTAAGGAGAACCCCGTGTACCAGCCGCGTGGCCAAAAGGTGTGGTGGAGCCGAGTGCGAGCCTGTGCCCCCCCACGTAAAGTCAAAGCGAGTTTGTGAGGTGGTATGGGTAAGTTTCCGTTGTGCATGAATTGTGTCCAGGGAATTGAGAGACCCAAGGCGTACTTAATTCCGGTTCCTTGCAGTTGAACAGAATCTCAAGATGTCACTCGTCTAAGCGGCCCCGCAAGTTGACACTGCATACAATGCACTTACTTCATGCCCAATTTATTAGGTTCCACACATCCACATGTCGTCGTCATCTATTTACAAGTGCATCAACGGATCTCCAGGAAAATTCAACCGTCTGACACATTTCGTGTAAGCAGTCATCACCGGTTGATGGTCGTACAAGGCGAGTACAAGGCGAGCACAGACCATCCGGTGTATCCGTAGCTGGTGGGACGGCGAGCCTGAGATCTGGACAAGCCTACAAAGAATTGATAGATCGTCTCTGAGTACCTAATCAAGCGTTTCTAACCGTCGTCTTACTCTGCTTTATGACGTGAATGAGGCTTGATCACGATAGTGTCAATGTAATAACTGGTCGGAGTAGAGGGCCTGCGAGCCAGACATATGCACTGTCACTTGCCCCGGAATTTTGCAGTTACAAAAGAGACATACCATACTTCAACTACTGTCAATAAACAACGGAACGGCCCGCGTGAATATCAATCGAGGGGAAACACATCCATTGACTTCTACAAAAAAAGGGTCGATCTCAAGGGAGTTGGACAACAGAGTTTGTTTTCTTGAGCTTGAAAATCACTGCAGGGCATACAGACGGAGGGGTGGTGACATACATGTAGGGCATAAGCGCGTGACAGTTTCCTATGCGCACTGTGTTCACCCAAGATTGAAACTAGCCTAGTTAGGGCTGGAGGATGCGCGGGGTTAAACGACTAAATTGCATTTGTGTATCGATCATCTATCATTTCATTGGAGCAGGAGGACGATTGAGTCCGAGCAAACGAAAACGTCCCAAGTCGATTGCTGTAACATGTCGTGTACTTGGACTTTGGGCAGCTGAAGGAAAAGAGCACCTTTAGACTTTGCCATACCCACCTTCATGCTAGATCCCGTCTTGACACCACAAAAGCATACTGTCTTTTGCGCCGCTTTCCGTCTTTGCCGGGATAATCGAAAGTTGAAACAAGCTGTACAGCCGACATGGCTATTGAGAGACCAAGTACTCGGACTCGGTTCATTTCCGTTGGGATTTCCAAAGAATCGGGAAGATCAATTCTTGGCTTCTATCGTGTTTCTGATCGAGGTAAGGGAAGATGTCTACTTTAGCTGAGAATTGCCATAAGTTTCGGATATTTGGAATGACCGGATCTTCACAGCTGGTAGTTATCCCTTCTTCCTCCTCGGATCTCCAGCCGTATGCTACCGACTGTTCTTCATGTCTGGAATAAAGTGGCCACACGTCCGATGACACCCTTCGGTGATATTATCTTGCGGCGATACCGTGGAAATCGATAGAATGTCTACCCGAATTCATCTAAATTTCGTAGCGAACTCGTTACTCGACAGAAAAGTCAAGACATCAAGCATGCAGTACAAGCTCGAAAACGTAGGACAGTACCTATGGGGATACTGCACAGAAATTAATAACCGCTTACTACAACGTATCCGAAAACTAGCTTTCAGATCCTTCGGTAGCATCGAAAATACAGTCGCCGGTACGTCTGACCGGCAGCTATCCATAGTGCTTCTACTAGTTTTTGATCATAAGTACGCACTCGATTATGAGGTGGGCGACGAAACTCTGAGCCGATACAGCAGCTGGCTGAACGCAATACATGGTGCATAAAGCTTGAGCAGTCAGTCTCGGCTTTTATGCATAATCCATCTGGTTTCAAGGGAAGTAAGTGGTACCTGCAATAAGATAAACGAACATTGGCCTTGTGGGAGACAAGAATGGCAGGGGTTCAGACTCTGGATTTGAGGTTTGGGAGACACAATCTTTCAAAGTGGAGCTATACTATCACGTTCAAAGTAAACAAGCTTCTGCACAGTGTAGACCCTTTTTATCCTGAGCCTGAGTAAACAGGCAGCAAGTGGCAGCCGTTGACCGGTCACCGGGAAACGAGCGTGGCTGTATGATCTATACGAGGGTCCTGATAGCTGATGGACGGACAACGGCGAAAAGGGTAATCTTCCTAATGCTTGCTGTCGTGTAACAAGCCTCTCTAGGATCGCTGTACGCAATTCCGGGGAGTTGTACTCGTTCGTGGGGAAGGCCGAAAGGTCTATGAGGTGATGTCAAATATGTGACGGTGGTGTAAAGTAGGAAAACAGGGTTCGAGGCTAAATAGCTGAACTGTACTAACGGTTTATTTAGCAAGACGGAAGGCCAATCGAACGCCTGAGTGATTGGGTTAAAAGTTGACATGTTCCAGGATCCAGGTTCATGACTTCGTTACGGTTATTCAGTCCAGCATGCCGTGTTTGTGCCTGAGATGATGATACGTGTTGGGTCAACGCGGGGGCCGAGATAGAATTGCACATAGAAGGCTAACCGCGGCCGATTATGTAAAGTCATACACATTACGCGGCTATCGTGTTAAAGTTGCGGGATGGGCCGAGACAATGCGATAGCTCCTGCGATAGTCAAACGAGTTTGACAGTAGCTCGGGTATCAAAAGCAATATCATTGGTGACACGGGGGCTGTAAATCAATCCATAGTGATTGAAATATCTCTTTTTCTCAAGTTCTAATGACCTCGGATTCAGCAAGCGAATTTTGTCATCAAAATTGCAGTATTTCGGTGAAGGCCGAGCTATATCCGTCCCGCTCTTCGTGTTCATTCTAACGATTTCTATAACCATGGTGATCACGCTTGAAGTGACAACGGACACCAATGCATAATTGATTGTGATTGACAGTAAATCCTGCTAGAATAGAGTGCATGCCACGTTTCATGACTGTAAGGCTCTCGGATTATTTCACGTACTCGGATTCGATTCCCGGGCCCATCATTCCCCGCTGAGTAGGTACCCGAAATTCTGGGCCCGGCGACAGCTCCGGTCCGTTGTTAGGGCCAATTCTAGTCTGCGGAGAACGGCCGCTATCGGTAGCTCGACGAGGGTGCAAAAGTTGGGGACCCGAGATGGGACAGAGTGCACGGACACTGCACAGACGTCAACAACTGTCGAAACGGGCGCTCCGCAGAAATCATGGAAGTGCGAAAACACAAAAAAAGGAAACGCCGCAGATTGTCTCATAATCATGCAATTCTAGATTGATTAGATACATTGCGCTAATCTTATAGAAGTGGGGGGTGTAGATACCTGTTCCTGAGCTTTTCCTCCACGCGCGTCGGCGGCCGGTGCACCATGATACCATGGTCCATTTTGACCCCATCGATACGAACATTCGAAAGTTCTGTCGCGTGCTCCGATAGTGCTCGGTCTCGATAGACGCCAACTAACGTACCGAATTTCGTCGGGTCTGTCGATTAACCGCGGAGGTACGAAGCTCTGTGGGCTGGATTACAATCACGCTTCGAGCTTCTTGTACCGTCGCTACCATGTTCTCAAGATGCAGCATGGCGCCGGATCCACCGAAATACTCCTCTATGATATAGCACGCAATAGAATGCCGGTATCATCGACATCTCCGGCGATGCGAACCTCATGGAACTCCAGGGAACCTTAAGGAAGCGACGGCAGAGCAGAGGCGAAGGCAATACCCGCAAGCAGAGTTAACCCGGACGACGTTGAGATATGTATTGCAGTCCAGACTAAACGCACAGACATCCGCCGATCTACCCGCTCCGTCTATAAGGTCCGACATCGTTTGACGACGAAAACTCCCACTGCCGACCGGTGGTACAACAGTCTTGTTAGCTAGCCGCCGTCATCCTGCCGCTCGAAAGTCAAAGGATTCATTTGCGCCTCTAAGTCCCAGGGTTGATATAAGCTCCTTATGCGGTCTTCTGTTCACAAGCTCAGCTAGTTCGCTCTCATCGTCCACGATCACCTCTCAGCTAGCAATCGCAAACAATCTTAGATATAAGTCTCACTTTACGAGATCCTCGAATACTCTCATGCCACGCTGAAAATTACCATACTTTATGCCAGTATATGCATGCTTGATGCGTTGATGGCGCTATCGAACGAGTTTGGTTGAGATGATGGTTATGGATGCAGTTGAGATTTTTAGAGTTTGGGTAATCGACCGAGAATCGACGAATAAGATAGCTTAAATGAGGCTTGACTGCATGGCAGCATATGAGGGCGAACGATGTTGAGGGGGCTTTCGGTCTCGCTTTCGGCGGAGACAGGCCAAGGGTGAGTTGTCGAAGCTGTCGAAGCTGCTAAAATAACGTGACTTGGAGTTGCGTTCGTGGATTGGCGGACCGGGAGAACTGACAACGCGCAGGAAAGGTTCCTCCAGCTTGTGTATGTCGTCAGCGCGGTTAAGACACTTCATAGTGGGAAGGTGTGAAAAAAGGCTTAACCAAAATATCTGTATGCGAAACCGTCTTTGGAATTCCGGTATTGCTTGTAATTTTGTGGAGAGGAGAGACGCCCAAAAGGTGGAAGATGGAGGCACAAAGGTGACAAAAGGGTTGTCATACAATTGAGACGTAGCTACTGCACATATGCAGCTCGGTTGTCCGCAATATGTTTAATCCGGCAAAGTTTTGACATGCGGCTCGGAGTTCAATCAATATTTTGGGCCGTTGGGTGTCTCGTTTCTTTGAGGTGGGATTTAAGGTAAACTCGGCTGAAGATTGATGGTCGTCACTACATCGTAGCCTATGAGATGAAAGACACGCCGTCGGTTCGTTCCACAAACTTTTGGTGGCTGCTCTCTTCGAAGGAATATTCTACCTTCCCTATGTAAATTGAACAAACGCATTAATTCCCCAAAGAGAAGGAGAATAGACAAGCTTGGCTAAGAGTTCCCAAGGCTCGCTGAAGATAGCCGTCGCCTAGTCATGAGTTCTCTTCTGGTGTTTTCCAGAAGTCTCAGGCTGCAAATACCTTGTTGCAGAGATAGCTGACTTGATCAGAGCGTCAGGTTATTTTTCTTTTCTATTGGATTAAGTTGATTTTTTGTGAGAAGATGCTATGATATGGCCTATTTACCAGCTGGTTGGCAAGAACACATGCAGCTGAATCAATTCTATGGTTTTTAAAAGGTACTTGAGTTGTCTTTGAAAAACCTCCGGATAAAACCGAAGTCTTCTCGAAGTTTTACGGATATGAACTGTGCCGAGCACCGTACCACTATTTGTAGGGCGGACCTGGCGGTACCCGTCCATACTTTGCTGCTTTAGCTTTGTTGATTACACCAGCATAGGGATCCGTGTGTGGGGAAACCCTTACGATTCGCTCCCGAAACTCGCTGGGCCAACTTATCCGAGAATGTCTCAGAGTTGAACTCGCTCCTCCAGTTCGAGACTGACACATCTGCGCTGATGCTGCTTTTATGCTCGGGCGTTAAAGTCGTTCCGAGATGGGTGATTTTAATCAGCAATTGTTTGTTTCCACGCCGGAAATGGAAACAGTGCATATTCCGAAGGCTGAAGGGGGAAGAGGAATTCCTTTAAGCACCACGCAATACGAACCCTTCAAACTTACTCTGATGCAGTTCGCTTTTGCATTGATTCTGAAGTTAAATTCTGTTGGACTTTACTTTATCGTAGCCACTGCACTCGTTTCCCCGCACCACCCCACCACCGTTCGCACCTCCTAGGTTCAGAATAATATCACCTGCGGCCATCCATTCCAAGGACATGGTAATGAATTCCAAGTACGTGACCATGTAACACCAGCTTAAACGAAGTGTTTCCAAACTGGGAATGTCCATGCCCTGGCCACCGGTCTGATGCTCGGTGTGCACTGGGCTTTCTAAATTCTGACTGCTTTCAAGTAACAGTGGAAGCAATAAATCAAGCGCTTCTAGTCGAGGCGGAATGTTCTCTTCACGAGACCACAGGAGTCTTACGATGCTCCAAATGCAACCTCGTGCTGGACCTCGCTGACCTGGGTAGTACTGCACTTCAAACTTCGATGCCTTATTGTGCTCAGGCCAGGACACCCCGACATTGATATTTGTCGGGTTCATCGGGATATTCGCTTGCTTCATCGTGACTTCATCATGACTCTTTGGTGTCCAGGGCTCGTTTCCATGCTATAATTTTCACTTCAATCTAGAGCAGTTGTGCCTAATATGTCACCGATAAGGCAAGACCCTTTTTGTGCACTTCCTCGTCGAGTTCGGTGGGAAGATCAAACGCAGGAAACGGGGATGCTTGTAAATTCCCAGTCGGTTCGGCCGGGGGCAGCACACTTATGGAAGTGAACTTGCGGGGGTGTTCCATCGATACAGTAAATGTTTTTAATTAACACTCGTTTCTTTGATTTTATGCGGAGGAACCTTGTGAAGGCGAAGGAGCCCGATCTCGGTCAGGATGGGAAATCGGCGGTTATCAAACTTGTAATGCACCTACTCTACGTCCGCCCCCCACGAGCACGCTTCAATGCTCCCTTTGCTACCTCCCTACTCAGTTTAGGGTCGCCGGCAACCAGACAGCTGGGATGTGATTTCCTGCGGCTTTGGTGCTTTTCTGATTGAGAGCCATACTGTCCAAATTGTGCAATCAAGTATGCAATTGAAGCTCATTAAACACTTTCATGGCTAGGGAAAGTCGTCTATCTGGACCCAGGTGCCTAGTACGCTTGCCTGCACCCCAACTTCCTGCTGTGCGTTCAGGATGGATGGGATGGAGCACTTTGGCATGGGTTGTGGGATGGTCGTGTGGACTGGGTGGTGATGTGTGATGGCCATGCCTGGCTTTGACGATGATGGTGATGGATTGTAGTCTTTCCTGCAATGGTAACGCCTGTTCCTAATAGCTCGCATTGATGCTGGACTGGTCATAGTTAGCAAATAACCCCCAATAATGGTCGCTTACTATCGTTTATTATTGTTTCATGTACTCCCTCTAGATACTCGATATCGTTCCAGCGACACAAAATCGCTGCCCATGCTCACGCACTTTCACTTTTGAAAGTATGTCTCACAGATCATTCCCACTCGAGAACCGAGCGACACTGCGCTTGATTCTCTTTTCTGTCCCAACAGGCAGCCTTGACTGACCACGGCCATTGCCACACTCACCTCCCACGTCTAAAGCCCGGAACCACAAGACGCCAACCACGACTCAGTTCGAGCCCGCCTCTCACATCCGTTGTCTGGTGTCTGAACAGAGCGAATGCTGGTTGGGGGCTGCAGCAAAAATAATATCCCATAGAGTGTGCCAGAAAATATATCCCCTCCGACCACTACTTTGACTATAAGTGGGAAAAAGCAAAAAATTGCCCATACCTTTACGATAGACTGCAGCGGAGACGAGTCGGGCTAGCGAGATCAGAGAAGGCAAGCGAACGCTCACCTACCTGGTGATAAGTGTCTAGTATCGAAGAGAATAACCCTTTCCTCCAACCATACTCGCTGAAGTGAATCCCGGGGTTTTGTTATTTTCCTCAAACAATCCGACAGAACCGCCGACGCAACTGTTCCCCGCTAACACGCCAGACGAAAGCAGAACGCTGCGACGCGACAATTGCGACGAAACCGCTATAACGTCTCATAACGCTTAGGACAGAGCTTCTAAATTATCGCCGTAAGAAGCGCGCAATCGCACTACAACCAGCTGTTAGCTATAGCTGTTAGCTATTGCTGAGAAGGAAGGAAGAGAAGTTGGGTTTGGGAGTTTTTGACAGGGCACAACCACGACTCGATAGCTCTGTTACGATAGTCGAGAGTAGAAAGGAGAGCGGGAAGGAACGGACCGCACCGAAGTACAAAACTTTGTGGAAGTGAGGAGTACGAAGACAAGTTCGCCAGTTTTCCACGGCAACCGTATCTAGTGCAGAATAGCTGAAGTGGAAGAGCCACCTCCATCTCGATTACAGAGCGCGCGGCCAGGCAACAGAGGAGTCTAGTTCGTACTCCTGATGTTTTCTTTTTATCACTTCTTCTTTCCAAACTGTTATCTTCCATCTCCATCTCTGCCTTGGTTTGAAAGAACTTCGGCGAAGCTGATGCTGATTATGACTGACCTAAAGTAGCGACCGCTCCCGCCAAAGCAGCTCCAACCTCTACAAGCACCAACATAGCTTTCAGAAGAAGTCCATCGCTTAAACCACATCGCCGCCGTCCACGCTCATTTGCGAGAGCACCTACATTATTCTTGTCCGACAGTCTACTGATAGCGATTTCGTCATTCAACATACTTCGAGTTGTGCACACGAAAAACATACAGACAACAGGAAGGAAGCAGAAACATCTCAGACTCACGCAATACCATTGTTCAACTCCGCCATTCGTTCCCTACATCAGAGCCGAGCCAACTACTCATACAGCATTCCCATTGGAAGCGATACAGGCGAGACACCGTCAATGCATGTCGCGCGTGTTAGCGACTTGGGCGCTCCATAACTATTGTCGAATTATATACGTAACGGTACCTTTTTTTAATATTTAAACCACGGCCAGGCCGCACCCGCAAGGGGGTGTGTTGTGCGCCAGTCGATTATCTGACCTCAAAACGTGGCAGCCTTGTGCTCTAGCGTTTTGGAGGGGATAAATATATTCTCCGACTCCCCGGGATTTACTGATTTGCTCTCCCTCCACTGAAGTCCTCGAATTCGCCGAAAAGTGGTCAGAACTCACTGATAGGTCCGCCACCGACCGATACCTAACACCAAATCCGGATTCGAGCCCTTGAACTTCTGGGAGCAAGACATCTGACAGTTCTATTTCGATACTAGCTTGCCGGTTTCTCTTCAATGTCTGAAGGGAACCCATACAACTTCCATCTAGCTGTGTCATCCATTCATTATTCGATACCTTCCCCACAAACGAACGGCGTATCTACCGTGGCTCTACCACACTCGGGCCAACATACATTGGGATTTGGAGGAGACAACCCCGATTTTACCTACAACATGAACGGAATTGCAGGAGGCCCACAGACCAATCACTCATATTCATTCCAATACGGCGGTAATATGCCGACAGTACCACGAGGTCCTCCGCCGCCGGGACATCCACAACAATGGAAAGTTGGGAGACCGGAAATGGACTCGGTAGGGCGCCATATCACTCATGATTCTTCACAGCGTGGAACGTCAGGCTATCCACCGGCGGAGATGGCGGGCTCTTGGAGTAGCACACAAACATCATATATACGATCACAACAGAGTGCAAGCTTTCCACATCCACATACCATGGCAGGACATTCTTCAAATTATAACATGCACAGCCATCCCCAATATACCCATAGTACTCACCGATCTATGCATACGCCACTAGAACCAAGTGCAGCACCATCTCCGCCCAATCCATATCCAGGCTCTCCACGAACTCCGGTTTCAGCCCATCAAACAGTCACAACAAATGGCATACTCGCCCCTCAGCCTTTCCGCCAGCCAAACAATACCCGGGCATCAATAAGCGGAGCTATTCCTGATGGAGCGCCATATCGTCAAGATACAATCTCAAGTCACGGGAGCAGCTATACCGAATCTGACCAATCATCACCCTCCACACATCCGTTGATAGCGCGGCAACAACGGGGTAGTATGGCTTCCCCCCTTGCACCACCACCGGTGAACCAGCCACCAAACTATGTGGAGAGCATCAGCCATCTTTCTTACCGCCGAAATAGCGACGGTTACCCACACATTGACGATGGGAAGACAATTGAGCTAGAACTTTCTCGGGGAAAGCCTGTCCCTTATGGTCAACCGGAGTATATGTCTGACGACGAATCGAGGATTAAGCGCGAAACGAGATCTCCGAGTACCAGTATAAGCCCAGGGAACGCCAGGATGGATCTATCCGATGACCGAAGCCCCTCATTTTCTGGGTCTACGGGTAAAGACTCCAAGTCTGGTATGGATTTAGCAGGGAAAAAAAAGGGCCAGCCAATCTTTACTGGAACTGATGGGGTCACGTACTATGAGAACGAGGTTATCCCTCCAGGAATCGCTGTACCGGAGGGTTGGCAGGTTGGAACAGGGAAGCAAACGATGAATTTGTTGCTGCCGAAGATGAAGGATGGCATTCAGGTCAATCCAGAGTGGGGGTTTACTGCAGGTGGAAAGGCTCGGCAGAGACTTCCACAGGCCTGCAAGAATTGTCGGGCGAAAAAGATTCGTTGCATGTGAGTGGGGGTCAAGACAAGCGGTCATAACGCATAGCTGATTATTTCGCAATAGGGAGAGTGATTTCGACGAATCAAAATGCCAGCACTGTACGAAAATGCAGATTCACTGTGTACGGTATGAGAAGTAAGTTCGGATTGTTTGCAGAGAATTTTCATAGCTGATACTGTGTTTTTGCAGGGACGATGACAAGAAGAAAAAGAACCGAAACAGTGTATCCCAAGATTTCATCAAAACGGAGAATGGGAGTGGACGGTCAGGATCAGTAGCTTCGGACATCGGAGTTGGCATGGGTGCTCCCGCTACTAAAACCAAGAAGCGCAAATCGGCGGACGAGAGTTTAAATGGCACTAAACGGATCAACCGCGGAACGGGATCGCGCGCAAACTCGCTTACGCCCTTGGACGGTAACATGGCGAATTCGTCCCCATCGATGCACCGCCCCGTGCATTTACACGCAGTGTCCATGTCGGTTCTTGATGAAAAGCCGCCGTTATTCCCAAGCAACACTACCGACGCCACTGCGACACAACAGGATCCTGATTCAAGAGGCATGCAGATAAAGGCGTTAAGAGAGAATCACTTTAGGGTATCCCAAGCACAAGAAATGCATGGTCATGGCAGAACAAGCTCGTTGGCGGACTCTTCGCCATATTCGTATACTTCGGCGTCGCCGACAAACTCCGTGTCAAATGTTCCTACAGGGTTTAATGACGGGCAGGTTTATGTGGTAACGACTGAACTAAGACATCGCGCGGTGAGCCATACTTCAACGCCATTCACGATGATGGGAACACCGCCAATGACGACAATTCAACCACCAATGGGAGAGGACCCACGTCATCATGGGTTGCCTGGACCAGATGTTCTACAAAAAATGATGGCGTGCTATTTCGAACACGTATTTTCACAAACATACGCGTTTCTCCATCAGCAGACTTTTATGGATAATTTAGACACCCACCCCCCGGTGCTGCTGTTTTCTATGTGCGCCGTGTCAGCTAGGTTTTCTCCATTTCAAAGCCAAGAGGAGGATTGGGCCCTGTACACAAGGGAACTTATCACCAGGGACAACTACGATAACTACTGCCTAGAGGTAGTGCAGAGCATGGTACACATGGGACTACATGATTTCGGAAGTAACAACGGTCACAGGGCGTGGATGTTCGCTGGAATGGCAGTAAGAATGGGTTCTGCACTGAATATGAACCTTGAAAATAGAAAGAAGGATAAAGAAAAGGACGCCATTGCCAAAGAGTGTATTCGGCGGACTTATTGGTCCTACTATCTTATGGATGTAAGCCTTAACACACCCCCCCCCCCCCCCCACCACCACCAAACACACAGACACATAATGTGATGATTTACTAACTGAAAACAGAGGTTTAACAGTTACGGAGTTGCTCGGCCATTCCTTATTCAGGATCACGATTGTCACATCCAGCTCCCTTGCAATCAACCGTCATTCACGAAAGGTGAATATGTAATCACGGAGCACCTTCTCGGTCCGAACCCGTACCACCCCGAACAAGGATCAAAGTATATGGGTGCAATGGCATTCTTGGTCCGAATCGTCGGCATCTGGGGAAACATCCTGAGACAAATCCATCTTTCGGGGTTCCAAGTCTATACACCCCGCAAAGAAGCCAGTGCTACAGAATTCCTTGACTTCGTCGAAAAGCTCGAGAACTGGCGAAGAACTCTGCCAACAGGCCTAGAATACTCCAACGAGAACTTAGCCGGACAGATCAAAGTTGGTACCACCGGAGCATTTGTCATGATGCACGTCATGTGGCATACCGCAATGGCATATGTTCACCGTTACGTACGCACAGTTGGCATCCCCAAGGACTACATATCGAAAAACATCAACCCGCAGCAGATCGTTGAGAGCATCCGCAAAGCATTCGTCCACGCCGACGCAGTGCTACAGATTATGTGTCACGTGCACCAACGGAAGCAAGAAGCAAAGCGAAACAATGAGAAACCGGTTGTTGTCAACGCTCCCTTCCTCGGCCAAGCTATTTCCGATGCTTGCCACATTACCGTCATTCGGGCGCTAGAAGTTAGTGACCCCAGTGGCTCCCTGGAGCAGAGACGTCGTGTAGATGTCGGGTTGGCATGGCTGAAGGAATTGAAGCGATACTGGAAGCCCATAGAGGGGATGCACAAGAAACTGAAGAAAACCGTCCGTAGCCTAAGCCGCAGCGTAAGCCAGCCTCCCCACACGGTACCCACACCAGAATCCAGCAACAGCCTCGAAAACAACCTTCAACCAGGAGTGCAATACGCAGTCGACCCCACTAATTACACCGCCGAATCGAGCTACTCCAATGTAGGGCTTGGGGTTGGGGATGGACACTTTGCGCAATTCACGGATTACTTGTCTTTTGGTCATCTTCCCATGCAGTTGTTCAACGAAGCGTTTGTGAGCGATAACTCGCAGAATTATCTCAACGAATACGCCCGCCAAGAAGCTGGTTTTCCAGAGCTGTACCCTTACACTACGGAAGCGCCAATGATGCCCGTCCCTGAGTTTCACACTGTGGATTATAACACCAGCATGGGTCTCGAAGCTCTTGAGAGTTTGATGACTAGCAAAGACACTTATAAAAACGACGCCGAAATCTCAGACGACGAAGATATAGCATCTCCCGGCAAAAGTAAGAGCCACGCAGTTTATTTCGACCCCGACGCGGTTAGAGACGGGAATCTACAGGATTCGGGGAGTAGCGATACCAGTGGCCACTCGAGAAGGGCCAGCGAGGTGGCAACCAACAAGCACGAGAATCCAATGGATGTTTTGAATCTGATTAATCAAAACGACGTTAATCAGGGGCTACAACGGCAGCGGGGAATTATGTCTCTAACTGACAAGTTTACTGGACCTAAGGGAGTGGCGGCGCCGGAGACAACGGAGGTGGGAGGACCGTTGAATGAGGATAATTTTACGGTGTAATTGGGAAGTGAGTGAAAGGAGAGGGGACGGGAAGAAGTAGGAGAGGATGAACACTGGGTGTTTCTATTGAAAGGTACCGGTTTTATGGACGGTGCTAGGAGTTCTTTGATTTTCCTGGTTTTGGGGATGGAGTTTACTGCTTTTCTGCTTTTATTTATGATTGGTTTATTTATGCGTTCATTTGCTGGGACTTGAAATGGGGTTGCATACTGGACAAGGAAAACGGACCCAGGAGGGACAGTTGTTTTCATGATATCCACACTTTGATTCGTTGGGTTTGATACATATGATGAGATTTATGCTATTTACTTATTGTGCGAAACTGCTACTACATATTTTACTTGAGGATTTATTTTAAGCTAGTTTGTGTTATGCTCTATACCCGGAGATGTTTGATGGGACTGTTGATGTTTGGGGGGGGGGGGTAGAATTGATGCTGTGAACTTCGCGCGAATTTTACCATCGGCATAAATGACGTCTTACGTGAGCGTGTTATCGGTGACGTGCGTGATGTAACGGTTTATCAAACGCCGTGTATAAAACTGCTAAACATATTCTGCCTTTGTCCCGTCTTCATTTGCAGCAAGGCGACCCTCGGTTAGATGTGACGTGCGGAATAACGGTTAAACGCCGCACCCGATGAAAATTCTTCCGAAACATGTCTTTGCTGATGACTGTCCTGGAGCTCATTCCCACCAACTCGAATATCGAATTCCCTATCGTCTTTACTCACCGAAGATGTCTGATGTGCTGAAGCTTTGATGTCCACTAGTTTGGCTAGCTCGCTAGTAATCACGCTTAAATTCAGATTCTATCTCCGTAACTCAGAACCCGGGAATACAACCAAGTTATCACAAATTCCGCAGGCGGTAGTCCGACGCGGGATCTTCCGTCCGATCCCTCTGGTCCGTAGGATTAAGTCCGCAATACGAGCCAAGCAAACACTGAGTGAAGTCCGTTTGCCAGTAATTGTTTGGTACCCCTTCTTGGTGAAGGTAGGAGTAAGCAGTAAACTTTTTACAGCATGAATAAGTGGTCACAGTTAGCCCAATTTTTGAAATTCCGATACTTGCTTGCCATGTGAACGCAAGACACTACTAGTTGAAGCAGATTATCCGATCACCTCCGGTGAAGTAGTCGATTATTCCAGATACATATTCCGCAAGCTTCTAGAGCACTAAGGTGACTAAGTTCACCGGTGAGTTTGGTTGCCAGAGAATTTAAAATACTCAACCCATAAACATGCGTAGTGATCCCACTAAATATCCCGAAATCGATGCATAATTTACGGCCGGTCTACCACCGGCTTGATCCCCGATCTCGTAGATACATCTAGCGATCGATTTTTCCTAATTTTTGGCAAGCCCCTTAAAAAAGCTTGAATTTTTATGCTTCTTTGGGGTATGCAGGGTCTTTAGCAGCATGGCTAGCTTTAGATTGAGTTTCTATCGTGCGGTATGGGCCGTGGACTTGCGATCATCTACGGTAACGAAATTCGCGGGTTGGAGCGTGGCCTATCCATCCCAAGCGCTGCTCGGTGCATTCCAGATGGATAGGCGCGAGGATGCAAGAAGGGGTCGAATAAACGAGGGTCCAGCATACAAACGAGGTCACGGGTTAGGTGGCGGGGAGTAGGTTACGTCATCGTATCCTTGGATCCAACCACGCGGTTTCGGATTTATTACCGCAGGAGAAGATGGGAATCCTTAGTTCACGAAGTACATACCCCAGTGTACCTAGAGAATCAACTAGTAGTTTACAATTCCAATCCATGAACAAAATCACAATGAAATTAGGATCACAGAATATGGGATGAATCACCAGTATCTCTAGCTTCCGTTTACGTCCGGGAGATCTACACCACCTCCGCTGCCGCTTTTTCACCTATAACGCTTGTGCTTGCCTACATTGATTAGGTTCGTCAGTAAGGAGTACTTTTCAGCTGCTTCGCTTGTATTTTTCAAGGGTTCCTTGAGTTTGCTCTCGCACGCATTCGTATCACTCCTTCCTTCGCCGCCGCATTAAGCCCCCATCTCCGCGATCCTGTTGAGCAACTTCCCACTTCCGACGCAGCAGAACGTCACAATAACCCGCATTGGTCAACACCATCCAACTCAAACCCGAATTCACATCGATCACGAGATATTCTGCAAGCTGAAGGAACAAGGCATCTTTAGGCGGTGTCCGCAGCTAGCGAAGCAGCTAATTTTTCGATAGTGCAGTCAGGCTGTAGATTGTTCGCCACTATATCCCAATGAGATTGACGAGGGTTTTGTAAGATCTGAATGGTGCTGCTGGGGGAATTAGCCGGAATTCATGGTGCCCCAGGACATGTCACGGAGGAGTCCGGTTCATAAAATCTCATTCATTTGGAGAGGAAAAGCTCTGCTTACGGACAGCCTGGGGCAATTTGTGACTTGTGGGGAGTGGTGATGGAACTTGTAAATGTAAGGGTAGAGACTCTGCGCGTGCGCATTATTTAGCTCAATTTGACGCACCTGTTAATTCGAGATTTGCACACGCGCCATCGAGCTCAGCTAGCCGCCAACCATCCCGCCACCAATACCCCGCGCCTCACCACCATGCCGCTTGATTACGTCTATATCCTCGCCCTGACGATACGGAATCCTCAAACGGAAGACCTAGATGAAGACGATTATGAATGTGAACAGCCAGAGCAGCAGCTGATCAAAGCATACACCAATCGATTACAAGCCAATGCCGGGGCGCGCGCGTTTCTTAGAAGGAAAGCCAGGGAGCTAGGAATTGAACAGAGAGACTTGAGTGTCGAGGAATGGCAGTCGGAGGAGGATAAATGTTACCGGGGTTCTGCGAGGTCGAGGAGGGGTGAGTTCGACAGCGTGGGAGTTGAAGTGAAAGTGGAGAAGGTAGCAGTTGAGGAAGATGAAGAGGAGGAGGGAGATGAGGAACCTGAATAGCAGTAGGGATAGGAAGAGGAGTAATGTGCGAAGGGTGAAAGGCTGAAGGGTTGCCAAATTATAGTTAGAAGATCGGACAACCGAGCGAAATGAGGGCAGGAAGAGAGGACGGTACGTATGCATATAGAGAGTAACCAGTTATTCGCCAGTCAATTTAATAATGGAAATTACAAGATGTTTCCAGGGTTTTTTGAGCGATACAGGTACCACCGGATTTTCCAATTGCAACCCCCTCATGATTCCTTCTCCTTTTCAGCCCCGCGCTCTAGATCCAACTCGCTTTTCCGATTATGCTTGAATACCTGAGCCATACGCTCAAAATACCCGCCTAGATAGTCCTCGATGCGCTTCTCAAAAACCCGGGGAGTTTAGTCAGTGGCTCCTCGTGTGAAATATCATGGATACCAACCGCAACGTATTTAAATGATACCGTGACCAGTATAACAAGAACTAGAACTCCGATTAAAAACAACGGATATGACCACCAACGAGGGTGTTGGTCAGTTAGGATATCTGTGTTCATTCCGAGCAGGCTCTGTCGATTCAATTAGTATTGCGCTGCAACAACGCCCAAAGTGGCCAAACAGCTATGTAGGCTTACCGCAACGAACATAAGAGGCAGGAAAATAAAATAATTAATGTTAGATTAAAAACTTTCAACATATGTATGGTTCCACTACAGTAACCCAACTTAGGCGTGACATACTGGCTGCCATCGCAGTAGACTTTTGTGGCTCGTAAATGGAAACTAAACTGAATTCCTGCAGAACGGATTAATCGCTTCCTATTCCTACAATTACAGAGAACCTACCAACTGGATTAATTCATGGGTCTGATGAGATAGTCCATTCAATGAATCAAAATATATGTTCAATTCCCTAATGATGTTTTCTCGTAAAATTGCAGTTACTTGGTCGGCGCAGAATTGTCCAGGGCCAAATGTTCTTTGGCTCTCTTCATAGTAACAGACCTCGTCTAGAAGGTAGGAATGCTGCTCCAAAAAAAGGATAAACTTTGCGAAGCTAGATATCTGATATTTAAGCGTCTCAGGTAATTTCCACCACAGACGTGCATCGTGCAATAAGGCATCGATTGTCAAAGTTGATCGACCTTTCATAGCTAAGATTTTGTCATGCTGCGTAACTTTAACTCAGCTCATAAATAAGTAGTTTATTATTATTAATTTTGACTCACAATTTTTACCCATGTGTTGATCAGAGGCTTTAAGTAAATCCACCCAATTTCTCCTAGTTAAGAACATTAGATAATTGAAGATGTCAATAAAATGGTTCGGAACACTTGGAGAAAAAGGAAGGCGCTCATCATAACACATTAAGAGGATGAAGATTCTAGAACAAAAAACAATCCCTTCTTCTCCAAGTCCCAGTTTGCTAACATCATCTCCATGTCGCTGATTAAGACGTTCAGGAATCATAATCCATGAAGCTTTGAGACTAGCTTCTTTTGCGGTTAGATGCAACTTTGAATTTTCCTCGCTCAAGTAAAGGTATTTTCTGTCCATATTGCATCTCAATATCTCTTTCAAAGGTTAGCATGATAATTATTGGATAATAATAATAAGAATATTAAAACCCTTAAGTAACGTCTCTAAATAGTATTGGTTCCCGAGGCTCATAACTTAGGTTGTTTTTGAAGCTTTCCAGTACCCATTGTCCACGTCATCTGAGCTGAGAGTTGTGAATTCAAAACGCTCATATCTTTCTCTTTTGAAGAACACATGGTAGTACGCCGTTGATTCTTTGTTTAAGGCCATGGAGAAAACTAATTGTAACGTCAGCCAGCCTGATTCTTGGATACTAGCGCATCTACTCGGATACAACGCAAAGTTACTAAGAAGGTTCAGCACATGAAGCTGATGCGGGCGGTGATGGTTGTCTCGGTGGTAGTTGCAGGTCCCGTGTCAGGCACAAAGAGCATTTCCACGTTAACCTCCACCATTTTTTTTTTGTGTGGATGCAGCAAAGTCTTGATATCTTTAGTGCGACACTATGCGCACTGTTGATGGCAAGAAGGCTAGCGACTCCCTTAGTAAAATTTGCGTTGTCCCTATTTGACCGATTGTGGCTATTACCATAGGAAGTGCGCATTCGGATAGAGCTTATGTAAGGACATTGCGTCGGACACGGGCAATGTAAAAAGCCCCCACGGCCGTGTCTCTGTTACGTCCTTTGAGAAAACTAAAGAATCTTCTCTCGAGGCTCGAAACACATGCCACCAATCTTGGATCAAACGACGATTACCCCAGCGAATCATATCGCGATGGCCCTTCGCATATTCTTCGTTCGCCACTTGATTGACAGCCGTGATGTTCAGTTTTAATGCTTGCGCGAATCGTGAAGCGGCATTGTTTATATCTTTTGAAATTCTTAGTAGCATTTCGTCCTCGACTTGACTGATAATCCGCCGATCAGCATTTCTGTTCATAATTATTGTGGGTATGAGTCCTTCTTTGTCAATCTTGCTGATAAAATGCCAAAATCTATGAGGTGAATACATGAATTCAGCGGTGCAAATTCGTGAAAATATTTCGCTGCGACTGTGAATAGCTGCAATATGTAACACCAATCTTCCCTTAGTATCTTCTGCATTTAAGTCTAGGCCCTTGGTCAGTGATGGTTGATAGCCAAAGAGGAAGATATCGATTAGGCGTCACATTACCTGAACCTTCCAATAATTTTACTACTTCTATATTTCCCTGAGCAACTGCGAAATGCAATGCTATTCCATCGGTCCAGACGTTACAATCAGCGCTATTTTCGAGCAGTAGCTGTACAATATCCGCGTTTCCAACTTCGGACGCAACTTGCAACGGTGTCTTTCCGGATTCGTCAACAGTATTGAGGTTGAAGTGCCCCGTGGACAGAATCTGTCGAACCTAATCAACATCCTCTGCCTCGATTGCAGAGTTTAGCTGTGCCGTTTCTTGTGTCCTTGGAACGTATAGTACAAGTGCGAGATCGTCGGCCACATTTGATTGCGCTTGCGCTGGGGACTCCATTTCGAATCGTGTTTCGACGTTGCGGGCGCAAAGGATTAAGGTTCAAAGTAGACGATAGGGTTCCAGAGGCACTCCATCGGAGTTTAGTATATTATTAGCTGTCAATTACTCTCATAAAAAGTTCAGTCCCATCTGAGCCTTTAAAAGCCGTAGAGAACGTAGACATGTCTGACACAGAAGAGCCGGACTAGTTAGACCACGGTTGTTCAGGCCAGTTGTCAACGGCACCCTATAGTCCTATTTATTTATTTATATTCCCTACTGTTCTATCCGGTGAGGATTTTGGGCCTTAAGGGCTTAATACAGTAATCTCCGTACATCTAATCTTTAAACGTCCCCTAAATACATCTCTATCTCCAACTTCTATGCCGCTTTTGCCAGGGCGCCTATGCCCCCCCTTCAGGCCGGCGTCTGATGATTCCCATAAGGGCGTGCTTTCCTTGTCCATCCCGTGAGGTGTCGGCCGCCTATTCCTAGGGCAGTGCACCCCTTTGCCGAGATTGAGTCCGAGTAGATCGAACATAGTCGGTATGTTAACGCCTCCGGCCGCGACTACCTCCGCCCAGGTAGCCCGCTTTTGGCGTCCCCGGCCCCGCGCTGCGGGACCTCGAGTGGGTTGATCAGTGGGCCTGTCCCCCGCACCCTACAGTCCTGTACTATAGTTATACATATGGACCATTCTTTCCGTCCATCTGCCCATTTTGGCAACTGTTTAGAATATTTTCAAGTCATGTTTGCTTCAGATCGAAGTAACAGTAAGCGACCATCACCAATTGGCAATTGCGAGCCTATACATTGCCAAATTCCCAGGGCTTACCGCCATCTGGTGACGCCTTAATCACTGCGTTGAAGCTTGTCCGAAACCTTAAACCGAATCATCGCTACACTGCGCCTCATTGTCACTATCCGAGAGTTCGTGATCAACGATGATGCATGAAAAAGACCTGATTGATTAACTTCAGGAAGTGTACAGCCGGAGTTTTATAGTGCCCAGCCAGCACAAGATTCTCTAGGCACTTAGAAAAATGACTCGAAGAAGCCTTAAGCGGTACCTCGCAACAGCGTGTCATTTGTGTATAATTCGGCCCCCGTCATGAGTGATTTCTAGTGAATTCGCCACGAGTATGTCAACGCATGTTCAAGCAGGGTAACCCAACCAGTGACATGATGTTTTTTCGGGCAATTTTAATACTTATTACTTGGTCTTGTTAACATGTTTCTGGGGCAGTAGCAAAATTACATGGTTGCATGTGGTAGGATTGACTACCTGCAAAGTACATAACTAATGTGCACATAGATATCTTTATGCTGTTTGATTTGCACTTGATAAAATTGAACGACAACAAACATCATGACATTCTCCTCAGCCTGTCTTGCGAATAAGCTTTCCTTCAGCAATCAACAATTCTCGGCCCGCCGATCAGTCCGTAACCGACGCCAAGCCAGTCACGTCACCCCTCAATTAACCCTGCATCTTTCTACGGGGCCCAATCCAACCCGGGCAAAGTACAACCCCGCATCACGCGCCTGCGGCTCTGTCAAACCTTAAACAACCACCCTATCTCTTTGACCTTGTCCAATCCAAACACCACTCTATATCCTAACTCTACCTCTGATACGCCTACAATGGCATCTTCCGGTAGCCTCCACCGCCAACAAAGAGCCGACGCCATTCGCGAAGTCAAAACCATTCTTGCAGAAGTACGCACGGATTGGACCTACACACCTCCCACGCCGCGCCGGCCCCCTCAGCCTCTTACTCGTAATGCGTCTACGCGTTCTGGAGTCCTAGGTGCCTGGCGCCCCACTGCAGAGTCCTTTGCCGACGAACCGGAACCAGAAGACTCCTGGGACGAAGCATGGGCTTCCACCGACGAGAGCAGCGACGACGACGACGAGCTGAGCGATACTCCTCGTGACACACTCCAACGATCACGCAGCTATAGAAGACCGAAAACACCACCAAATCAACTACCCAAACGTAAACGCAAAAGAAAGATCAACCGAGACAACGGCGAATGGCGACGGAGGGTCGAGGACAGTGACTTCGAGATTCCAGAGGGAGATCCATTGGAGGTCGGGGAGTTTGAGGGTTACGAGATAGTCAAGGAGAAGCCTACTATGAAAGACTGGAATGAGGCGCCGCCTAGCCCGCGGCGGAAAAGAAGAAGATATGAGAGGGCGTTGATTAAGAGTAATCCTGGGCTACGGACATGGTGGAGAAGGAGAGATCAGTGGACAGGGGCGGATGCGGAGGGTTATGTTCCTGTTGGGAGGAGTAAGTTTGAGGGCAGCGTTCTGTCCCAGATGGTTGAGCCTGGACATTACATGGAGATATACCAGAAGTGTGTCGTGAGAGGAAATGAGCTACCGGTGCCAATCAACCTGAAGAACATGATCGAGGCACTTGTCGTCGGATGGAAGAGTGATGATCTTTGGCCGCCGAAACCTACGGAGCCTCAGGGAAGTATGGGAGGGAGGGTCAAGAGATACCTCGGTATCCGATAGTTTCGGGGATGGGGTTGGGATTGGGGCTGGGGAAGAGCATGAAAGGGAGGATAATGAAGGGGTTTAGAGCTACGGATTGCGAACGCTGAATTCACTGTATTAATCGCTGGGCAGGGTATGGCAAGGCATATGGCGTTTGTATTTGTGTGGTACTGTATCTTGTGGCCGCATGTACGGCATACTGGAAACTTTTTTTACGATTATTTGTCATTTACAACCTTGAATGATCAATGAATTGTAGAGTATAGCTTAGTGAGATCAGGTCCCATCTACTACAAAATTCCGAAAAGTAGTTACTTTCGCTCTTTTGCATGCCATTACACACTTAAGGCCAATTTAATTCATGAGACAAAATTAAGGTTCTGGCTCCGTGCTCTGTGATGACGTCAAATTCCACCACGTGACGGGATAAGCTTGAACACATAGCTACACAAGAGCTTTAGTAACATGACAGTGCTTGGTAATTTGATTTTCTAGGAAGAATCCAAAGTTAATCACTCTAATGCTCTTCCCTGCCGCGTCCGATCTTTCTCGACCAGACGCCAGAGAATACAAAGACTCGGTACTTTTGTCAAGGTTCATCATTTGAAGATCCCCGTGCCACAACGGGGGCACCCAGAAATGCGTTATGCGTAACTACAAGCTTCAACTATCGAGTATCGACACTCTTTAACCGGGAAACTAAACACCTCGAAGCCTGAAGACACGCTAATAGATATATTATCTTCGGGAAACCCTAAGCAAAAATAATCTTATCCTTAGCTCTCGGTAGATGCACTGTATATCTTTTCAATCTTGTTAGTTTTGTACCGGCTTCACTCTGTAGCCAAAGATACCGGGACGCGCGGATAGCTGTCCGTTCTTTTTATGCATACTGGTATAAATAACAAAATGTTTTGTGGCAACTGTAGATCTGCTACTAATGCAGTAAATCTGGGCATTCTAATGCGTATGATTGACCCCAGATAAAGTTGAAATTTTGTACAGTGCATTTCTGACTAATTCACGGTTCGTACAGCGCTGTTTTCAGGCCAACAAAATTAGGTTGATGACGGGTTTTCAGAGGGCAAAACTTTGTTCAAGAACGATAGTTGTAGAAGTGATTTTAAGTTCGTACTACATACGCTGCTGACGCTGACGAAACGGCTTATTTATGTATCGTACGACGGGGTGCTGGCAGCTGATGATTATCGGTACAGTAGGCTCAAATTTGCTCATAAAGGGTTGACAATAACTTCGAGTATCTATCCATCAGTTATCGATCCAACATTCTAAACCGCGAATTTCTTAATCAAAACGTACCTATATCCTCGGCCATGACTCTAAAGCTATGGATCGGTAATATTCCTCCTTCTCCTTCCGCTTCTCATTGACACCCCGAAACTAACAACATCGATCCAGTCTCAACCAGCAATACACCCTGATCCAAACCCTCACCTCCAACTACCTCCTCCATCCCAACATATCCCGTCCCACCTCTCCGAGAATCGCCGACATAGCCTCCGGCACTGGGTTTGTATTCCCCCGCCCCCAACCCCATCATACCCAGCCCTAAATCCGGCAACAGCTGCTGGCTCATCGACCTCTCCAGCCTCTATCCCGACGCAGTCCTCCACGGCTTCGACATCAAAATCCCCCTCGTCCCCCTCCCCGAAAACGTCGAGTTAACCCAACACGACGTCCTGGACCGCTTTCCGGAGGAGTTAAGGGAGACTTATGATATGGTACATATGCGGTTGATGTCTGCTGCCTTGACTGAGTCTTAGTGGGACGTGGCGTTTAGGAATGTGTTGGAGCTTGTCAGTGAGTTGATCTTCAAATACTTATGTATGCCGGGCATTTCAAGTCACTCGTGCTGACATACATTACACAGAACCCGGAGGTTACATCGAGCACGAGAAATGGGAGAACAGTCATAGTGCGGTTCCCTATAGCTTGGAGGCAGATAGATTGATGAAGGCGTTTTTTGAGACGTTTAGGAAGCATGGCAAAGTTTCTTAGGTACGGGTTCCATAATGGTTTAGGATCCCTTAAACTTCACTCCGATCCTCCTCACATGTTCTATCCCGACTCCCCTACATATTCTAATTTATCTTTAGCCCATCGATTGTACTTTCCGGGTTGTTTGAAAAGTATGGGATAGAAGATACAAAGACGCACAGATTCGAAACGCTAGAGAATCCCGGAGTTAAAGATGTGTTATGGGATATAGTTTATAGACTGATTCCGGAATGTGGGTTTCCGGCGATAGAATCGAACGGCAAGTTTGGTTTGATTGAGACCAAGGATGAATTGGGGAGTTTGTTGGAGGCGGTAAAAACCAGGTTGAGGACAATAAGATTGTCTTTCGGGGAGAGCTATATACGGCAGTGGGAAGAAAGATGGACGTGGCGCGGGGAAGGTTGTAGGTGTTCTTAAGAACACACGGGCAGTTTTGATGGCGATAGAAGGAATATGCATCGTTCACTAGATCCGGCAAGAAATTTCAGAAGTGTATCAATTCTGTCGTTGTTTCCACGGTCTTAGAAGCTTTTAGGCATCCGGTTTCCATGGTGGCCTACTGATCGAATGCCAAAATTCAACGCTCGAAACGAAGTTTGTTCCTGAAGCCTAGCACGCGAAGCGCATGCGAAAGTTGGTAGTTGCCGCACGTATGTGCCAAGCCCTTAAGTACCACCTTACCCTTGCAGATGAGGGGCTGACTTATATCTAGACCGTTCTTCCGTCCACTGTATCTCCCCACCTTAACCTACGCGAGTTGTGTCTTGCAAAGCCAACCATCATCTCTATCAACATACGTCATAGCAACATGGCTTCCAGAAAGCGTGTACAACCTATCCCCAACGAGATCATTCTCGAAATCGGCAAATACTGTATCGATCCCTACAGTGTCCAAGCTCTCAGTCGACTCTCCCGCGTCAACAAGACCTTCGGAGACCTCTTTGACGAAATCCTCTACAAGCAAGCCGCCGATATAACTAAGATGAATATCGAACGGAAAGACAAGTCTAATATTCGGATAAACAACGGCCGAGAAATTCAGATAAACAACTATGCTATTCGGGCTGTTCAAAAAAACCGAAAGAAAGTCCTCGAAAGACTCCTGGATCTCGGAGTTCCTGTCAACACCACAGCGCAAGAATATGCTAAGCGGGATGCCTATCCGAAATCACTACTTCATTATTCAGTCGATTCTGCCACCTTGGCGAAGATGACTGAACCCGATACGAGTATCACGGCGTTGTTGTTGGATAAGGGAGCAGAGGTGAACAGAGAGGATAATCATAAGTGTACACCTTTGCACATAGCTGTGCAACATGGAGCTCCCAGTTACGAGCCTCGCCCATCGACGGATAAGTGGGTGACTTTGTTGCTACAACGCGGCGCAAATCCGAATCTGACGGAGAAGAACGGGGATACGCCGTTACACATGGCTGCTTTCGTCAATAACAAGACAGCCATCCCCATTCTAATCAAAGGCGTTAACGGGGTCAAGGCAAACCGAAACGCTAGGAATGAGGCCTGTAAGACACCGCTGCAGGTCGCAGAGGATAGATTCCGCGGAGATCAGGAGTTGCATAGACTGTTGAAGACTGTTTGAGTTCTAGGATGTCTACTTTGTTTCTTTCTCTTTGAATCTGGGCCTATATCGAGGAGATAGATGTTTTCTGGGTGGTGTTTCGATTGTTTTGGCTTGGAATTTGGGTTTGCTGAAGGCATAGAATTCAGACTGATGCGGGGGCCATAGGGTCCTGGGGACCAACGAACGCCTGGAGACGGCCGGTACGGAAAAAAGATAGATACCACAGAGATTTTAATTGGTTTGGCTGTGTGGTTTTTATATATTCTTCCATTTTAACATGTGAACGTAACTGAATTGTTTCACCGGGGGATGTAATTCTGTTGATGCTCTTGCTCCCATCAACGGAGCTAGCCACGAGGTACAAACGCGCAACCATTTTACCACACTAACCAAATCTGTACGTTTCTAACTGTTTCAAGAGTGTCGGCAACTGTTCATTCGAGTTAGCTTAACGGAATATGAATTCCGGATTTTCTGGTAGATAATGGAGTTCACGACGGCATCGGACAAACGCAACTGGATAAATAATATCCACGTCGTGAGATGCATTCCAAATGTACATGTATCAACTAAAATGTCTAGCGAAGTCTAACCGCGGAGACGTACGCATGTTTGTATGTATCTAGAGTACATAAAAGGTGGATGAACGATGTTGATCCATCATCCATCCTGCATGCAGTATCAATTTTCAATTTTCCCCGCACTTGAAAGATGAGCCTTTGTGGGTGCCTGCATCAGTAAATATCGGCCGTTTATGCAGGTTTTACTCTAAACACTACACTAACAGGTGACAACAGATTCGCGAGGCGTTTCGTGGGTGCGGGGAAATTCGGTAAATCAGCCCTACGGCTTGGCGATATCTGGCGATGCAGGAAGATAGTGGTGCATGTATGCACCGTCACTGCGCTCACTTGCTGGCTTGTCAAAGTTCTCATGTTACATGCACGAAACTTCGGTAATCAAGTAATGCAAGCGATACCGTGACTTGACTTCCATTACACTCCAGGCTAGTTGAGAATTCGCTTCATATCTCGTGCATGTTACCGTGAAGTCAATTGATTTAGCCTTCGACCTCTCCAGGGGTCTTTACCGATAGAACTAGACACAGCCGACCTTAGAGTAGTTAGGGTATGAGGTGAAGGAGAAGCTGTTCGAAATAGTGCAGCTGGCGTACGTAGTGAGCGTTCAGTCAAGACCCTCAGTCCTACTAACCAAGGGAACAATTAGCACAGAGCTTGTAAGACTGCAAGTTGCTGATGCATCCTATCGCCGTCTAAGGTCTTGTAGAGAGCGATAATTATGACGGAGTGATTCTGACCGGGCCCTTAGGCATGTCTTAGGACTGGTGGGCAAAAGATCACTTCAAGGGCCAGCTAGTCCAGCCGCTAAATTGGTCCCCCGGTTTGTACTCTAGAGAAAGTGCCAGGCCGTATCTAGAGTATCTAGAGTACAGCAATTTCTCACTCGGTTATGATGGGGTTTACATTACTAGGCTCCGACAACACGATTCTGATGCAGTTTGAAAACTTTGATTAGGACCGCTGGTGCTGAGGCTGATGCTGGAATACTGAAAATCTAAGGTAGTGTTTGGTTGTCCCATGCAAGAACAGGTTCAAGATTGGGAACCCACAAGATTCTCGGCTAATCTAGTGAGAATCCAATTTTGCAAATGAGCCAATATTGCGCCAATCTTGCAGGGCATTTGGTAGACCCACAAAGCACAATATATGGTACAAGAGAGTGACCCCGGTCTGCGGCCAGGGGTTGCTCTATCCTGCCTCTGTTGTTCCTGCTCAGTCCTTGTGCTTCTGTTGTCTATTGCATCTCCTGACTTCTAAACACAGATCCTCTTTAGTTGCTGCACATCACAGCTCTAGCAATCTGACATTGAAGTTCCTCAGATTTGCCTCATAGCCCAAAAGCCTAGATACCCAGCTTAGAGCACTCAGGTTCTCTGTCAAATACCTTGCCCATGACTGCCATTACAACAGAACTGTGTAATCAAATACCTGCCAGCTGTACCATCTGCTCTGGATTACTACCATCCCACTCTATGCTCTATGAGCTCTGGTTCTAACAGTTCATCAGGCTTCTACTGAACCTCCACACCCTGGAAAACACAGCCATTATCAATGAAATTGAAATTGCCCTTCAGATAGCTAATGAAATCTCTGCAACTCAAATCACCTTCGATGATCAAACCCTAACCTGGCACCTGCCCTGAGATCAACCAACATGTCTGACAAGGAAGAAATTATCACTGCCCTTTACCTCAATGCCATGGAGGCCAAGGGGATCCTGAATGACCCCACCATAATCAAGAATGTACACAATTCAATCAAAGAATATCAATGGGACTGCCACCTTCTGATTGACCTCCATGCTGAACTTGTCATACCCCACCTTTAAGAGACATTTTAAGAATGGGGATTCTTACTAAGTAATGACTCAAGCCATAAGGCAAGAGCCATTACTAACCACCCTTCATCCACTTCCCGCAGGAAGTAGGATAATGGGGGGCCAGGAAAAAAGTCAGCATCATAAAGGGTTAGGAACCCGGGGTAGCCTCAGGAGGGACAGTTTCTGTCACACCCTATAATGTGTGATAACAGATTGGGTAACATGTATAACTTGAGAGAGAACATGGCAAACTCGACTAGAGAATGAATATTATGAATCAGCAATTCGGGCCGGAACCCTCCGAAGATCCAGCAAGCGAAGTCACGTGACTCGTGACCCCGAATGAGACCTCATGAAGGTCCCGGCCCAAGACATCGCCCCTATTGAATGTCAGCAGGGGCAAGATCAGGAAGGGGAAGGGAAGGACTTACCTCAATGATGGCACTTCAGCCATAAGATGAGTGATGGCGACGATGATGGAGAGACAAAGACGAGGGCGAACAGTACCTACTTATACATGAGTAGGTGCTCAGTAACCAACGGATACCAAGAGGGCTTTGTCATACCCCACCTTTAAGACACATTTTAAGAATGGGGATTCTTACTAAGTAATGACTCAAGCCATAAGGCAAGAGCCATTACTAACCTCCCTTCATCCACTTCCCGCAGGAACTAGGATAATGGGGGGCCAGGAAAAAAGTCAGTACATCATAAAGGGTCAAGGACCCGGGGTAGCCTCGGGAGGGACAGTTTCCGATCAATGGCTGAGGTTTCTAATGCCCAGCCATATCCCGAGGAACGTACCGCTGATGTTGACAAAAACCTGGAATACTTATAGCCTGGGCAACTGTGGTTCTTACTTGCCACAAGTCCAAGAGGACTACCCTCCGCCGAAAATGCTTCGCCATATTCGAACGTTGTGCCGTGTCACACAGGACCACCCCAACAGGCAGGCATAGAAGGGGCTGGGACAAGAAAACAGGAGGAGAATGAATAAGAAGAATTGAGATCGAGGAGGAGGAGTTCGCCGTATATGACTTTACACTGAGTCTGCCGGAATGGATAGAGGAAAGTCGAAGGAAGTCAAGGTCGATGATGAGGATGAAGGATTGATGGACGAGGAAAGATTGTAGGATATTTAAGAATGAATTAAATGAACACTACGACTGAGTGCCAAGTCCAAGATCAAGAATCATATGTTACCGAGGAAGCTCAGCGGAGATGATCGGAACCCGAAGGAATGATACCGAATGTCATTATGATAACACATGCGATAGCGGAGTCTAGTCGGCCGAAGGAGATAAGGATTGTCTTAGGCAATAAAGACCAATACGAGGTGCATTAACCCTGAGGCAGCCAACAATACAGGAAACCTTATCCAAAGGCAGCCTTCGATCAGCACGATATGACGAGACTGGATGCATACAGACAAACGGAAAGATAAGATGAAACCTATGGGAAGCCACAGGCGGCCCGGATGACATCTACCGTGGTGGAGTGTTGGCAAGGCATACAGACGGCACAGGAAGCCGCAGCCCCAGATAAGGACGGATCAAGAGATCCGGCAAACAAAGTTGAACACTTCACCAGAGCTGACGACATATGCATGAGATGAGATATGCGCTCGAATGCCCTACGAAGGCGATATTATTAGAAATAATATATCGGCAAACAACGGGATTAGAAGCGACATATGCACGATACGGCCGAGAGGATCACCAAGTGTCATCCGATTGGTTTGGGAACATTTTGGGGCGTTTGTGCTGAAAAAATCGAAATACGGAATTTGTATGCGAAAAATATCATGTTTGCATGCTCTCTACCAACGTCAACCAGTACTTGGCGTTCCGACCACCGCAACGTACCCGGTGGGTATATGAGTGGGGAGCTCAAGTCAGAAAATATAAAATATCCAAAAAGCCCCCACTCGAAGAAGCGATCATCCAGCAGAAGACCCACAATTGTCCCATCAACTACGACCAAGTCCCAGAAAGATATTAGTATCTTATACTCGATTATTTACACAATACTCGAAAGACCACACAACCAAGACCCTCTTCAATACCTAAGACCCTCACTGATTGCTGTTCACACTTGGACACAATTAAGAACGACGATCTCAAAAACACTCCCTGAGATAAGCAGGAGAGTTTAAGATTATAACACGTTATTACTCATTTCTACGAGAATCCCCAGAGAAGTAAATAATTCCCATCATTGGAATTATTACTTCTCAATTTTTTCTTTTGGAAATCTTGAGTTACCCGGCCGTCAGTCACGAGACAACCCCCGGTTAACACTATAATCTTACTCAACGCCTCACCGAGCGTATTGAGAGACGTCCTACAAGAAAGACAGAACCACCAAACAGAAAAACCATGCCAGAGCCAATGGAAATCGATTTCTTGCCTATGCCTTCCTGGGCATTAGTTAGCACCAACAATGGGGGATCAGAGAATATCCCACCTATCGAACCCATCAAATTGCACTCTGTCCCTGAGTGGGGACGTACCCTTATGAATCAACTACACCATACTGCAGTTGAAATCAACAGCCTCCGAGGACAAATCCAAGGGGATGAAACAGAGGCATACCGTATTTTTATGCAAATGCAGAATGATTATCGCAAAATCGAATCCAACTTAAACCTTGCGATTGCTCAGGCCCAGCAGCATGCTGCAGACGCTACCGGTGCTCACTTCAACCTCACCACCACTCAATTTGCAGAAGTGGCAGCTGCCCACATGGCCCTAAGAAGACATGTAGAGACGATTACCATCAATGCGGCAGAAAGTGAAGAACGAAGACAGAAGTTACTTCAGGATTTCGCCCAACAAATGGAAGCCAACCAAAATGTCTGGATCGCATACCACAAAGACCAGGCAGTTAAGCAGGAGAAGTTCAACAATGATTGCCAACGATGGGCTGCAGAAATGAATGCCCGAGAAGCCAGGGCAAGAGTCGACCAGGAGAAGGTCAAGGAGGACCTACGGAAAGTGAAGCGTCTCCAGTCACAACTCCAACAGAACCAGGCCAATGCATCTGCTATTTCTCAGCAAGAACGAGAAGACATGCGACGATCATTCCGGGAGGAGCTTCAGGCCATTGGAGAAGAGTTAAAAACCCAGTTCCAATTGGCGCAACAGTCCCCAAAGGATATAGATGTAACGTCGGTCATTGATAGCATCTTAGAGCAACATGCTCGACAGGGGAGAATTCCCCTCCCAAGTAGTGATGGGATGGAGTCAGACTGCGACCTTCCTCCCCTACCACCCAGTGACCGATCAAGTAGACGTTCAAGAGCGACAGAGTCTAGAGGCAGCAGTCCACCAGGTGGAGTGATACCACCCCCAGGACCTCCACCAGGAGGAAGCAGTTCCAGCTCTTCCAGTTCAGACTCAGAATCAGATAGACCGAAGGATCTAGGGAATGAGATATCAAAACTCATTCGTGCCCTACGGAAGAAGGACAAAAAGAATCGCATCACCAAGCGACCAGAAGCAATTGTCCTAGGAAAAGCTCCCAAGATGAAGGAACCAGAGGTTTTCGATGGGGATAGAGAAAATTACATCCCATGGATGAAAGCAGTCAAGGAATATATGACTGTGCGATCTATCGACTTTAACACTGATGCCACCCGAATTCACTGGTTGGGGTCCCTCCTAAAGGGTGATGCCCGCCAATGGCACCAAAACCGTGTCGACACTACGGAAAAGGAATTACGCCCTGATACCTGGCCCTCATACACTGCAGCAATGGACCACTATTTCCATGACCCCCACCAGAAACGCAACTACACCAACAAGATGGCCAGGTTGCATTGGAAGTACAAACCGGGATGCCATAAGACCGGCCTTCCAGCAGATCAATGGGGAATCAGGATGGCCATCTACCAAGAGAAGGCCCAAGTCGAAGGAGAAGTCCTGAGAGAAATTTATGACCAGGCATTCCCAGAGGATCTGGCCTGCCAGGCATGGACAGATGTTCAGGACATGGATGACCCAAAGTATGAGTGTTTCAAGGCCAGACTCATTAAACTTGCAACTGCAAAAGAAGAACATCGGAACATGCATGAAAAACCACTGCTCCACATTTATCAGGCCCCCTCGGAACCCAAACAGGAGAAGGAGAAGCGAAAGCGAGATGAAAACAAAAGATCCAACAATGGTAAAACTAAAGAGACCACTCGCACACCCAAGGGTGATCGAGAAAAGAAATTCCAAAATAACCGTGAAGCATTGGCCGGGGTCCCTCAGGCCGAAATCGACCAACACAAAGCAGACAAGGCCTCCTGCTGGCGCTGTGGCCGAAATAGCCACCACACCCTAGAATGCTTTGCGAAGAAGACCTCAAAAGGAACCGAACTGACCACCACAGTGGCTGCAGTCACAAAGAAGGCTAAACGCCAACGACCATCAGAAGATTCCGAAGATGAAAAGGAGGAGACAGAGGAACCCATATCCAAGCGGCCAAAGAATGTCGCCACAGTGACCCAGACAAAATCAGAGCCAGCCCCTGAAACAGCAAGAAGGGTCTGGGAAGTAGAGACCTCCGATCTCTCGGATTTAAACTAGGAAAGCCTCGAAGGATACGCAGAGGCATCCAAGAATGGGAAGATGTATCAAGTTCTCAAAAGATATCAGTCGCTGGAGTAAAACGCACCAAAAATCAAGAAACCCAAAAACAATCTAAAAAATTAAAACCTAATAAAAAAGAACCCGAGACGAAACTGCAACTGGCCAACAACAGACCACCCCGAGTTGGTTCCTGGCCAATTGTCCAAATGCATCTTTCAGTACCTGGACAAAAGAAAAGGAGGGTCCAAGTGATGTTTGATACCGGTGCAGCCATACCAATCATCAGCTCCAAATTTATTAAGGCAAATAACCTACCAATGATCACTCACAATAACCCATTACGAATCAATGGAGCAGATGGTCGCCCCTTATCAGGTGCTGGGGAAGCATTTACACATTCCTTGCTACTTCAGTACAAATACCACTACACCAGAGAAACCTTCGAGGTTATGCCCCTAGAATCAGGCACCGACATAATCCTACCCTGTTGGTGGATGGCAAAGCATCAACCCAACAAGTTTTGGGGAAAACCACAAGACATCACCTTAGACTCCGACTTCTGTAAACAACACTGCACCAAAGCCGCAGCACAAGAATTCTCCCTCACAATGGATAAAGATATCCTACACCACCATGATGCAACAGTAATTGGATATGTTGCATCAGTTAACTCAGATACAAATGAGGTTGACCCTGCAACAATTGTACCACAAAAGTTCCAACAATATGTCGAAGTCCTAGGCAAGGAGCTCGCAGATAAACTCCCAGACCACAAACCCTATGATCATGCGATAGACCTGAAAGAAGGTGAACAACCACCATGGGGACCAATGTACCCCCTAAATGAAACAGAATTACAAGCGCTGCGGGATTACCTCAAGGAAATGTTGGAATTAGGAAAGATCCGCCCTTCGAAATCCCCTGCAGCAGCACCAATCATCTTTGTTCCAAAGGCCCATGGTCGAGGCCTCAGGTTATGTGTCGATTACCGGGGTTTGAATAAGGTAACAATCGCCAATCGATACCCATTACCAATTATGTCCGAACTCCAAGACAGGGTCAGAGGTGCAAAAATATTCACCAAGATTGACCTCAAGAATGGATACAACTTGATTCGGATCAAACCTGGAGACGAATGGAAAACAGCATTCAAGACGCGGTATGGACTGTATGAATACACTGTCATGCCCTTTGGGTTGTCAAATGCCCCAGCAACCTTTCAAAATATGATGAATCACATTTTTCAGGATTTGTTGGACTTAGGATTAATTGTATATTTGGACGACATCCTCATTTATGCAGAAACAGAGGAAGAACACGATCGCATTGTCACAGAGGTATTGAAACGCCTAGCAGAAAATGGGCTAGCTATATCACAGGACAAATGCTTTTGGTCAACCAGCCGAGTCGACTTCCTGGGGTATGTTATTTCAAAAGATGGTATTGAAATGGCCCAAGACAAAGTCCAATGCATTCGGGAGTGGGAACGACCAAGATGTTTAAGGGATGTACAGTCATTTATTGGCTTCGCGAATTTCTATCGCCGATTCATAAGAGAATTCTCAAAAATTGCTAAACCCCTCAGCGATTCAACCAAGGGATCACCAAAGGACTGGGTTTGGACAGAGGCAATGACAGAATCATTCGAAAAACTGAAAGACTGCTTTACGACTGCACCCATCCTTACACACTTCGACCCACAACAAGAATGCATTGTTGAAACTGATGCATCAGATTTTGCACTAGGTGGAACATTGTCCCAAACAGCAAAAGACAAGAAACTGCACCCAGTTGCCTTCCACTCCAGAAAATTCTCACCAGCCGAAATCAACTATGAAATACATGATAAGGAACTACTTGCAATAGTTGATTGTTTCAAGGCATGGCGAAGATACTTGGAGGGATCACTTCACACGGTTCAGGTATTTACTGACCACAAAAACCTTGAGTACTTCATGACAACCAAGGTTCTCAACAGAAGGCAGGCACGCTGGGCTCAGGAACTGGCCGGCGTGGACTTCAAAATTTTTTATAGGAAAGGAACAAGTAATGGCAAGCCAGATGCATTATCAAGGCGCCCGGAGTATCGCCCTGAAAAGGGGGGAGGTGGAAACCAGCCGATACAGACTGTATTGCATGAAAAACACTTCGACACAATCTCAGCAATCAGTACTGGAGGAGAAGGAATGGTGTTCTGTTGCTCAGCAGTTCAGCTGGCTTATCTAGCATCATCAGTATCAAAATGGACAAAGGAATTTGAGCAGGAAGTAAGAGAGGCAGGACAACAGGATGCAGCATACTACCAGGCCTTAGAGGAACTGAGTGGAAGCGCACAAGAAGTAGAAGGAAAGGAAAGGATTTTAGAACTACAGGATGGATTACTATATCGCAAGGGATTGCTTTGGGTCCCTGAGAATGCACGACATGCGATTTTACATACCGAGCACAACAGCGCAGTAGCCGGACACTTTGGTCAAGACAAAACGATCGAGTTGATCCGACGCAACTTCTGGTGGCCTAAGATGGACCAAGAAATTATTGAATATGTCAGAAGTTGTTTAGAATGTCAGAAGGATAAGGCATCACGCCACAAGCCATATGGCCTGCTCTCACCACTAGAGCTCCCATATGCACCATGGACATCAATCGCCATGGATTTCATCACAGACCTTCCCTTGTCAGAAGACTGTGACCAACTCTGGGTTATCGTAGACAGGTTTACGAAGATGGCCCACTTCATACCACTCAAGAAGGATCAAAAAACAGCGGAACACCTGGTGAAGATATTTGCTCGGGAAATATGGAGATTTCATGGTATCCCAACCGACATTATCTCAGACCGCGACTCCCGATTTACCTCCACAGAATGGAAACAGTTCCTTGGCATACTAGGAATACAACCACGAATGAGCACATCGTTTCATCCACAGACAGATGGCCAAACAGAAAGGATCAACCAAACGATTGAAGCATACCTACGGTCATTCACCAACTACGAAATGGATGATTGGGTTGGACTCCTACCTATGGCTGAGTTTGCATACAACAATTCAGTAACTCAGGCCACGGGCATGTCACCCTTCTTCGCCAACTATGGCCGACACCCAGGTTGCAGCAACCCAAGCACAACACCAACCAGCGAGGACACTCAAGAAGGATATATCAACCACATCCTCTCAGTTCAAAGTCTAGTTACGAAAAACCTAAAAGCAACTCGGGAAAGAATGAAGAAATATGCCGATAATAAACGCAAGGAGGCTCCAGAGTTCAAGGTTGGGGACCTAGTCATGTTAGATGGAAGGAACATCCAGACCAGACGTCCAAAACATAAACTGGACCACAAGAAGCATGGCCCCTTTGCGATAGAGAAAGTAATCTCTCCAACAGCCATGCGACTATCACTACCCAGAAAATGGAAGATACATAACACCTTCCATGTTTCCTTACTCGAACCATACAACAATGGGACCAGACCTCCGCCTGATTTATTAAAGATTATTGATGAATGCGATGACATCGAGGGCAATGAGGAATGGGAGATAGAAGAAATATTATCGAGTAGGAAAGTCAAGGGGAAAGTCCTTTACCGAGTCAGATGGAAAGGATATCCACTTAAGAAAGATCATACAGAAGAAGCATATGAATGTTTCATAGTAGGTGGCCTGCAGTCACTCCGAGAGTTCCACTCAAGGAATCCAGGCATGCCGAGGGACCAACGTGTTTAGACAATCGACTATCTCAAGATACCTTTCCTCACTGAGGTTTTAATGGTCTTGGGATAGAAAACAGGTTGGTGGATGAAGGGGTTGGAGGACTTCATCAAAAAATCCCGTTTCATAATCATATCACTAAGAACTCATAAGTCAGGAGTCTGAGTTAATGATTTCGGGTCGAAATCTTATAAGGGGGGAGGTAGTGTCATACCCCACCTTTAAGACACATTTTAAGAATGGGGATTCTTACTAAGTAATGACTCAAGCCATAAGGCAAGAGCCATTACTAACCTCCCTTCATCCACTTCCAGCAGGAAGTAGGATAATGGGGGGCCAGGAAAAAAGTCAGTACATCATAAAGGGTCAAGGACCCGGGGTAGCCTCGGGAGGGACAGTTTCCGATCAATGGCTGAGGTTTCTAATGCCCAGCCATATCCCGAGGAACGTACCGCTGATGTTGACAAAAACCTGGAATACTTATAGCCTGGGCAACTGTGGTTCTTACTTGCCACAAGTCCAAGAGGACTACCCTCCGCCGAAAATGCTTCGCCATATTCGAACGTTGTGCCGTGTCACACAGGACCACCCCAACAGGCAGGCATAGAAGGGGCTGGGACAAGAAAACAGGAGGAGAATGAATAAGAAGAATTGAGATCGAGGAGGAGGAGTTCGCCGTATATGACTTTACACTGAGTCTGCCGGAATGGATAGAGGAAAGTCGAAGGAAGTCAAGGTCGATGATGAGGATGAAGGATTGATGGACAAGGAAAGATTGTAGGATATTTAAGAATGAATTAAATGAACACTACGACTGAGTGCCAAGTCCAAGATCAAGAATCATATGTTACCGAGGAAGCTCAGCGGAGATGATCGGAACCCGAAGGAATGATACCGAACGTCATTATGATAACACATGCGATAGCGGAGTCTAGTCGGCCGAAGGAGATAAGGATTGTCTTAGGCAATAAAGACCAATACGAGGTGCATTAACCCTGAGGCAGCCGACAATACAGGAAACCTTATCCAAAGGCAGCCTTCAATCAGCACGATATGACGAGACTGGATGCATACGGACAAACGGAAAGATAAGATGAAACCTATCGGAAGCCACAGGCGGCCCGGATGACATCTACCATGGTGGAGTGTTGGCAAGGCATACAGACGGCACAGGAAGCCGCAGCCCCAGATAAGGACGGATCAAGAGATCCGGCAAACAAAGTTGAACACTTCACCAGAGCTGACGACATATGCATGAGATGAGATATGCGCTCGAATGCCCTACGAAGGCGATATTATTAGAAATAATATATCGGCAAACAACGGGATTAGAAGCGACATATGCACGATACGGCCGAGAGGATCACCAAGTGTCATCCGATTGGTTTGGGAACATTTTGGGGCGTTTGTGCTGAAAAAATCGAAATACGGAATTTGTATGCGAAAAATATCATGTTTGCATGCTCTCTACCAACGTCAACCAGTACTTGGCGTTCCGACCACCGCAACGTACCCGGTGGGTATATGAGTGGGGAGCTCAAGTCAGAAAATATAAAATATCCAAAAAGCCCCCACTCGAAGAAGCGATCATCCAGCAGAAGACCCACAATTGTCCCATCAACTACGACCAAGTCCCAGAAAGATATTAGTATCTTATACTCGATTATTTACACAATACTCGAAAGACCACACAACCAAGACCCTCTTCAATACCTAAGACCCTCACTGATTGCTGTTCACACTTGGACACAATTAAGAACGACGATCTCAAAAACGCTCCCTGAGATAAGCAGGAGAGTTTAAGATTATAACACGTTATTACTCATTTCTACGAGAATCCCCAGAGAAGTAAATAATTCCCATCATTGGAATTATTACTTCTCAATTTTTTCTTTTGGAAATCTTGAGTTACCCGGCCGTCAGTCACGAGACAACCCCCGGTTAACAGGCTTGCACGGAGGAGAGCTCCATGGCATGTGCAAGGCATTGCGAAATCATCATCCAACATACCTGCATTCGGAGTTAGTTGACCATGGCAGAGTCTAGTCGGTGAACATGAGTGGCGCTGAGTACAAGGGTCAAGACTGCACAGCATGAGACAACGTACAACAAGCAAGGAACCCACTCAAGGAACCTGTTCAAAGGAACCCGATATGATGTGACCTTCAGCTAGGAATACTCCGTAGGGAATTGTTGGGATTGCGTTCACACCAGGGTGTGGCTGCGCACAGGTGAGCGCAGCTGGGGGGCTCATGACATCACACGGAAAGTGCTAGAAACGCACGAGTGATAGGGCATGATTGTCACCTCACAAGCAATCAAGATTTCCTTAGGGAATCTATGATGATGCGGCTCAGAAGGAAAATGGCTCATTGTCATCCCCGGATGAGTTAATGCATTACGCGGCCAGACGGGGATTGAATCCTGTTATGATCGCTAATCCCTTACCTTATGGGAAGGTGTGGTATCATGGTGAGGAATTTTCAAGAATTAACTTGAAGATGGTGGTCAGCATGCAAGTGAGTGATTAATGCAACCATGAGCTTGCGCTGACGCAATCTATCCAAGATTATTGTTGGAAATGACTCATGTCTTATCTCCTAAACTTGTTTTCAGCAGTACCATCCTAGGGGATGGTTAGACGAAGTTGGAAGTCCCAAAGTCTATAAAGAGGTCTATGTCTCCCACAGTCTCCAAGATCATCAGCAACGAAATCCTCCTCAAGAACTGTTACCAAGAACAATCCCACCAAACCTCAGAAGACACCCCTTAAGTTTATTCCGCCTTGTGATCGATAGTTTGAATAAACTTCCTAGCTTTTTCTGAGAAGCACCAACCGATTAAACGAAAGACAAACGAGACGAATTATCGAAACCCCCTCCGCATAGCAGAAACTGTGCCCAGGGTCACAGTTTCCGATCAACGGCTGAGGTTTCTAATGCCCAGCCGTATCCTGGGGAACGTACCGCTGATGTTGACAAAAAACCTGGAATACTTATAGCCTGGGCCACTGTGGTTCTTACTTGCCACAAGTCCATAAAGGGACTACCCTCTGCCGTATGCAATCTGCCATATTGGAACGTTGTGCCGTGTCATACAGGACCACCCCAACAGGCAGACAGAGAAGGGGCTGGGACAAAGAAAGGCAGTAGGAATAAGAAGAATGTAAAAAGGAGGAGTTCGCCGTATACGACCGAGTCTGCCATGATCGACTGTAGATGAAGGCTGGAGGAAGTCGGAGTTGGTAATGATGATGAGGAATCGATGGATGAGAGGAAAAGTTAGGTATTTAAGAATGAATTGAATGTACCCTACGACTGAGTGCCAAGTCCAAATCAAGAATCATATGTTACCGAGGAAGCTCAGCGGAGATGATCAGAAGACCAAAGGAACAATACCGAATGCCATTAAGATAAGACATGCAATAACGGAGTCTAGTCAGCCGAAGGAGATGAGGATTGTCATAGGCGATAAAGACCGATACGTGGCATAGCGGCCCTGAGGCAGCTGACAATACAGGAAACCTTATCTGGCAGACAAACCTTCGGTTAGCCCAATATGATGAAAATAAGCGCATATGGACAAACGGATATGAATGTTGGATCCTATTGGAAGCCACAGGAGGCCCAGATGACATCTACCGTGGTGAAGTGTTGGCAAGGCACACAGACGGCACAGGAAGCCGCAGCCTAGATAAGGACGGATCAGGAAATCTGGCAACTAAGGACAAACACTTCACCTGAGCTGACGACGCATGCATAAGATGGGATATGTGCTCAAATGCCCTACGGAGGTCATATTATTAGACATAATATATTGGCAAACGACGGGTTTAGCAACAGCGCATGCACGATACGGCCGAGAGGATCACAAAGGGTCATCCGATTGGTTTGGGAATGATTTGGAGCGTTTGCATGGAAAAATTCGAAATACCGAATTTATATGCGAAAAATATCCTGTTTGCATGCTCTCTACCAACGTCAACCAGTACTTGGCGTTCCGACCACCGCAACGTACCCGGTGGGTATATGAGTGGGGAGCTCAAGTCAGAAAACATAAAATATGAAAAAGCCCCCACTTGAAGAAGCCATCATCCAGCAAAAGACCCACAATCGTCCCATCAATTACAAGCAAGTCCCAGAAAGATATTAGTACCTCATACTCGACTATTTACACAATACTGGAAAAACCTATACAACAATACAACCAAGACCCTCTTCGAACAATAAGACCCTCACAGATTGCTGTTCACGCTTGAACGCAATTACCATCGATGTGACCCTGGGCAGAGTTTCTGCTATGCGGAGGGGGTTCCGATAATCCGTTTCGTTGAATTCGAAGGTTGAATCGAGTGGTGCCTTCTCAGAAAAGCTAGGAAGTTTATTTCGAACTATCGATCACAAGGCGGAATAAACTTAAGGGGTGTCTTGTCTGAGGTTCGGTGGGATTGTTCTGGTCACTGTTCTTGAGGAGGATTTCGTTGCTGATGATCTTGGAGACTGTGGGAGACATAGACCTCTTTATAGACTTTTGGACTTCCAACTTCGTCTAACCATCCCCCAGGATGGTACTGCTGAAAACGAGTTTAGGAGATAAGACGTGAGTCATTTCCAACAATAATCTTGGATAGATTGCGTCAGCGCAAGCGCATGATTGCATTAATCACTCACTTGCATGCTGACCACCATCTTCGAGTTAATTCTTGAAAATTCCTCGCCATGATACCACACCTTCCCATAAGGTAAGGGATTAGCGATCATAACAGGATTCAATCCCCGTCTGGCCGCATAATGCAATAACTCATCCGGGAATGACAATGAGCCATTTTCCTTCTGAGCCGCGTCATCATAGATTCCCTAAGGAAATCTTGATTGCTTGTGAGGTAACAATCATGCCCTATCACTCGTGCGATTCTAGCACTTTCCATGTGATGTCATGAGTCCCCCACCTGCGCTCACCTGTGTGCAGCCACACCCTGGTGTGAACGCAATCCCAACAATTCCCTATGGAGTGTTCCCTAGCTGACGGTCACATCATATCGGGTTCCTTTGAACAGGTTCCTTGAGTGGGTTCCTTGCTTGTTGTATGTTGTCTCATGCTGTGCAGTCTTGACCCTTGTACTCAGCGCCACTCCTGTTCACCGACTAGACTCTGCCTTGGTCAACTAACTCCGAATGCAGGTATGTTGAATGATGATTTCGCAATGCCTTGCACATGCCATGGAGCTCTCCTCCGTGCAAGCCCTCTTGGTATCCGTTGGTTGCTGAGCACCTCCTCATGTACAAGTAGGTACTGTTCGCCCTCGTCTTTGTCTCTCCATCATCGTCACCAACACTCATCTTATGGCTGAAGTGCCATCATTGAGGTAAGTCCTTCCCTTCTCCTTCCTGATCTTGCCCTTGTTGATGTTCAATAGGTGCGACGTCTTGGGCCGGGACCTTCATGAGGTCTCATTCGTGGGTCACGAGTCACGTGACTTCGCTTGCCAGATCTTCGGAGGGTTCCGGCCCGAATTGCTGATTGATAATATTCATTCTCCAGTCGAGTTTGCCATGTTCTCTCTCAAGTTATACATGTTACCCAATCTATTATCACACATTATAGGGTGTGACAATCGACGATCTCAAAATGCTCCCTGATATAAGCAGGAGAGTTTAAGATTATAACACGTTATTACTCATTTCTACGAGAATCCCCAGAGAAGTAAATAATTCCCATCATTGGAATTATTACTTCTCAATTTTTTCTTTTGGAAATCTTGCGTTACCCGGCTGTCAGTCCCGAGACAACCCCCGGTTAACACTATAATCTTACTCAACGCCTCACCGAGCGTATTGAGAGATGTCCTACAAGAAAGACAGAACCACCAAACACAAAAATGATGCCCGAGCCAATGGAAATCAATTTCTTGCCTATGCCTTCCTGGGCACTAGTTAGCACCAACAATGGGGGATCAGAGAATATCCCACCTATCGAACCCATCAAATTGCACTCTGTCCCTGAGTGGGGATGTACCCTTATGAATCAACTACACCATACTGCAGTTGAAATCAACAGCCTTCGAGGACAAATCCAAGGGGAGGAAACAGAGGCGTACCGTATTTTTATGCAAATGCAGAATGATTATCGCAAAATCGAATCCAACTTAAACCTTGCGATTGCTCAGGCGCAGCAGCATGCTGCAGATGCTACCGGTGCTCACTTCAACCTCACCACCACGCAATTTGCGGAAGTGGCAGCTGCCCACATGGCCCTAAGACGACATGTAGAGACGATTACCATCAATGCGGCAGAAAGTGAAGAACGAAGACAGAAGTTGCTTCAGGATTTCGCCCAACAAATGGAAGCCAACCAAAATGTCTGGATCGCATACCACAAAGACCAGGCAGTTAAGCAGGAGAAGTTCAACAATGATTGCCAACGATGGGCTGCAGAAATGAATGCCCGAGAAGCCAGGGCAAGAGTCGACCAGGAGAAGGTCAAGGAGGACCTGTTACGGCAGCGTGGTCGGGGGCGGGGTTACCCGAGGGCTCTTCTTGTATATAGATAGATAGTAATAAATAAAGTCCCTTTCGTAATCTCAATCCTAAGACTTGTGAAATTGTGCGTGCATCAATTTCTTGCAAGTCCGTGTTTAAAGATCAGGTGACTGAATTACTCCGTGATGTATCTGGTCCGAAGCGAGGCTCTGGGACGTAACGCGGCAAGGCGAGGCAAGGCGGGGAGACGAGGCGGGGGCGGCTGGACAAGGGCACGTGATCGGAACACGTAAATGAGGCGAGGACAAAGATGTTGACAAAAGGTATTTATTTAGGAAATAAACAAATAACTGTGTGAAGAACTAATTACACGGGGAAAGCAAAACTATTTAACAAGCAACTTCTTCACACACGTGCACAAAGCCAAGGAAGCACTACGGGCCGCGCACGGCACAACAAGCAAAACCCTAAACACAAGCACAAAGCCAAGGAAGCACTACGGGCCGCGCACGGCACAACAAACAAAACCCTAAAATACAAAACCCTTATCTGGTGCGTACGATCGTGGCTTAGGGCTGGCTAGGCTAAGCGATTACGGCACAAGCGAGGGCCAAGTGTTTACCCAGCGGATCGAGTGACGGGCTGTGGAGCCCGCGATTCGAATCCGCATGAGATCACATTTCAAGTGCGGAAACTCGAGCCGTGACACGATCCCCCTTCTTAGACTGAACTCCGGTGAAGTAGGATGGTCGTTAAGTGGTGGTGGAGAGGGGGCCGGGTCGGTCGGGGTATTTGTCATGGCAGGAGTCGACGGCGGCGGACTCGGAGTGGAGCTCGGCGGGCTCCCAGTCTGGTTGGTCGTATCCTACCCATTTGACGAGGTATTGGAGTTTCCGTCGATGGATTCGGGAGTCGAGGATTGACTCGATGTGGTACTCGTCTTCTCTGTCGACTTCGACCGGGGGCGGCGGCTCCGGAATTTGCCCGGGGTAAGCATCGTTTGCGGCGGGCTCGAGGAGGGAGACGTGGAAGACATTGTGGCACTTGACCGACGGTGGCAGGTCAATTCGATAAGCGTAGGACGATATCTTGTCGAGGATTCGGAAGGGGCCGTGTCGTTTGTTGTCTAATTTTCGGCTGGGTCGCCGGGTCTTCCAGTTTCGACCGTCGAGCCAGACGAGATCTCCGGCTTTGTAGTTTGGGGAGGGCAGGCGTCGGGTGTCCGCGTTCACCTGATGGCAGAGATTCGCCCTGTTGATCTCGGCGCGGAGGTGGTCGTGGATTTCCGAGAGGGTCTTGGAGGTCGTTAGGGCTCGTTGATCGTTGGTGTCGTTTAGGGCCGCCGGGGAGAGGTCGAACTGGCAACGGGGATCGAACCCTTTGTTGGCGAAGAAGGGGGAAGATCCGGTTGTCTCCGAGGCTTGGTTGTTTGCGGCGAACTCAGCGAGGGGGAGCCAGGTGGCCCAGTCATCCTGGAGATAGTTGACATGGGCTCGCAGGTATTGTTCCATTACGGCGTTAAGCCTTTCGGTCTGGCCGTCGGTCTGCAGGTGGAATGCCGTCGATAGTCGGGGTTGGATTCCCAGTCGCCGGCAGAGATGTTTCCAGAAGAGGGCCGCAAATTGGGGGCCGCGGTCGGAGATGATGGTAAGGGGAAGGCCATGTAGTCGGAAGATGTGGGCGACGAACAAGTTCGCAAGGTCCTTTGCGTCGACATCCGTCTGGCAGGGGACCAGGTGTCGTTCATTGGTTAGTCGGTCCACTACCACCCAGATGGCATCACATCCGTTTGACCAGGGAAGGCCCATGACAAAGTCCATGGAGATGTCTTGCCATGGCCGGTCGGGGATGGGTAAGGGGTGGAGGACTCCAAATGGTGCGTGCCTGCTGGGCTTCGAACGCTGGCAGGTGTGACAATTCCTGGTGTACCGGTCGACATCCGTTCGCATTTTTGGCCAGGTGTATTGTCGACAGAGTTGCTCTAGGGTTTTCGATCTACCGGGGTGGCCAGTGGCGGGGACGTCGTGGTGTTGCTGAATCAGGTGGAGTTTAAGGGGGTCGAAGTCCGGAACCCAGAACCGTTGACGTTATCGGAGGAGGTTGTCGACTTCGTCACATTCGGCGAGGGAGATTTCCCGGCAGTGGGTCGAACCTTCTCGGAGGAGCTGAAGGATTTTTGTTGGGACGGGGTCTTTGGCGTATCCTTCGGTGCAGAGGCGGGCGAGGGTCGGGTTTGTCGTTGGGTTCGGGGAGGGTGTCGTCGGCGGTGTTTGGCGAGTGATGGGTGGTGAAGCGGAGCTCGGGGGTGCGGATGTTGTTGAGGCCGCAAGGTGTAGGACGTTCTCCGGTTTGATGATGATGGTTTCGTTTGCCGTGGAATGGCCATCCCCCGCCTTAGGCAGATCTCCGGATCTGCGAGTGAGGGCATCCGGCTTACCACCCGTGGTGCCAGGCCGGTACACAATTTTGAAGTTGAATTGTGACAGGAATTGGGACCAGCGGGCCTGGCGTCGGTTGAGGAGTTTAGTTGCCTGAAGTACTCGAGTTTCTTGTGGTCGGAGAGCACATGAACAGGGTTAATGACAGATTGGAGCTCAGGCCGCCATTCCTCGAAGGCTCGAACGACAGCCATGAGCTCCTTATCATAGATCTCGTAGTTGCATTCCGCGGGCGAGTTCTTTTTGGAGAAGAAGGCCACGGGTTGGAGGACGTTTTCGCTGTCGTACTGAGACAAGACGCCGGCAGTTACATAGTCCGAGGCGTCGGTCTCTATGATGACGTCCTTATCAGGGTCGAAGCGGGCGAGGACCGGGGCGGCGGTGAAAGTCGTTTTCAGGAGATCGAAGGCGGCTTGTTGTTCGTTGTTCCAGGTGAAGGGGACGTTCTTGCGGGTGAGGGCGGTTAAGGGTTGGACTATGCAAGAATAGTTTCGTACGAAGCGGCAGTAGAAATTGGCGAATCCCAGGAAGGCACGGACATCTTTGAGGTTCTTCGGGGGTTCCCAATCTTTTACTGTCCGGATTTACTTGGGGTCCATCTTAATACTGTCGGTGCTTATTATCAACCCCAGGTATTTTACCTCCTGGCGGTGAAATTCACATTTCTCTGGTTTAAGATGGAGGCCAGCTTTGGAGAAGGCATCCTGGACGAGGCGGACATGTTGGCGATGTTCTTCGAGGTTGTCGGAGTAGATGAGGGTGTCATCTAGGTAGGCTGTGCAAAAACGGTCCAGGTAAGGGGCCAGGACGTCGTTGATGTAGTTTTGGAATGTTGCCGGGGCGTTGGTAAGGCCGAAGGGCATGACGAGGGATTCGAACAGGCCATATCGGGTGCGAAAGGCGGTCTTCCATTCCTCGCCATCGGCCATGCGGATGAGGTTGTAGGCCCCTCGAATGTCCAACTTGGTGAACCATTTTGCTTTCGAAAGGTTCATCAATGTATCTTGTAACAGGGGCAAGGGATATCTGTTTTTAATCGTCCCTTCATTAATTCCTCGGTAATCTATGACCAGTCGTAAGGAACCATCCCCCTTTTTAACGAATAGTATCGCGGCGGCCGCGGGGGACGACGATGCCCGAATGAACCCTTTCGAAAGGTTTTCATCCAACCACCTCTTTAATTCCTCCAATTCGGGGCGGGAAAGGGAATAGAGGGGGCCGAAGGGGGGTTGGAATACTTCAGTGAGGGGGATTTTGTGGTCGGTAGGTCGGTGTGGTGGTAGTTTGTCGGCGTTTGCTTTATCGAAGATCGGGAGGTGGTCATGGTATTCCGGTGGGACGATATTCTGGATGTCTTTTTTTGGTTCGTCGTCTTTGGCCAGGGCGGAATTGATTTCGTAGAGGGAAAGGGCGAAGGGTTCGACCTTTCCATAACGGTTATTCGAGTTGTTGGTTATTCGGCGAAAGGAGGTGGCCGAGATGGCACAGATCTTGTTACCGTGCGGGGTTGAGATACCCTGGATGGGTCATGGAGTAACCTTCGTACGGTGGTCGAGGCAGGTTGAGGAGGGGAATTGGATACTCATATCCCGGAAGTTAATGGAGACATCATGCTTTTTTAACCACGGTATGCCGAGGACGAGGGGGTAGTGGCCAATCGAGGCAACGTAGGCGGTGAGGGTTTCCTGGTGATCATCAATGAGGCAATTGAGTTGTACATACTCCATGATGTCTCCGGAGGAGATTGGGCGGCCGTCGATGACTTCGACGGTCTTAGGATTTTTGAGCTGGAAGCGGGGGAGGTTGTGCTGGCGGGCGAATTCGTCATTTATAAAAGCGTTTCCAGTGCATCCGCAATCAACCAGAGCGTGGGTCTCGATCTTGTTAAGTTTATCGGACAGGGTGCATGGGACAATCAAGTGTCTTCCATCTAATTCGCTTTCTTGTTTGTTTGACAGCGAGCTACTAGATACATATAACACTTCTTGGGCAGAAACAAATGACGACGCCGGGGTGGGTCCACCAATAGGGCCAACGGGCTGTTGGTGGACTATTCTTTTCCCGAATCCAAATCGGAGCTTTCCTCCACAGGGGCAATTCCTGCCGCTGCCAGTCGGACTTTGCGGGCATTGGTACTGGCCAGAGCTGGGCATTGGTCTTTGAAGTGATCTGCCGCTCCGCAGTATAGGCAGAGTCCCTTGGCCATACGTTCATCTCGGCGACGTTGTTTTTGAGACTTCTTGGCAGCGGAAAGGTCCATGGGGACAGGGCCATAGTTGCCGCTGTCGGTATTGGTGGGGTGCGTTGTGCGGGGTGCAGCGGGGGAGGACCGAGAGGTGGAGGGAATGGTGGTGCGATGAGAGAGGGCGGCATGAGCTCTGATTCGGTAATCGAGCTTCATGCAGAGCTGCACGAACTTCTCGAAGTCCTCTGGCTCATCTGTTTGGTAAACAAGACTGGCCTGGAGTTCTCTCGACAGTCCGCGCTTAAGAGCTGCCTTCTTCGCTTTGGAATCGTAGTCGAGGATAGCAAGGAGGCATTGGAATTCAGCATAATAGACACTGAATTCACGGTTCCCTTGGGTTAACCGTTCCAGTTCTGCAGCTGCAATTCCGACTTCATCTGGGTCTCCGAAAGCTGCCTCGAGAATTTTGATAAGTGCCTCCACATGGTCCAGGGCTATCTCGTCAGCCTGGACGTAAGGCTGGATCTGATTTTGAGCATTGCCTTTGAGGTATCCATACACATAGCGGAGCTTATGCTGATCGCTAGTGAAACGGGATCCTTCCCCAGCAATCTTGGAACAGACCTTGGAGACAAAGTTGGGGAGCTCCTTTCTATCTCCAGAATACTCGGGAGGGTGTGGGAGCTCGATAATGCGGGGTGTAGAGTTCGCTGGAAGGCCTTGGAGAATCTGGATCGTTTTTTTGGCGATTTGGAGGTCTTCCTCGAGGGTAAGAAGGCGCCGAGCATATTCGGTGTTGCCAGAGCGGGCTTCTTCAAGTTCTGTCTTTAGGTCGAGGATCAGGGTGAGCTGTTGGCGATATTCTTCGACACCATTTTCGATGGTGAGGATTGCTGAGGGATTGGCCTGGACAGCGTCTGCCTGAGCGGCGTCGAGGATGAGGACATAGGCTACTCGGGCGAGTCTATCGGATACACCAGAGGAAAAGTTCGTCATCATAGGAGATCCTGGTGGCATCGACATCGAAGGCGAATTGAAGGGCGACGAGGAGTTCTTCGTAGGTAGGGTTGTGGTATGGGAGAATTTCGTGGTGGTGGGTACGTAGGATTGTGCGGAGGATATAAATCCAAAAGCTGGTGATCATAGGCGGGGGGTCGGGAAATGCGTCGAGTGATAGCTGGTGAGCCGGCGGGTTCGGGCTACACAGTTATGTTGTTACGGCAGCATGGTCGGGGGCGGGGTTACCCGAGGGCTCTTCTTGTATATAGATAGATAGTAATAAATAAAGTCCCTTTCGTAATCTCAATCCTAAGACTTGTGAAATTGTGCGTGCATCAATTTCTTGCAAGTCCGTGTTTAAAGATCAGGTGACTGAATTACTCCGTGATGTATCTATTCCGAAGCGAGGCTCTGGGACGTAACGCGGCAAGGCGAGGCAAGGCGGGGAGACCAGGCAGGGGCGGCTGGACAAGGGCACGTGATCGGAACACGTAAACGAGGCGAGGACAAAGATGTTGACAAAAGGTATTTATTTAGGAAATAAACAAATAACTGTGTGAAGAACTAATTACACGGGGAAAGCAAAACTATTTAACAAGCAACTTCTTCACACACGTGCACAAAGCCAAGGAAGCACTACGGGCCGCGCACGGCACAACAAGCAAAACCCTAAACACAAGCACAAAGCCAAGGAAGCACTACGGGCCGCGCACGGCACAACAAACAAAACCCTAAAATACAAAACCCTTATCTGGTGCGTATGATCGCGGCTTAGGGCTGGCTAGGCTAAGCGATTACAGCACAAGCAAGGGCCAAGTGTTTACCCAGCGGATCAAGTGACGGGCTGTGGAGCCCGCGATTCGAATCCGCGTGAGATCACATTTCAAGTGCGGAAACTCGAGCCGTGACAGGACCTACGGAAATTGAAGCATCTCCAGTCACAGCTCCAATGGAATCAGGCCAATGCATCTGCGATTTCTCAGCAAGAACGTGAAGACATGCGACGATCATTCCGGGAGGAGCTTCAGGCCATTGGAGAAGAGTTAAAAACCCAGTTCCAATTAGCCCAACAGTCCCCAAAGGATATAGATGTAACGTCGGTCATTGATAGCATCTTAGAGCAACATGCTCGACAGGGGAGAATTCCCCTCCCAAGTAGTGATGGGATGGAGTCAGACTTTGACCTTCCTCCCCTACCACCCAGTGACCGATCAAGTAGACATTCGACTCAACTAGGAAGAGTGACAGAGTCTAGGGGCAGCAGTCCACCAGGTGGAGTGATACCACCCCCAGGACCTCCACCAGGAGGAAGCAGTTCCAGCTTTTCCAGTTCAGACTCAGAATCAGATAGACCAAAGGATCTAGGGAATGAGATATCAAAACTCATTCGAGCACTCCGGAAAAAGGACAAGAAGAATCGTATCAGCAAGCGACCAGAAGCAATCTTCCTGGGAAAAGCTCCCAAGATGAAGGAGCCTGAGGTATTTGAGGGGGATCGGGAAAATTACATTCCATGGATGAAGGCAGTCAAGGAGTATATGACTGTATGATCCATTGACTTCAACACCAATGCAACCCGAATCCACTGGTTAGGGTCTCTCCTCAAGGGTGATGCCTGCCAATGGCACCAAAACCGTGTCAATACTATGGAGAAGGAATTTGTGACCGTGGGCACAGTTTCTGCTGTACGGAGGGGGTTTCGATAATTCTTTTCGTTGAATTTGAAGGTTTTATTGATCGGCGCTTTCTCAGAAAAAGCTAGGAAGTTTATTTCGAACTATCGATCACAAGGCGGAATAAACTTAAGGGGTGTCTTCTGAGGTTCGGTGGGATTGTTTTGGTAACTGTTCTTGAGGAGGATTTCGTTGCTGATGATCTTGGAGCCTGTGGGAGACGTAGACCTCTTTATAGACTTTTGGACTTCCAACTTCGTCTAACCATCCCCCGGGATGGTACTGCTGAAAACGAGTTTAGGAGATAAGACGTGAGTCATTTCCAACAATAATCTTGGATAGATTGCGTCAGCGCAAGCTCATGATTGCATTAATCACTCACTTGCATGCTGACCACCATCTTCGAGTTAATTCTTGAAAATTCCTCGCCATGATACCACACCTTCCCATAAGGTAAGGGATTAGCGATCATAACAGGATTCAATCCCTGTCTGGCCGCGTAATGCAATAACTCATCCGGGAATGACAATGAGCCATTTTCCTTCTGAGCCGCGTCATCATAGATTCCCTAAGGAAATCTTGATTGCTTGTGTGGTGACAATCATGCCCTATCACTCGTGCGATTCTAGCACTTTCCGTGTGATGTCATGAGTCCCCCACCTGCGCTCACCTGTGCGCAGCCACACCCTGGTGTGGACGCAATCCCAACAATTCCCTATGGAGTGTTCCCTAGCTGACGGTCACATCATATCGGGTTCCTTTGAACAGGTTCCTTGAGTGGGTTCCTTGCTTGTTGTACGTTGTCTCATGCTGTGCAGTCTTGACCCTTGTACTCAGCGCCACTCCTGTCCACCGACTAGACTCTGCCTTGGTCAACTAACTCCGAATGCAGGTATGTTGAATGATGATTTCGCAATGCCTTGCACATGCCATGGAGCTCTCCTCCGTGCAAGCCCTCTTGGTATCCGTTGGTTGCTGAGCACCTCCTCATGTATAAGTAGGTACTGTTCGCCCTCGTCTTTGTCTCTCCATCATTGTCGCCAACACTCATCTTATGGCTGAAGTGCCATCATTGAGGTAAGTCCTTCCCTTCTCCTTCCTGACCTTGCCCCTGCTGATTTTCAATAGGTGCGACGTCTTGGGCCGGGACCTTCATGAGGTCTCATTCGGGGGTCACGAGTCACGTGACTTCGCTTGCCGGATCTTCGGAGGGTTCCGGCCCGAATTGCTGATTGATAATATTCATTCTCCAGTCGAGTTTGCCATGTTCTCTCTCAAGTTATACATGTTACCCAATCTATTATCACACATTATAGGGTGTGACACCACCTCTCCCCTCTTCAAGCTTCGTCCCGAAGCTCTAGTTCATGCCTCTGTGATCGCACTACGCCGTAGCCTAGTGACTAGTGATCAAATTTAGATGTAGTCCTCCAGCCCCTACATCCTACTACCTCCTCGGCTTAAGGTAAAACCACATGGGAAAAAACCCTTAAGCTTTTAGTCTGTGAGTCGGTAGTCCCTCGGAGAGTCTGGGTACTTGAGGTGAAATTCTCTTAATTTCTCCAGACCTCCTACTGAAAAATTGTCATAAGGTTCAGCCGTCCAATCCTTTTTGTTCGGCCACCCAAGCCATTTAACGAGATAGAGTACTCGATTGCCAGACTTGTAACTGCTCATGACTTCATCGATATCGTACTCCTTGCTCCCCTCAACATCATCAGCTTCCCTCAAAATTTTGCTTGGATCTGGTGGAGCTCTTGTTCCGGCCCGGAATGGCTCAATCAGAGATACATGGAAAGCATTATGGATCTTCCATTTGCGAGGTAGTGTGAGCCTGACTGCTGATGGGGAAATGACTTTCTCGACTTGAAAAGGACCATGCAACTTGTGGTCCAGCTTTCTTGATGGTCGTCTTGTTTTTATGTTTCTTCCATCAAGCATCACCAAGTCTCCTACTTGGTATATTGGTGCGCCCTCTCGATGTCGGTCTGCATAGTTCTTCATTCGCACTCTGGCCTTTTCCAGTGAGAGTTTTGTTTCTTCATGAACTGTATGCATCCAGTGGGCATAGGCTTTGCTGGCAGGATTGCGCACAGCAGTTGTCGTAGGGTTGCTTGCAATGGGGTGGTAACCATAATTTGCATAGAACGGAGATAGTCCTGTAGTGCTGGTTACTGAGTTGTTGTATGCAAACTCAGCCATTGGTAAGAGGTCAACCCAATTATCCATCTCGTAGTTGACAAAAGAGCGTAGATATGCTTCAATTGTCTGATTGAGTCGTTCTGTTTGTCCATCCGTCTGTGGGTGGAATGCTGTGGACATCCTTGGCTTAATTCCCAAGGTTCCAATAAATGCCTTCCAGGTGGTGCTTGTAAACCTGGAGTCTCTGTCCGACACTATGTCTGTTGGTAGGCCATGTAACTTCCAAATTTCTTTCGCAAAGATCTTAGCAAGGTCATTCGTTGTCTTGCCCTCTTTTTGCAGTGGCATGAAGTGGGCCATTTTTGTGAATCGATCAACTACTACCCATAGTTGGTCACATCCACTGGAATCTGGTAGGTCGGTAATAAAATCCATAGCAATTGATTGCCATGGGGCATAAGGTAATTCCAAAGGTTGGAGTAATCCATATTTCTGATGGCGAGCTGCTTTGTTCTTCTGACATTCCATGCAGCTTTGTATATACTCAATAATTGATTGATCCATCTTTGGCCACCAGAAATTCCGTCGAATTAACTCAATCGTTTTGTCTTGTCCAAAGTGACCTGCAATCTTTGAGTCATGCTCCGATTCCAAGACTGCCTTGACTAAACCCTTTGGTACCCATAGATTCAACTTTCGATAGAGTATGCCATTCTCCATCGTCAAAGGTTCTTTGATTCTCTTCACTGCATCCTGATATTCTTCGTCCTGTAGTCCAGCATTTCTGACCATTTTCAAGAATTCTTCTGACCATTTGACTGCAGGAATTCAGGAGAGTCGGGATGAAGAGGCAATAAAGATTGTTCCTTCTCCACCACTGCTGATTGATGAGATAGCTGCATTTGAAAAATGTTCCTTATGCAGGATCGTCGTAATCGGCTGATCTTCACCTCCCCCCTTTTCAGGGCGAAACTCCGGACGCCTAGATAATGCATCTGGTTTCCCATTCTTAACTCCTGGTTGATAGAAAATCTTGAAATCAATGCCAGCGAGCTCCTGAGCCCATCTTGCTTGGCGTCGATTGAGTACTTTCATTGTGGTAAAATACTCAAGGTTCTGGTGGTCGCTGAAGACTTGGACAGTGTGCATTGCTCCTTCCAGATATCTCCTCCAGACTTTAAATGAGTCCACAATAGCCAGTAGCTCCTTGTCATGGATCTCGTAATTTATCTCAGCCGGAGTGAATTTTCTCGAATGGAAGGCAATGGGGTGCAGCTTTCCATCTTCTCCTTTTTGGGATAAGACAGCTCCAAGGGCAAAATCCGAAGCATCTGTTTCTACTATGCACACCTTTCTAGGATCAAAATGTCCTAAGATAGGGGCCTTAGTGAAACGTTGCTTGAGCTCGTCAAAAGCCAACTCCATGGCCACTGTCCATTCCCATTTTCTCGCATCACCTTTTGTTGATTCTGTGAGTGGACGACATATTTTCGAGAAGTCCTTTATGAATTGGCGATAAAAATTGGCGAACCCCAGAAATGCTTCAGTGTCCTTCAAGGATCTTGGAGGTTCCCATTCCAGCACAGTTTCCACTTTGTCCTGTGCCATTTCAATCCCTTTCTCACTTATGATGTACCCCAGAAAATCCACACTCTTTTTCGCCCAGACACACTTTTCTGGGGAAATTGCCAGCCCATTCTCTTCGAGTCTTTTCAACACCTCCTTGACTAACTCATCATGCTTTTCCTCTGTTTCTGCATAGATGAGCACATCGTCAATGTAGACAATCACTCCCTGATCTAACATATCTCTAAAGATATGGTTCATCATATTTTGGAAGGTTGCCGGTGCATTGGACAACCCAAAGGGCATGACCAAAAATTCATAAAGACCATAACGACATCTGAAGGCAGTTTTCCACTCATCGCCTTCTTTGATTCGAATCAAATGATAACCATTTTTTAAGTCCATTTTAGTGAAGACTTTTGCACCTCTCACTCTATCCTGAAGTTCTGACATTAGTGGTAGAGGATAACGATTTGCAATGGTTATCTTGTTGATTCCTTGTGTTAACCGGGGGTTGTCTCGTGACCGACGGTAGGGTAACTCAATATCTCCGAAAAAGAAAAATGAGAAGTAATAATTCCAATGATGGGAATTATATACTTCTCTGGGGATTCTCGTAGGCATGATGAGTAATAACGTGTTATAATCTTAAACTCTCCTGCTTATCTCAGGGAGCGTTTTTGAGATCGTCGTTCTTAATTGCATTCAACAGTGAACAGCAATCAGTGAGGGTCTTAGGTATTGAGGAGGGTCTTGGTTGTATGGTCTTTCGAGTATTGTGTAAATAATCAAGTATAAGATACTAATATCTTTCTGGGACTTGGTCGTAGTTGATGGGACAATTGTGGGTCTTCTGCTGGATGATCGCTTCTTCGAGTGGGGGCTTTTTGGATATTTTATATTTTCTGACTTGAGCTCCCCACTCATATACCCACCGGGTACGTTGCGGTGGTCGGAACGCCAAGTACTGGTTGACGTTGGTAGAGAGCATGCAATCATGATATTTTTCGCATACAAATTCCGTATTTCGATTTTCTCAGCACAAACGCCCCAAAATGTTCCCAAACCAATCGGATGACACTTGGTGATCCTCTCGGCCGTATCGTGCATATGTCGCTTCTAATCCCGTCGTTTGCCGATATATTATTTCTCATAATATCGGCTTCGTAGGGCATTCGAGCGCATATCTCATCTCATGCATATGTCGTCAGCTCCGGTGAAGTGTTCAACTTTGTTTGCCGGATCTCTTGATCCGTCCTTATCTGGGGCTGCGGCTTCCTGTGCCGTCGGTATGCCTTGCCAACACTCCACCACGGTAGATGTCATTCGGGCCGCCTGTGGCTTCCGATAGGTTTCATCTTATCTTTCCGTTTGTCCGTATGCATCCAGTCTCGTCATATCGTGCTGATCGAAGGCTGCCTTTGGATAAGGTTTCCTGTATTGTCGGCTGCCTCAGGGTTAATGCACCTCGTATTGGTCTTTATCGCCTAAGACAATCCTTATCTCCTTCGGCCGACTAGACTCCGCTATCGCATGTGTTATCATAATGACGTTCGGTATGATTCCTTCGGGTTCCGATCATCTCCGCTGAGCTTCCTCGGTAACATATGATTCTTGATCTTGGACTTGGCACTCAGTCGTAGTGTTCATTTAATTCATTCTTAAATATCCTACAATCTTTCCTCGTCCATCAATCCTTCATCCTCATCATCGACCTTGACTTCCTTCGACCTTCCTCTATCCATTCCGGCAGACTCAGTCATATACGGCGAACTCCTCCTCCTCGATCTCAATTCTTCTTATTCATTCTCCTCCTGTTTTCTTGTCCCAGCCCCTTCTATGCCTGCCTGTTGGGGTGGTCCTGTGTGACACGGCACAACGTTCGAATACGGCGAAGCATTTTCGGCGGAGGGTAGTCCTCTTGGACTTGTGGCAAGTAAGAACCACAGTTGCCCAGGCTATAAGTATTCCAGGTTTTTGTCAACATCAGCGGTACGTTCCCCAGGATACGGCTGAGCATTAGAAACCTCAGCCGTTGATCGGAAACTGTCCCTCCTGAGGCTACCCCGGGTTCCCAACCCTTTATGATGCTGACTTTTTTCCTGGCCCCCCATTATCCTACTTCCTGCGGGAAGTGGATGAAGGGTGGTTAGTAATGGCTCTTGCCTTATGGCTTGAGTCATTACTTAGTAAGAATCCCCATTCTTAAAATGTGTCTTAAAGGTGGGGTATGACACTACCTCCCCCCTTATAAGATTTCGACCCGAAATCATTAACTGAGGTTCTTGGCTTATGAATTCTTAGCTATATGATTATGAAACGGGATTTTTTGATGAAGTCCTCCAACCCCTTCATCCACCAACATGTTTTCTATCCCAAGACCATTAAAACCTCATAGAGGAAAGGTATCTTGAGATAGTTGGTTGTTTAAACACGTTGGTCCCTCGGCATGCCTGGATTCCTTGAGTGGAACTCTCGGAGTGACTGCAGGCCACCTACTATGAAGCATTCATACGGTTCTTCTGTATGATCCTTCTTAAGTGGATATCCTTTCCATCTGACTCGGTAAAGGACTTTCCCCTTGACTTTCCTACTCGATAAGATTTCTTCTATTTCCCATTCCTCATTGCCTTCGATGTCATCACATTCATCAATGATTTTTAATAGATCAGGCGGAGGTCTGGTCCCATTGTTGTATGGTTCGAGTAAGGATACATGGAAGGTGTTGTGGATCTTCCATTTTCTGGGTAGTGATAGTCGCATGGCTGTTGGAGAGATTACTTTCTCTATTGCGAAGGGGCCATGCTTCTTGTGGTCCAGTTTATGTTTTGGACGTCTGGTCTGGATGTTCCTTCCATCTAACATGACTAGGTCCCCAACCTTGAATTCTGGAGCATCCTTGCGTTTGTTGTCTGCATACTTCTTCATTCTTTCCTTGGTTGCTTTTAGGTTCTTCGTAACTAGACTTTGAACTGAAAGGATGTGGTTGATGTATCCATCCTGAGTATCCTCGCTAGTTGGTATTGTACTTGGATTGGTGCAACCTGGGTGTCGGCCATAGTTGGCGAAGAAGGGTGACATGCCAGTGGCTTGGGTTACCGAATTGTTGTAGGCAAATTCAGCCATGGGTAGGAGTCCAACCCAATCATCCATCTCATAATTTGTGAATGACCGTAGGTATGCCTCAATTGTCTGGTTGATCCTTTCTGTTTGGCCATCTGTTTGTGGATGAAAGGATGTGCTCATTCGTGGTCGTATCCCCAGTATACCAAGGAATTGTTTCCATTCTGTGGAGGTAAAGCGGGAGTCGCGGTCCGAGATAATATCGGTTGGGATGCCATGGAATCTCCATATCTCCCTGGCGAATATCTTTACTAGGTGTTCCGCTGTCTTTTGATCCTTCTTGAGTGGTATGAAGTGGGCCATCTTTGTAAATCTGTCTACAATGACCCATAATTGATCACAGTCTTCAGACAAGGGGAGGTCTGTGATGAAGTCCATGGCAATTGATGTCCATGGTGCGTATGGAAGCTCTAATGGTGAGAGCAGGCCATATGGCTTGTGGCGTGATGCCTTATCCTTCTGACATTCTAAACAACTTCTGACATATTCGATAATTTCTTGGTCCATCTTAGGCCACCAGAAGTTGCGTCGGATCAACTCGATCGTTTTGTCTTGACCAAAGTGTCCGGCTACTGCGCTGTTGTGCTCGGTATGTAAAATCGCATGTCGTGCATTCTCAGGGACCCAAAGCAATCCCTTGCGATATAGTAATCCATCCTGTAGTTCTAAAATCCTTTCCTTTCCTTCTACTTCTTGTGCGCTTCCACTTAGTTCCTCTAAGGCCTGGTAGTATGCTGCATCCTGTTGTCCTGCCTCTCTTACTTCCTGCTCAAATTCCTTTCTCCATTTTGATACTGATGATGCCAGATAAGCCAGCTGAACTGCTGAGCAACAGAACACCATTCCTTCTCCTCCAGTACTGATTGCTGAGATTGTGTCGAAGTGTTTTTCATGCAATACAGTCTGTATCGGCTGGTTTCCACCTCCCCCCTTTTCAGGGCGATACTCCGGGCGCCTTGATAATGCATCTGGCTTGCCATTACTTGTTCCTTTCCTATAAAAAATTTTGAAGTCCACGCCGGCCAGTTCCTGAGCCCAGCGTGCCTGCCTTCTGTTGAGAACCTTGGTTGTCATGAAATACTCAAGGTTTTTGTGGTCGGTAAATACCTGGACCGTGTGGAGTGATCCTTCTAAATATCTTCGCCATGTCTTAAAACAATCAACTATCGCCAGTAATTCCTTGTCATGAATTTCGTAGTTGATTTCAGCTGGTGAGAACTTTCTGGAGTGGAAGGCGACTGGGTGTAGCTTTTTGTCTTCTGCATTTTGTGACAATGTGCCACCCAGTGCAAAGTCAGATGCATCAGTCTCGACGATGCATTCTTGTTGTGGATTGAAGTGTGTGAGGATGGGTGCAGTCGTAAAGCAGTTTTTTAGTTGCTCGAATGCCTCTGTCATTGCGTCTGTCCAAATCCAGTCCTTTGGTGATCCCTTCGTTGAATCGCTAAGGGGTTTAGCGACTTTTGAGAATTCTCTTATAAATCTACGATAAAAATTCGCGAAGCCAATAAATGATTGTACATCTCTTAAACTTCTTGGGCGTTCCCAGTCCCGAATGCATTGGACTTTGTCTTGGGCCATTTCAATACCATCTTTTGAAATAACATACCCTAGGAAGTCGACTCGGCTGGTTGACCAAAAGCATTTGTCCTGTGATATGGCTAGCCCATTTTCTGCTAGGCGTTTCAATACCTCTGTGACAATGCGATCGTGTTCTTCCTCTGTTTCTGCATAAATGAGGATGTCGTCCAAATATACAATCAATCCTAAGTCCAACAAATCCCGAAAAATATGATTCATCATATTTTGAAAGGTTGCTGGGGCATTTGACAACCCAAAGGGCATGACAGTGTATTCATACAGCCCATACCGTGTCTTGAATGCTGTTTTCCATTCATCTCCAGGTTTGATCCGAATCAAGTTGTATCCATTCTTGAGGTCAATCTTGGTGAATATTTTTGCACCTCTGACCCTATCTTGGAGTTCGGACATAATTGGTAATGGGTATCGATTGGCGATGGTTACTTTATTCAAACCACGGTAATCAACACATAACCTGAGGCCTCGACCATGGGCCTTTGGAACAAAGATGATTGGTGCTGCTGCAGGGGATTTCGAAGGGCGGATCTTTCCTAATTCCAACATTTCCTTGAGGTAGTCCCGCAGCGCTTGTAATTCTGTTTCATTTAGGGGGTACATTGGTCCCCATGGTGGTTGTTCACCCTCCTTCAGATCTATTGCATGATCGTAGGGTTTGTGATTGGGGAGCTTATCTGCAAGCTCTTTGCCTAGGACTTCGACATATTGTCGGAACTTTTGAGGTACCACTGTAGCTGGGTCTACCTCATTTGTGTTTGAGTTTACTGATGCAATATACCCAATTACTGTTGCATCATAGTGGTGTAGGATATCTTTATCCAGCGTGAGGGAGAATTCTTGTGCTGCAGCTTTGGTGCAGTGTTGTTTACAGAATTCGGAGTCTAAGGTGATGTCTTCTGGTTTTCCCCAAAACTTGTTGGGTTGATGCTTGGCCATCCACCAACAGGGGAGGATTATGTCTGTTCCTGATTCTAGGGGCATAATCTCGAATGTTTCCCTTGTATAGTGGCCTTTGTACTGGAGCAATAAGGAGTGTGTGAAAGCTTCCCCAGCTCCAGACAATGGACGACCATCTGCCCCATTGATTCTGAGGGGTGCATTTCGGGTGATCCTGGGTAGGTGATGTTCCTTGATAAACTTGGAACTGATGATAGGTATGGCTGCACCTGTATCGAACATGACTTGGACATTGAATGTCTCTTGTCCAGGTATCGAGAGATTCATTGGGACAATTGGTCTGGAACCTACTCGGGGTGGCTTGTTGTTGGCCAATTGTAATTTCGTCTCAGGTTCTTTTTTATTAGGTTTTGATTTTTTGGATTGTTTTTGGTTTCCTTGGGTTTGTGTACGTTTGACTCCAGCTACTGATATCCTCTGAGAACCTGATACGTCTTTTTCTTCTTGGATGCCTCTGTGTATCTTACGAGGCTTTCCTAGTTTAAATCCGAGAGGTCTGAGGTCTCTACTTCCCAACATCTTTTTGCTGGCTTTGGGTCCGGTTCTGATACTGTCTGGGTTACAGTGGCGACATTCTTCGGCCGCTTGGTTACTGGTTCCTTGGTGACATCCTCATCATCATCCGAGTCTTCTGAAGGTCGTTGGCGTTTAGCCTTCTTTGTGACTGCTGCTACTGTTGTAGCCAAATCCGTTCCTTTGGAGGTCTTCTTTGCAAAACATTCTAATGTATGGTGGCTGTTCCGCCCACAGCGCCAGCAGGAAGCCTTATCAGCCTTATGCTGATCGATTTCAGCCTGGGGAACCCCAGCTAATGCTTCGCGATTGTTTTGGAATTTCTTTTCTCGGTCGCTTTTAGGTGTGCGGTTCGTTTCCCTAGCCTTACCACGGTTGGATTTCTTTTCCTCATCCTTCTTCCGCTTGTCCTTCTCCTGCTTGGGCTCTGAGGGGGTTTGATATATGTGGAGCAGTGGCTTTTCATGCATGTTCCGATGTTCTTCTTTTGCAGTTGCAAGCTTGATCAGTCTGGCCTTAAAACGCTCATACTTTGGGTCATCCAAGTCTTGAACATCTGTCCATGCCTGGCAAGCCAGATCCTCTGGGAATGCCTGATCGTAAATTTCTCTCAGGACCTCTCCTTCAACTTGGGCCTTCTCTTGGTAGATGGCCATCCTGATTCCCCATTGATCTGCTGGGAGACCAGTCTTATGGCATCCAGGTTTGTACTTCCAATGCAACCTGGCCATCTTGTTGGTGTAGTTGCGCTTCTGGTGGGGGTCACGGAAATAGTGGTCCATTGCTGCAGTGTATGAGGGCCAGGTGTCAGGGCGTAATTCCTTCTCAGTAGTATCGACACGGTTTTGGTGCCATTGGCGGGCATCTCCTTTGAGGAGGGAGCCCAACCAGTGGATTCGGGTTGCATCGGTATTAAAGTCGATCGATCGCACAGTCATATATTCCTTGACTGCTTTCATCCATGGGATGTAATTTTCTCTATCCCCATCGAAAACCTCTGGTTCCTTCATCTTGGGAGCTTTTCCTAGAACAATTGCTTCTGGTCGCTTGGTGATGCGATTCTTTTTGTCCTTCTTCCGTAGGGCACGAATGAGTCTTGATATCTCCTGCCCTAAATCCTTAGGTCTATCTGATTCTGAGTCTGAGCTGGAGGAGCTGGAGCTACTTCCTCCAGGTGGAGGCCCTGGGGGAGGTATCCTTCCTCCTGGTGGGCTACTGTCTCTGGATTGGGTGGTCCTTCCACTTCGGATTGAGCCTCTTCCCGATTGCTCATTTTGTGGGGAACGTGGGAGGTCATATTCTGACTCTGGGTCATCACTGTTCGGGAGGGGAATTCTTCCCTGCTGGGCATGTTGCTTTAGGATGCTATCGATGACCGAGGGTACATCGATATCCTTGCGGGACTGTTGTGCTGATTGGAATTGGACCTTCAGTTCTTCTCCAATTGCATGGAGTTCTTCTCGAAATGATCGTCGCATGTCTTCTCGTTCCTGCTGGGAAACAGCTGAGGCATTGATGTGATCCTGTTGTAGCTGTTCCTGGAGACGTTTCAACTTTTGTAGATCCTTTTTGACCTTTTCTTGGTCTACTCTGGCCTTTGCCTCTCTGGTGTTCATCTCAGAGGCCCATCGTTGACAGTCGTTGTTAAATTTTTCTTGCTTAGCTGCCTGATCCTTGTGGTAATCCACCCAGATGTTCTGATTTGCTTCCATTTGTTGAGCAAAATCCTGGAGCACTTTTTGTCTTCGTTCCTCATTTTCCGCAGCATTTATGGTAATCATTTCCACATGCCTTCTCAAAGCCATGTGGGCAGTAGCAACTTCTGCAAACTGGGTGGTTGTGAGGTTGAAGTGGGCTCCTGTAGCAACCGCCGCATGTTGCTGGGCTTGAGAGATTGCAAGATTGAGGTTGGATTCGATCTTGTGATAATCATTTTGCATTGGTATAAAGATGCGGTATGCTTCTGATTCATCATTCTGGATTTGTCCACGGAGACTGTTGATTTCGGCAGCCGTGTGGTGTAATTGACTCATGAGAGTGCGTCCCCATTCAGGGACGGAGTGAAGCTTGATTGGTTCAATAGGTGGGATATTGTCCATTTCACCAGTGTTGGTACTAACCAATGCCCAAGAAGGCATGGGTAGGAAGTCGATTTCCATGGACTCAGGCATTGTTCTTTTTGTTTTGTGGTTCTGAATTTTTTGTAGGACGTTTCTCAGTACGCTCGGTGAGGCGTTGAGTAAGATTATAGTGTTAACCGGGGGTTGTCTCGTGACCGACGGTAGGGTAACTCAATATCTCCGAAAAAGAAAAATGAGAAGTAATAATTCCAATGATGGGAATTATATACTTCTCTGGGGATTCTCGTAGGGATGATGAGTAATAACGTGTTATAATCTTAAACTCTCCTGCTTATCTCAGGGAGCGTTTTTGAGATCGTCGTTCTTAATTGCATTCAACAGTGAACAGCAATCAGTGAGGGTCTTAGGTATTGAGGAGGGTCTTGGTTGTATGGTCTTTCGAGTATTGTGTAAATAATCAAGTATAAGATACTAATATCTTTCTGGGACTTGGTCGTAGTTGATGGGACAATTGTGGGTCTTCTGCTGGATGATCGCTTCTTCGAGTGGGGGCTTTTTGGATATTTTATATTTTCTGACTTGAGCTCCCCACTCATATACCCACCGGGTACGTTGCGGTTGTCGGAACGCCAAGTACTGGTTGACGTTGGTAGAGAGCATGCAATCATGATATTTTTCGCATACAAATTCCGTATTTCGATTTTCTCAGCACAAACGCCCCAAAATGTTCCCAAACCAATCGGATGACACTTGGTGATCCTCTCGGCCGTATCGTGCATATGTCGCTTCTAATCCCGTCGTTTGCCGATATATTATTTCTCATAATATCGGCTTCGTAGGGCATTCGAGCGCATATCTCATCTCATGCATATGTCGTCAGCTCCGGTGAAGTGTTCAACTTTGTTTGCCGGATCTCTTGATCCGTCCTTATCTGGGGCTGCGGCTTCCTGTGCCGTCGGTATGCCTTGCCAACACTCCACCACGGTAGATGTCATTCGGGCCGCCTGTGGCTTCCGATAGGTTTCATCTTATCTTTCCGTTTGTCCGTATGCATCCAGTCTCGTCATATCGTGCTGATCGAAGGCTGCCTTTGGATAAGGTTTCCTGTATTGTCGGCTGCCTCAGGGTTAATGCACCTCGTATTGGTCTTTATCGCCTAAGACAATCCTTATCTCCTTCGGCCGACTAGACTCCGCTATCGCATGTGTTATCATAATGACGTTCGGTATGATTCCTTCGGGTTCCGATCATCTCCGCTGAGCTTCCTCGGTAACATATGATTCTTGATCTTGGACTTGGCACTCAGTCGTAGTGTTCATTTAATTCATTCTTAAATATCCTACAATCTTTCCTCGTCCATCAATCCTTCATCCTCATCATCGACCTTGACTTCCTTCGACCTTCCTCTATCCATTCCGGCAGACTCAGTCATATACGGCGAACTCCTCCTCCTCGATCTCAATTCTTCTTATTCATTCTCCTCCTGTTTTCTTGTCCCAGCCCCTTCTATGCCTGCCTGTTGGGGTGGTCCTGTGTGACACGGCACAACGTTCGAATACGGCGAAGCATTTTCGGCGGAGGGTAGTCCTCTTGGACTTGTGGCAAGTAAGAACCACAGTTGCCCAGGCTATAAGTATTCCAGGTTTTTGTCAACATCAGCGGTACGTTCCCCAGGATACGGCTGAGCATTAGAAACCTCAGCCGTTGATCGGAAACTGTCCCTCCTGAGGCTACCCCGGGTTCCCAACCCTTTATGATGCTGACTTTTTTCCTGGCCCCCCATTATCCTACTTCCTGCGGGAAGTGGATGAAGGGTGGTTAGTAATGGCTCTTGCCTTATGGCTTGAGTCATTACTTAGTAAGAATCCCCATTCTTAAAATGTGTCTTAAAGGTGGGGTATGACACCTTGGTAATCAACACATAGCCTCAGACCTCGACCATGAGGTTTAGGTACAAAAAGGATGGGAGCTGCGGCAGGAGATTTTGATGGTCTAATCTTGCCTGTCCTCAGCATTTCCTTCAACCATTCCCTCAGGGTTTCCAGTTCAACTTCATTCAGCGCATAAACTGGGCCCCAGGGAGGAGTCTCTCCTTCCTTCAAGTCGATTGCATGGTCATATGGCTTGTGGTCTGGGAGTCTGTCTGCCGCTTCCTTGGTCATGATGTTGGTCCATTTTCGGAATTTCTCAGGTACCTGTTCAAGTGCATCTGATAATTCCTCCTTGGTGGTGGCGGTGGATATATGGCCTATAACTGAGGCCTCTGGGTGGTCGAGCACTCTTTTGTCGACCTTAAGCGAGAATGCACTAGCCTCAGCCTTTGTGCATTTTTCTGTGCAACGTGGGGTAGTGAATGAGATGTTGATCTTGTCTCCCCACAAGTTGAATGGCTGGTGTTTTGTCATCCACCAATATGGAAGAATGACATCGCAGTCGCTGTCTAGAGGTGCGACCTCAAAAGATTCGGCAGCAAAGTGCTTCTTGTGCTGCAACATGAAAGGAACCGTGAAGAATTCGCCTGCTCCAGCAACTACCTCATTGTTGAAGTTGCGAATTTGGAGTGGAGTGTCCCTCTTTATGGTTGGGATTTTGAATGTCTGAACAAATCCTTTGTCCAGAAGGGCTGCAGTGGATCCTGTATCAAGTAGGACTCGCACCATTCGTTGTTGGGTCTTGGACCAGGTCAGAACCATATCAATGATTGGTCTGGGTCCATGATGAGGGGGAACCGGGTCTTCCCTTTGAGTAGCTGGGGTCGAGGTTCCATTGTCTGTTCGTCGACTCTTTGTCCTGATCGACAGGAGGTTGTCTGGGGCCTTTCTCTTGACTCCTGCACACTTGTGTTGTTGTGCGTTGTAACCGGGCAGGCTCGAGGGAACGTCCAAGGTACGCAGTGGGCAGGGCACAGGGGGCACGGGCAAGGGATAAGACAAGGCCAGGCAGGAGACAGGACTAGGACAAGAGAAGGTTGATCAAGGTAGTTGTATTGATAACTCGACAAGAGGATCTTCAATTTATTGTGACTAGAGCTACTATAGCTATTGCACTCCACCTTGCTCAGCGAAACCACAGTCTGTCTGGGTTCAGACTACCCGCGCGACATATAGTACAGAGTACAGGAGGTCCGGCTATTTCCCAAGCTTATCCAACAAAACAAAAGAGAAAAGACAGACAAAACGAAACAAATGAACACTAACTACGTACAAAAAGGATAACCGCGCTCAGAAGTCAACTACCTAAGAAAAGATGTGAACCAAACAACCCATAAACCCCATGCACCTAACTATTTCCACCGATCTACATCCAGCGCGACATGCAAACGCGACACCTCGTGCCGCTGCATCACCGACCGCCGTGGTAGGGCGGCCTTGCTGATTCCCAAAAAAGTAGTCATTAATTCCCCTGGGGCTTCGGGGGAGGTGGGCGGAATTTGTGTTGCCATCCACCGGTCAAGTCCTCGGCGTATCGGACGGTCGGGACCAGTTGTAGTAGATAGCGGTAAGAGGGCCCTCAGCACGGAGGCCGAGGGAAAGAAATTGTGGGTGTTGAGCGCCGGTGTGCTGCCGAAATGTAGGTGTTGTCGCCGTGTCGCAACTCCGGGAGTGGCGAGGTAAGCGAGGCAGTGTTGGAAGGCCTTCTAGCAGAGTCTGCGAAAGAGCAGAGCACTGCGCGATGGCAGAGCAGGTGGTTGTTGCCCGAAGGCAGGACTGTAGGGAGAAGAGCGCCGGTGCGCTGTTGCAGGGAGAGCGGGGCTGTCGCATCGGATCGTAAGCGAGGACGACGGGGCGGGCGGAGCTGTGTGTATTGGTCCTTGCGACAGAGTGTCCAACAAAGGAGGACTCTGTGCGGAGGAGAGGCGGGTGGTGTTCCCGGGAGGGAGAAGTGTAGCGAGCAGAGCGCCGGTGCGCAGCTGCTGGAAAGCAAGGCCGTCGAATCGGATCGTGAGCGGAGACGAAGGAGCGGATGGAGCTGTGTTGGTGGCCAACGAACAGAGTTGGAATCTGTTCGAAGGAGGCAAGTAGTGGTTCCCCGAGGGGAGAAATGTAGGGGGCAGCATGGTGGGAGGCTGCCGGTGGAAAAGCGGGGCCGTCGCATCGGATCGTAGAGAGGAGCGGGGGAGCGAACGGAGCTGGATTGAGGGTCCTCGATCAGAGGCTTCTGGACAGAACAACAGAAGAGGCTGAAAGAGGGGGAGGCATGTAGTGATTCCCCCAAAGGGGAGAAAAAAAGTGGAGGGAAATCTTGTGTTGTTGGTGAGGGGGATAACTCGACAAGACGTTCTGTAAAGAAGAAAGGAAAAACAGGAAGAGGATGGACAGAGAGCCCTCCTTTTACATAATTCATCCTCTCACGAACCCCTACCCTTAACAAGGGTTTGATCAAAACTCAAACTGTGCATAATTTCTCAGAAAATAAAACCCATATCTCAGAAAATAAAACCCATACCCTGAGCAAGGGTATAATCATGAAAAACCTGATTTACGAAAATGAGTGAAACAAAGAAACAGGAAATAATGCTCGTGCAACCATACCTTTCCTCCAAATCCTCGCCGCTCATGAAAACCTGATTTTTGCAGAATAGAAAGACACAAGGAGATAGGCCTCAACGTCATTCTTATTAACCAAACATCCCTTACATAGCCCCAGTGGCTATGCCTCATCGTCAAGCCACTGTGGCTGCCTCTGATCCCTAAGTCACTTCATTGTGCTGAATAGCAGAGCCATGACAGTTCCTTGAGTGGGTTCCTTGCTTGTTGTACGTTGTCTCATGCTGTGCAGTCTTGACCCTTGTACTCAGCGCCACTCCTGTTCACCGACTAGACTCTGCCTTGGTCAACTAACTCCGAATGCAGGTATGTTGAATGATGATTTCGCAATGCCTTGCACATGCCATGGAGCTCTCCTCCGTGCAAGCCCTCTTGGTATCCGTTGGTTGCTGAGCACCTCCTCATGTATAAGTAGGTACTGTTCGCCCTCGTCTTTGTCTCTCCATCATCGTCGCCAACACTCATCTTATGGCTGAAGTGCCATCATTGAGGTAAGTCCTTCCCTTCTCCTTCCTGACCTTGCCCCTGCTGATGTTCAATAGGTGCGACGTCTTGGGCCGGGACCTTCATGAGGTCTCATTCGGGGGTCACGAGTCACGTGACTTCGCTTGCCGGATCTTGGGAGGGTTCCGGCCTGAATTGCTGATTGATAATATTCATTCTCCAGTCGAGTTTGCCATGTTCTCTCTCAAGTTATACATGTTACCCAATCTATTATCACACATTATAGGGTGTGACACTTGGTTATGCTTGATGGACGTAATATAAAAACAAGGCGACCATCACGAAAGCTGGATCACAAGTTACATGGTCCTTTTCAAGTCGAGAAAGTCATTTCCCCATCAGCAGTCAGGCTCACACTACCTCGCAAATGGAAGATCCATAATGCTTTCCATGTATCTCTGATTGAGCCATTCCGGGCCGGAACAAGAGCTCCACCAGATCCAAGGAAAATTTTGACGGAAGCTGATGATGTTGAGGGGAGCGAGGAGTACGATATCGATGAACTCATGAGCAGTTACAAGTCTGGCAAGCGAGTACTCTACCTCATTAAATGGCTTGGGTGGCCGAACAAAAAGGATTGGACAGCTGAACCTTATGACAATTTTTCAGTAGGAGGTCTGGAGAAATTAAGAGAATTTCAGCTCAAGTACCCAGACTCTCCGAGGGACTACCGACTCACAGACTAAAAGCTTAAGGGTTTTCTCGCGTGTGGTTTTACCTTAAGCTGAGGAGGTAGTAGGATGTAGGGGCTGGAGGACTACATCTAAATTTGATCACTAGTCACTGGGCTACGGCGTAGTGCGATCACAGAGGCATGAACAAGAGCTTCGGGACGAAGCTTGAAGAGGGGAGAGGTGGTGTCACACCCTATAATGTGTGATAATAGATTGGGTAACATGTATAACTTGAGAGAGAACATGGCAAACTCGACTGGAGAATGAATATCATCAATCAGCAATTTGGGCCGGAACCCTCAGAAGATCCGGCAAGCGAAGTCACGTGACTCGTGACCCCCGAATGAGACCTCATGAAGGTCCCGGCCCAAGACGTCGCACCTATTCAACGTCAGCAGGGGCAAGATCAGGAAGGGGAAGGGAAGGACTTAACTCAATGATGGCACTTCAGCCATAAGATGAGTGTTGGCGACGATGATGGAGAGACAAAGACGAGGGCAAACAGTACCTACTTATACATGAGGAGGTGCTCAGCAACCAATGGATACCAAGAGGGCTTGCATGGAGAAGAGCTCCATGGCATATGCAAGGCATTGCGAAATCATCATTCAACATACCTGCATTCGGAGTTAGTTGATCAAGGCAGAGTCTAGTCGGTGAACAGGAGTGGCGCTGAGTACAAGGGTCAAGACTGCACAGCATGAGACAATGTACAACAAGCAAGGAACCCACTGAAGGAACCTGTTCAAAGGAACCCGATATGATGCGACCTTCAGCTAGGAATACTCCATAGGGAATTGTTGGGATTGCGTTCACACCAGGGTGTGGCTGCGCACAGGTGAGCGCAGGTGGGGGACTCATGACATCACACGGAAAGTGCTAGAAACGCACGAGTGATAGGGCATGATTGTCACCTCACAAGCAATCAAGATTTCCTTAGGGAATCTATGATGATGCGGCTCAGAAGGAAAATGGCTCATTGTCATTCCCGGATGAGTTATTGCATTACGCGGCCAGACGGGGATTGAATCCTGTTATGATCGCTAATCCCTTACCTTATGGGAAGGTGTGGTATCATAGTGAGGAATTTTCAAGAATTAACTTGAAAATGGTGGTCAGCATGCAAGTGAGAGATTAATGCAATCATGAGCTTGCACTGACACAATCTATCCAAGATTATTGTTGGAAATGACTCACGTCTTATCTCCTAAACTCGTTTTCAGCAATATCATCCTGGGGGATGGTTAGACGAAGTTGGAAGTCCCAAAGTCTATAAAGAGGTCTATGTCTCCCACAGTCTCCAAGATCATCAGCATTCAAATCTTCCTCAAGAACAGTTACCAGAACAATCCCACTAAACCTCAGAAGACACCCCTTAAGTTTATTCCGCCTTGTGATCGATAGTTCGAATAAACTTCCTAGCTTTTTCTGAGATGCACCAACCAATTAAACGAAAGACAAACGAGACGAATTATCGAAACCCCCTCCGCATAGCAGAAACTGTGCCCAGGGTCACACAATCGGATGACTCTTGGTGATCCTCTCGGCCATATCGTGCATGCGCTGTTGCTAAACCCGTCGTTTGTCAATATATTATGCCTAATAATATGACCTCCATAGGGCATTTGAGCACATATCTCATCTCATGCATGCGTTGTCAGCTCAGGTGAAGTGTTTGTCCTTAGTTGCTGGATTTTCTGATCCGTCCTTATCTGGGGCTGCGGCTTCCTGTGCCGTCTGTATGCCTTGCCAACACTTCACCATGGTAGATGTCATCTGGGCCTCCTGTGGCTTCCGATAGGATCCAACTTCCATATCCGTTTGTCTATCTGTGCTTATTCTCATCATATCGGGCTAACCGAAGGTTGTCTGCAAGATAAGGTTTCCTGTATTCTCGGCTGCTTCAGGGCCGCTGTGCCACGTATTGGTCTTTCCTGCCTATGACAATCCTTATCTCCTTCGGCCGACTAGACTCCGTTATTGCATGTCTTATCTTAATGATGTTCGGTATTGTTCCTTCGGTTTTCCGATCATCTCCGCTGAGTTTCCTCGGTAACATATGATTCTTGATTTGGACTTGGCACTCAGTCGTAGGGTACATTCAATTCATTCTTGAATACCTAACACTGTTCTCCGTATCCATCACTTCCTCATCATCATTATTGACCTTGACTTCCTCCAGCCTTCATCTACAGTCAATTACGGCAGACTCGGTCGCATACTGCAAACCCCTCCTTTTACTTTCCTCTTGTCCTTATCCTTCTGCCTTTCTTTGTCCCAGCCCCTTCTATCCCTGCCTGTTGGGGTGGTCCTGTATGACATGGCACAACATTCGAATACGGTGAAACACATACGGCAAAGGGTAGTTCCTCTGTGGACTTGTGGCCCGTAAGAACCACAGTGGCCCAGGCTATAAGTATTCCAGGTTTTTGTCAACATCAGCGGTATGTTCCCCAGGATACGGCTGGGCATTAGAAACCTCAGCCGTTGATCGGAAACTCTCCCTCCTGAGGCTACCCCAGGTTTTCCAACCCTTTATGATGAACTGACTTTTTTCCTGGCCCCCCATTATCCTACTTCCTGCGGGAAGTGGATGAAGGGTGGTTAGTAATGGCTCTTGCTTTATGGCTTGAGTCATTACTTAGTAAGAATGCCCATTCTTAAAATGTGTCTTAAAGGTGGGGTATGACACTACCTCCCCCCTTATAAGATTTCGACCTGAAATCATTTAACTAAGATTCTTAACTTATCAATTCCTAGCTATATGATTATCAAACGAGATTTTTTGATGAAGTCCTCCAGCCCCTTCATCCACCAACATGTTTACTATCCCGAGACCATTAAAACCTCAGAGAGGAAAGGTATCTTGAGATAGTTGGTTGTTAAACACGTTGGTCCCTCGGCATGCCTGGATTCCTTGAGTGGAACTCTCGGAGTGACTGCTGGCCACCTACTATGGAGCATTCATACGGTTCTTCTGTATGATCTTTCTTAAGCGGATATCCTTTCCATCTGACTCGGTAAAGGACCTTTCCCTTGACTTTCCTACTGGATAAGATCTCCTCTATTTCCCATTCCTCATTGTCTTCAATGTCATCACATTCATCGATGATCTTTAATAAATCTGGCGGAGGTCTGGTCCCATTGTTGTATGGTTCTAGTAAGGATACATGGAAGGTTTTGTGGATCTTCCATTTTCTGGGTAGTGATAGTCGCATGGCTGTAGGAGAGATTATTTTCTCAATTGCAAATGGGCCATGCTTCTTGTGGTCAAGTTTATGTTTCGGTCATCTGGTCTGGATGTTCCTTCCATCTAACATTACAAGGTCCCCAACCTTGAATTCTGGGGCATCCTTGTGTTTGTTGTCAGCATATTTTTTCATTCTTTCTTGAGTTGTCTTTAGGTTTTTCGTAACTAGACTTTGAACTGAGAGGATGTGGTTGATGTATCCATCTTGGGTGTCTTCACTACTTGGCATTGTGCTTGGATTGGTGCAACCTGGGTGTCGGCCATAGTTGGCGAAGAAGGGTGACATGCCAGTGGCTTGAGTTACTGAATTGTTGTAGGCAAACTCAGCCATGGGTAGGAGTCCAACCCAATCATCCATCTCATAGTTTGTGAATGACCATAGGTATGCCTCGATGGTCTGGTTGATCCTTTCTGTTTGGCCATCTGTTTGTGGGTGAAAAGATGTGCTCATTCGTGGTCGTATCCCCAGTATACCCAGGAATTGTTTCCATTCTGTGGAGGTGAAGCGGGAGTTGCGGTCTGAGATGATGTCAGTTGGGATACCATGAAATCTCCATATTTCACGAGCAAATATCTTTACCAGGTGTTCCGCTGTCTTTTGATCCTTCTTGAGTGGTATGATGTGGGCCATCTTCGTAAATCTGTCTACAATGACCCAGAGTTGGTCACAGTCCTCTGACAAGGGGAGGTCTGTGATGAAGTCCATAAGCCAGCTGAACTGCTGAGCAACAGAACACCATTCCTTCTCCTCCAGTACTGATTGCTGAGATTGTGTCAAAGTGTTTTTTATGCAATACAGTCTGTATCGGCTGGTTTCCACCTCCCCCCTTTTCAGGGCGATACTCCGGGTGCCTCGATAATGCATCTGGCTTGCCATTACTTATTCCTTTCCTATAAAAAATTTTGAAGTCCACGCTGGCCAGTTCCTGAGCCCAGCGTGCCTGCCTTCTGTTGAGAACCTTGGTTGTCATGAAGTACTCAAGGTTTTTGTGGTCTGTAAATACCTGAACCGTGTGAAGTGATCCCTCCAAGTACCTTCGCCATGCCTTGAAACAATCAACTATTGCAAGTAGTTCTTTATCATGTATTTCATAGTTGATTTCGGCTGGTGAGAATTTTCTGGAGTGGAAGGCAACTGGGTGTAGTTTCTTGTCTTCTGCTGTTTGGGACAATGTTCCACCCAGTGCAAAATCTGATGCATCAGTTTCAACAATGCATTCTTGTTGTGGGTCGAAGTGTGTGAGGATGGGTGCAGTCATAAAGCAGTCTTTCAGTTTTTCGAATGATTCTGTCATTGCCTCTGTCCAAACCCAGTCCTTTGGTGATCCCTTGGTTGAATCACCAAGGGGTTTAGCGATTTTTGAGAATTCTATTATGAATCGGCGATAGAAATTCGCGAAGCCAATAAATGACTGTACATCCCTTAAACATTTTGGTCATTCCCACTCCCGAATGCATTGGACTTTGTCTTGGGCCATTTCAATACCATCTTTTGAAATAACATACCCCAGGAAGTCAACTCGGCTGGTTGACCAAAAGCATTTGTCCTGTGATATAGCTAGGCCATTTCCTGCTAGGCGTTTCAATACCTCTGTCACAATGCGATTGTATTCTTCCTCTGTTTCTGCATAAATGAGGATGTCGTCCAGATATACAATTAATCCTAAGTCCAACAAATCCTGAAAAATATGATTCATCATATTTTGAAAGGTTGCTGGGGCATTCGACAACCCAAAGGGCATGACAGTGTATTCGTACAGTCCATACCATGTCTTGAATGCTGTTTTCCATTCGTCTCCAGGTTTGATCTGAATCAAGTTGTATCCATTCTTGAGGTCAATCTTGGTGAATATTTTTGCACCTCTGACCCTGTCTTGGAGTTCGGACATAATTGGTAATGGGTATCGATTGGCAATGGTTACTTTATTCAAACCCCGCTAATCGACACATAACCTGAGGCCTCGACCATCGGCCTTTGGAACAAAGATGATTGGTGCTGCTGCAGGGGATTTCGAAGGGCGGATCTTTCCTGATTCCAAAATTTCCTTGAGGTAATCCCGCAGCGCTTGTAATTCTGTTTCATTTAGGGGGTACATTGGTCCCCATGGTGGTTGTTCACCTTCTTTCAGGTCTATTGCATGATCATAGGGTTTGTGGTCTGGGAGTTTATCTGTGAGCTCCTTGCCTAGGACTTCAACATATTGTCGGAACTTTTGTGGTATGATTGTTGCAGGGTCTACCTCATTTGTATCTGAGTTAACTGATGCAACATATCCAATTACTGTTGCATCATGGTGGTGTAGGATATCTTTATCCATCGTGAGGGAGAATTCTTGTGCTGCGGCTTTGGTGCAGTGTTGTTTACAGAATTTGGAGTCTAAGGTGATGTCTTGTGGTTTTCCCCAAAACTTGTTGGGTTGGTGTTTTGCCATCCACCAGCAAGGTAAAATTATGTCTGATCCTGATTCTAGAGGCATGATCTCGAAGGTTTCTCTTGTATAGTGGGATTTGTATTGAAGTAGTAGGGAATGTGTAAAGGCCTCTCCAGCCCCTGATAAAGGCTTACCATCTGCTCCATTGATTCTTAGTGCTGTGGCACGAGTAACCATTGGCAGGTTATTTTCCTTAATGAATTGGGAACTAATAATAGGTATGACTGAACCGGTGTCAAACATGACTTGGACACCAATTGTCCTTTGTCCAGGTACTGAAAGAGACATTTGGACAATTGGCCTGGGACAAACTCGGAGTGGCCTGCTGTTGGCCAGCTGCAATTTCGTCTCAGGTTCTTTTTTATTAGGTTTTGATTTTTTGGATTGTTTTTGGTTTTCTTGGGTTTTGGTGCGTTTAACTCCAGCAACTGATATCGTCTGAGACCCTGATACATCTTCCTTTCCTTGGATGCCTCTGCATATCCTACGAGGCTCTCCTAGTTTAAATCCGAGAGATCTGAGGTCTCTACTTCCCAGACCCTTCTTGTTGGGTTAGGGGCTGCCTCTGATACTGTCTGGGTCACTGTGGCAACATCCTTTGGCCGCTTGGATACTGGTTCATCTGTCTCCTCTTTTTCATCTGCAGAATCTTCTGATGGTCATTGGTGTTTAGCCTTCTTGGTGACTGCAGCCACGGCAGTAGTCAATTCAGTTCATTTTGAGGTCTTCTTCGCAAAGAATTGTAGGGTGTGGTGACTATTCTGGCCACAGCGCCAGCAGGAGGCCTTGTCTGCTTTGTGCTGGTCAATTTCACCCTGGGGAACCCCAGCTAATGCTTTGCGGTTGTTTTGGAATTTCTTTTCTCGGTCGCTTTTAGGTGTGTGGTTAGTTGCCCTAGCCTTACCATGGTTGGATTTCTTTTCCTCATCCTTCTTCCGCTTGTCCTTCTCCTGCTTGGGCTCTGAGGGGGTTTGATATATGTGGAGCAGTGGCTTTTCATGCATGTTCCGATGTTCTTCTTTTGCAGTTGCAAGCTTGATCAGTCTGGCCTTGAAACGCTCATACTTTGGGTCATCCAAGTCTTGAACATCTGTCCATGCCTGGCAAGCCAGATCTTCTGGGAATGCCTGGTCGTAGATTTCTCTCAGAACCTCTCCTTCTACTTGGGCCTTCTCTTGGGAGATGGCCATTCTGATTCCCCATTGATCTGCTGGGAGGCCAGTCTTGTGGCATCCAGGTTTATACTTCCAATGCAACCTGGCCATCTTGTTCGTGTAGTTGCGTTTCTGGTGGGGATCACGGAAATAGTGATCCATTGCTGCAGTGTATGAGGCCCAGGTATCAGGGCGTAATTCTGTCACACCCTATAATGTGTGATAATAGATTGGGTAACATGTATAACTTGAGAGAGAACATGGCAAACTCGACTGGAGAATGAATATTATCAATCAGCAATTCGGGCCGGAACCCTCAGAAGATCCGGCAAGCGAAGTCACGTGACTCGTGACCCCCGAATGAGACCTCATGAAGGTCCCGGCCCAAGACGTCGCACCTATTGAACATCAGCAGGGGCAAGGTCAGCAAGGAGAAGGGAAGGACTTACCTCAATGATGGCACTTCAGCCATAAGATGAGTGTTGGCGACAATGATGGAGAGACAAAGACGAGGGCGAACAGTACCTACTTATACATGAGGAGGTGCTCAGCAACCAACGGATACCAAGAGGGCTTGCACGGAGGAGAGCTCCATGGCATGTGCAAGGCATTGCGAAATCATCATTCAACATACCTGCATTCGGAGTTAGTTGACCAAGGCAGAGTCTAGTCGGTGAACAGGAGTGGCGCTGAGTACAAGGGTCAAGACTGCACAGCATGAGACAACGTACAACAAGCAAGGAACCCACTCAAGGAACCTGTTCAAAGGAACCCGATATGATGTGACCGTCAGCTAGGGAACACTCCATAGGGAATTGTTGGGATTGCGTCCACACCAGGGTGTGGCTGCGCACAGGTGAGCGCAGGTGGGGGACTCATGACATCACACGGAAAGTGCTAGAATCGCACGAGTGATAGGGCATGATTCTCACCACACAAGCAATCAAGATTTCCTTAGGGAATTTATGATGACGCGGCTCAGAAGGAAAATGGCTCATTGTCATTCCCGGATGAGTTATTGCATTACGCGGCCAGACGGGGATTGAATCCTGTTATGATCGCTAATCCCTTACCTTATGGGAAGGTGTGGTATCATGGCGAGGAATTTTCAAGAATTAACTCGAAGATGGTGGTCAGCATGCAAGTGAGTGATTAATGCAATCATGAGCTTGCGCTGACGCAATCTATCCAAGATTATTGTTGGAAATGACTCATGTCTTATCTCCTAAACTCGTTTTCAGCAGTACCATCCCGGGGGATGGTTAGACGAAGTTGGAAGTCCAAAAGTCTATAAAGAGGTCTACGTCTCCCACAGTCTCCAAGATCATCAGCAACGAAATCCTCCTCAAGAACAGTTACCGAAACAATCCCACCGAACCTCAGAAGACACCCCTTAAGTTTATTCCGCCTTGTGATCGATAGTTCGAAATAAACTTCCTAGAATTTTCTGAGAAAGCGCCGATCAATAAAACCTTCAAATTCAACGAAAAGAATTATCGAAACCCCCTCCGTACAGCAGAAACTGTGCCCAGGGTCACACTATAAACTTAAGGCACAAGGTACCAAGTTTATCAAACCGAACACAAAAAACGACAAGACCCTCTTCTAGGGCAAGAAAACCATCTACCTCAATCCACCTACTATTCCACAATGTCCAACCAACAAAACGCCGAGTCCTCTGCTGCTGGCCAGGGCCAGGATGTCCAAATGACCAACACTGTCGAAATTTATCGGCCTAAGACCTGGGAGCAGCTCCAAGATCAACGAGCCCCATCTTTTACCCAAACAGCGACAGTCAGCAAGGACCAGCTTCCCCAATGGTTCATCAGAATGGTGGAAAGAATGAACATTACCGAAAGCGATGTCCAAGGACTATTCCAAGCTCTACAGAAGGAAGGAGCCACAGCGCAGGCCAACATTGATGAGATGAAGGCCCTTTCCAGGAGATGGCAAACACTATGCAAAATGCATACGATGTTATCATCAAGAAAGGAAATATCGACCAAGAAATCAATCACGCAGCCATTGTTCGCCTTGTTCAGGCCAGCAATGAGTTCGGATCCCAAGTCTGGCACACAATTGGAGGCCTAGCCACTGATATCCAGCAAAAACAAGAAGCCAACCGAGAGGCTGCAGAACGACTAACTGCTGGAGTCCAAATTATCAACGATGTTCTTGAAGGGTTTGCGACCTATCAAGCCAACTGGAACAAGAATGTGGAAAATTGGGCATCCGAGAAGGAGGACAATGACAAGCGTCGTGATAGTCGCATTAGAGCTCTGGCTAAGGCTGAGGAGCAACAGCAACGCCGCCAGCTCGAATATGAAACAACCCGCCAGCAAGATAAGAAGGAGATCATTGATAAAGTTATCCAGGCTGTGATGGATAAGATGGCCCGGAAACAACCAATTGATGCACGATCACTCACCGAAGCTGTCCAAGAAGAAGGACCCTCACCTGAAATGCTCAGAGACGCAATTGAAAGGGCATTACCCCCATCTGCCGCAAACTCTGAACGAGGAGCATCAGCAGGAAAAGGAGGAAATGGGGGTAGACCTCCAAGGCCTGGTGTAGGACTACCTCCGTCAGACCCTTCAGATTCCTCCTCGTCAGATGACGACTCAGGATCAGGAAGGACAACCCTTGACAGCTTCCGCAGACAAAGAGAAGAACGAAGGAAGAAAAGGGAACGAGAAATTAAAGTGACCAATTTCTTCTAAACCTTGGTGGACAAGCTGAAGCAGCCTGCCCCAGCCGAACGACACAAGAAACCCAAAATGCCTGAAATGAAGGCTCCTCAGATATTCACAGGCAAGGATAAAACCCTTTTCCGAGCCTGGTGGATGTCAGTTCAGGACTACATTGAGACCTACTCATCTGCCTTCCCTGATGAGGATGCACAGGTTAAATGGGTAGGGAGCCTATTCTCCCACAAAGCCCTCAGTTGGCATCAAGAGCGTCGAAAGGCAATCAAGAGCCAAGGGTTGAAGGACAACTGGGTGGCTTTTTCAAGCGCCATCGAAACACGATTTATGGACAGAAGAGAAGTCCAGAAAGATGAACGCCTAATCCGAGAACTCCAATACGAAGGAGATATCGATGACTACATTACGAAATTGGAAGACCTCAACATGAGAGTAGGGGCATCAGGCCCCATGTACAGAGCGGTTATCTGGGATGCCATGACCCCAGAAATCAAGAAGATGGTGTACCAGACCTTCAAAGGGATCCCCAGAGACGACGAATCCATGATTGAAGCAGTCAAGGAAGCTGCATTCATCGTGGAAAACATTGACGAAGAGATAAAGGGTCCCAAGAGAAGGACATTGGAAGTACGGGACACACGTCCCCCTAAGGAAGCTGCTCGTCCTCGTGAGATGCAGCAGAAGGACCGAAAGGTCAAGGAAAAGAATGGAGACAAGAAAGGTTCTTCTGGGAAGAAGACAGACAAGCCTGCAATTTTTGCCTCAGGAAGGGAGGCCTTACAGAATGTTCCTCAGAGCGAAATTGACAAACACAAAAAGGATAAAGCAGATTGTTGGAGATGCGGGCGCTCAGGTCATAAGATGTATGACTGTTATGCAAAGAAGACTGTAGGAGGAACAGAGTTGTCAAGTGGAGGCAAGACAGCCTCTGCAGGCAAGAGAAAGAGAGATGATGATGAGGAAGAAGACAAAGGGCAAGAGAAGCCCAAGGATAAGAAGAAGGCCAAGACGGCAGCAGCTAAGCAGGACAATGAGGACACTGAGATGCCAGATGCTCAGCCTCGATCTTGGGAGATCGAAGACAGTGAGGATTTGGAATCGGATTTTTAGAGTCCTCTAGGGAGGCGTCACCCGAGGAGGAAGATATCTCTGACGCATGTCATGGCTCTGCTATTCAGCACAATGAAGTGACTTAGGGATCAGAGGCAGCCACAGTGGCTTGACGATGAGGCATAGCCACTGGGGCTATGTAAGGGATGTTTGGTTAATAAGAATGACGTTGAGGCCTATCTCCTTGTGTCTTTCTATTCTGCAAAAATCAGGTTTTCATGAGCGGCGAGGATTTGGAGGAAAGGTATGGTTGCACGAGCATTATTTCCTGTTTCTTTGTTTCACTCATTTTCGTAAATCAGGTTTTTCATGATTATACCCTTGCTCAGGGTATGGGTTTTATTTTCTGAGATATGGGTTTTATTTTCTGAGAAATTATGCACAGTTTGAGTTTTGATCAAACCCTTGTTAAGGGTAGGGGTTCGTGAGAGGATGAATTATGTAAAAGGAGGGCTCTCTCTCCATCCTCTTCCTGTTTTTCCTTTCCTCTTTACAGAACGTCTTGTCGAGTTATCAATACAACTACCTTGATCAACCTTCTCTTGTCCTAGTCCTGTCTCCTGCCTGGCCTTGTCTTATCCCTTGCCCGTGCCCCCTGTGCCCTGCCCACTGCGTACCTTGGACGTTCCCTCGAGCCTGCCCGGTTACATTACATTCTGTCAAACTCATTTCCAACCTACGCAGTTCCTGACACACTGATTGTGGAAAAGAACTCTTACTTAGTGTAGCGTCATCTTTGCCGAGTTGTTGCTGTGTTTTCTGATCTTGGCTTGCCAATTTGAAGAATTCCTGACACTGCCTGTCAAAGATTGTCTGCTCCTTCGGAGATTTCTGTTTCATGACCTTTCGTGTTTGGACCTACCAACTTGCCTGTGTATTTTCTGGCCGCATCCTTGACGACGAACAATTGGAAGATAGTATTGTCGATACTATTGAGATCAACTACGACGACGCACAGATTGCTCGCCAACTAGCTGAAGAAGGAGGTTACTTATCAGTTTCCTGGGGACAATATTTTTCTCACTATTCTATTCTTAAACGTGTGTGGAACATTGGGTGGACATTATCTCTTCCTGTCCCCACCCACTAAGAAAAATGCCTGTCAACAAAACCTTCTCTGACGACCTGTGGCAACGTCTCCAGGTTGCCAGCACCATAACCGACCTGGATGCTATTGACCCTCTTGAATACATCTGTGGAATCTGCGCCGAGGTCCTTAATACCCCAGATTACATAAACGAAATAAATCCTGATGAACCTACCCTGGATATGGAAACAGGTAGGGCCAATGCAGCAGAACAAGAGATGGTCCGGCAAAGGGAAATTATTACCCGCCTACTGGCCCAACCACCACCTGATCAACATGAAGGACGGGGTGACAAACTACCCGATGCCCCTATGTTCGATGGTACCCGTGATAAACTTCGATCCTTCGTTACCCAGCTACACCTTAAACTCTTTAGCGATGCCTCTCGATTCCCAACTGCCCGCCTTCGAGTATCGTATGCGATCAGCCGACTGGAGGGACGCGCCATTGAACAGCTCTTACCATACATCCGGGATAATGGCCAAATTGTGAATCTCGAGGATGTTGAGCATGTTATCAGCGTCCTACAGACCACATTCGGCGACCCGGACCGGGCAGCTACAGCCCGACACAAACTCCCAGCCCTCCGCCAAGGCAATAAAGAATTCTCTGTCTACTATGCTGAGTTTTCTAAACTTGTCTCTGAACTGGACTGGGACGAATGGGCAACCATGGATGCCCTCAGGAATGGACTCTCGATCGAGATTTTGGAGAAACTTATTGGTGCACCTACCCCCGATACCATTCAAGACTTTGTCAACCAATGCCAAGCACTTGATTCCCGGATCCGTGTAGTCGAGAATTTCCGCAAACTTCGGTCTGGCCCATCGGGTTGGGCCACCACAGTACCATGTATGACCCCGGCCCCTACTCCAGCTCCCAAGCCACAAACTACTACCACCCAGTACGGTCCTACTCCCATGGACCTCTCAGCCAACCGCCGCAAAATCACCCCACAAGAATGAGCAGCCCGACTTGCCGAAGGACGTTGCCTCTACTGTGGTGGCCATGGTCACATGGCTGCTGCATGTCCAAACAAACCAGCTACTCTCCGAGCTGCTGCCGCTGTCACCACCACTCCTAAAACTCCGGAAACCACTGAAGAGTCGGGAAAAGCCTAGACCAGCCGCACACTGATGGCTCTGCTGCTGGTCTGTCTCTTGTATTGTCTTCATTTAGTCTCAAATTGTCAGCTGTTGGAATTATGGACACAGTCATGGAAGAAGTATCAATGGAAGGAAAACATCTTATCATTTCTTGTACCTTATCCTTTAATGATAAAATCATTCGTACTCATGCACTGATTGACTGTGGAGCAACTGGTATATCCTTTGTAGATGAAGACTTTGCCCGCCATCATCAAATCCCCCTACAACCATTGAAAAAACCCCGCACCCTTGAAATCATTGATGGTCATCCCATTTCTTCTGGCGACATCACCCACCTAGCCATAGTACAATGTACCATTCACGAACACCATGAACAACTCCCTATGTTCGTCACCAAGCTAGGACATTATCCTATTGTCCTTGGAATACCCTGGCTTCAACTACATGATGTTGCAATTCGATTCAGCTCCAGAACCTTAACCTTTGGTTCCCAGTATTGCCTGGCCCATTGTAACCCTGTCCCAACAACTATCTCTGGCCTTAGTGAGGAACCCCCAGAACTTTTTCCACAAGCCCTTACCGCTGCACCAGCAAAACTTCAGATTGCTTCACTCAAGGCATCCTCCTTCTGTCGTATAGCAAGGAAACAACAACTTTCCATATTTACTTTGTCCCTATACGAAATCAACAAAGCCTTGGGAAATGAAGAGGCAAAGGATGACCTTCGAAACCTTGTCCCTCCTGAATACCATGATTTCCTCCCTCTCTTTAAAGAAACAACTGCAAACAAGCTACCTCCCCACAGACCCTACGACCATAAAATCCCTCTAAAGGAAGGATTTACCCCCCCCATTCGGCCCCCTATATTCACTCTCTCGAACGGAGTTGGTAGCTCTCAAGGATTGGCTAGAGGAGAACCTGTCCAAGGGATTTATCCAGCGCTCATCTTCACCAGCCGCATCGCCAATCTTATTTGTCAAGAAATCCGATGGATCCCTCCGCCTGTGTGTAGATTACCGGGGTTTGAATGAGGGAACCATTAAAAATCGCTACCCTCTACCGCTTATCCAAGAAACATTAATGCAACTATCAAGAGCAAAATACTTCACGACCTTGGATATCCGAGGAGCTTACAACCTGGTCCGCATGGCAGAGGGGGAGGAATGGAAAACGGCATTTCGAACCCGCTATGGACTGTTTGAATCCTTAGTAATGCCCTTTGGATTAACCAATGCACCAGCCAATTTCCAAGCATTCATTAACGATGTACTCCGCCCCTTTCTTGATTGATTCTGCACTGCTTATATCGATGACATTTTGATATATTCCGAAAACTTGGCAGAACACAAGGCCCATGTCAGACAAGTCCTTTCTGCACTCACCGAAGTGGGACTCCACCTTAAACCAGAAAAATGCAAGTTTCACCAAACCGAGGTGAAATACCTTGGCTTAGTTGTGGGACGAGAGGGTATCAAGATGGATATTAAGAAGCTTGAAACAATTCTGGACTGGCAAAAACCAGCCAACCTGAAAGATGTTCAAGAGTACCTCGGATTTGCAAATTTCTACCGCCGATTCATCCGCGACTATTCGAAAGTCGTTAACCCCTTGACCGCATTAACCAACAAAGAGGATGGCAAACCTGTGCCATTTATTTGGGGTCCAGCGCAACAAAATGCTTTCGACTCTCTAAAAAGGGCATTTACCACTGCCCCCATCCTTCGACACTTTGACTACGATCGAGAAATTGTTGTGGAAACCGATGCCTCAGACTATGTTTCAGCCGGCATCCTCTCCCAATACGATGATAATGGAGTTCTACACCCTGTTGCTTTCTTTTCCAAGAAGCATTCACCGGCAGAGTGTAATTATGAAATCTATGACAAGGAATTGATGGCCATTGTTCGTTGCTTTGAGGAATGGCGCCCCCATCTGGAAGGATCAGCATTTCCGATACAAGTCTTGACAGACCACAAAAACTTGGAATATTTCATGACGACAAAACTCTTAAACCGGCGCCAGGCTCGTTGGTCGGAGTTCCTCTCCCGATTCAACTTTAAAATCATCTATCGCCCGGGCACTGCAACTGGAAAACCTGATGCTCTCACTAGAAGGTCTGGAGACCTTCCTAAGGAGGGGGATGAACGTCTGTTAGCCAATCAACAAGCAGTCTTGAAACCACAAAATTTGCCTGACAATCTACACCTGTTAGCGGAAAACCCACTGATTACGACACACCCTCCACTCCAGGCCCTGTTTGATGAGGGGTACAAGGTCGACCCATTTGCACAAAAAGTTCTTCAGATGCTAGCAGATGGTACCCGTGCATCGAAAGATATCTCGCTAGCTGATTGTGCAACCCACCAAGGACGATTAATGTACCGGGGATGCCTTTATGTCCCTAACTATGACCCAGTTCGTCTCCAACTCATCCAGGATCACCATGACCCCCCAACAATGGGACACCCAGGTCGTGCAAAGACATTCGAGCTCTTGGCTCGACGATATTATTGGCCAACTATGCGGAGCGATGTGGAACGATTTGTACGGAATTGCCATACCTGCAGAAGAACTAAGGCAACAAGACATGCACCATTCGGCACCCTGAAACCTCTGCCGGTTCCTCAACAACCTTGGCAAAGTGTATCCGTGGATTTCGTGACTGGGCTCCCAGTCTCAGAAGGATTCGATGCTATCTGTGCAGTGGCCTGTAGGTTAACCAAACAAAGACACCTGATCCCTTGTCATACCACCATTGATGCCGAAGGCTTTGCCCAACTATTCATCGAAAATGTCTTTAGGCTCCATGGCCTCCCTACAGTATTGATCTCTGATCGTGGCCCCCAGTTCATCGCCCGTTTTTGGAAATACCTGGCAGCATGCCTAGGAATTGAGACTGCCACAAGTACAGCCTTCCACCCCCAGACAGATGGGCAGACTGAACGGATCAATGCAATTACTGAACAATACCTTCGGGCATATGTCTCCTACCTCCAGGATGACTGGAAAAGATACCTCCCCTTGGCCGAGTTTGCTGCCAATAATCAAGTCTCAGACACCACTTCCCTGTCACCATTCTTCGCACTACACGGATACCATCCTAAGTGCTCTTTCGAACTGGATATCCGAACAGACAACCCAGAAGAAGTTGATGCCAAGGTATTGGCAGAACGAATGTCGCATATCCATGATGTTCTACGGATGGAGATGAGATATGCGCAAGCACGATACACAGAAAATGCAGATCGCTCACGGATTCCAGCTCCCCTGTTCAAGCCAAATGACCTTGTCTGGCTGAATGCACGAAACTTGCGCACCGAACGCCCCTCACGCAAGTTAGAAAACAAACACCTTGGACCATACCGAGTCATCTGTGCAGTCGGAACCCATGCCTACAGACTTGACATTCCTGATACCATGAGAAATCACTCGACTTTCCCAGTTTCACTCCTAAATCCAGCATCATCTGATCCCCTTCCAGGCCAACGTATACCCCCACCACTCCCAGTTGTTGTGGATGGAGAAGAAGAATGGATAGTTGAGGAGATTTTGGACAGCCGATGGTACCGACGAAGACTACAATACCTGGTAAAATGGAAGGGAGATTCTACACCCACCTGGGAACCAGAAGAATATTTAGAGGAAGTCGCAGCAGTGGACGATTTTCACTATCGATACCCTGACAAACCACGGCCTCTCTCGTAGGAACTCGAGACTGAAGAGGGGGTTACTGTCATGGCTCTGCTATTCAGCACAATGAAGTGACTTAGGGATCAGAGGCAGCCACAGTGGCTTGACGATGAGGCATAGCCACTGGGGCTATGTAAGGGATGTTTGGTTAATAAGAATGACGTTGAGGCCTATCTCCTTGTGTCTTTCTATTCTGCAAAAATCAGGTTTTCATGAGCGGCGAGGATTTGGAGGAAAGGTATGGTTGCACGAGCATTATTTCCTGTTTCTTTGTTTCACTCATTTTCGTAAATCAGGTTTTTCATGATTATACCCTTGCTCAGGGTATGGGTTTTATTTTCTGAGATATGGGTTTTATTTTCTGAGAAATTATGCACAGTTTGAGTTTTGATCAAACCCTTGTTAAGGGTAGGGGTTCGTGAGAGGATGAATTATGTAAAAGGAGGGCTCTCTCTCCATCCTCTTCCTGTTTTTCCTTTCTTCTTTACAGAACGTCTTGTCGAGTTATCAATACAACTACCTTGATCAACCTTCTCTTGTCCTAGTCCTGTCTCCTGCCTGGCCTTGTCTTATCCCTTGCCCGTGCCCCCTGTGCCCTGCCCACTGCGTACCTTGGACGTTCCCTCGAGCCTGCCCGGTTACAACGCACAACAACACAAGTGTGCAGGAGTCAAGAGAAAGGCCCCAGACAACCTCCTGTCGATCAGGACAAAGAATCGACGAACAGACAATGGAACCTCGACCCCAGCTACTCAAAGGGAAGACCCGGTTCCCCCTCATCATGGACCCAGACCAATCATTGATATGGTTCTGACCTGGTCCAAGACCCAACAACGAATGGTGCGAGTCCTACTTGATACAGGATCCACTGCAGCCCTTCTGGACAAAGGATTTGTTCAGACATTCAAAATCCCAACCATAAAGAGGGACACTCCACTCCAAATTCGCAACTTCAACAATGAGGTAGTTGCTGGAGCAGGCGAATTCTTCACGGTTCCTTTCATGTTGCAGCACAAGAAGCACTTTGCTGCCGAATCTTTTGAGGTCGCACCTCTAGACAGCGACTGCGATGTCATTCTTCCATATTGGTGGATGACAAAACACCAGCCATGCAACTTGTGGGGAGACAAGATCAACATCTCATTCACTACCCCACGTTGCACAGAAAAATGCACAAAGGCTGAGGCTAGTGCATTCTCGCTTAAGGTCGACAAAAGAGTGCTCGACCACCCAGAGGCCTCAGTTATAGGCCATATATCCACCGCCACCACCAAGGAGGAATTATCAGATGCACTTGAACAGGTACCTGAGAAATTCCGAAAATGGACCAACATCATGACCAAGGAAGCGGCAGACAGACTCCCAGACCACAAGCCATATGACCATGCAATCGACTTGAAGGAAGGAGAGACTCCTCCCTGGGGCCCAGTCTGTGCGCTGAATGAAGTTGAACTGGAAACCCTGAGGGAATGGTTGAAGGAAATGCTGAGGACAGGCAAGATTAGACCATCAAAATCTCCTGCCGCAGCTCCCATCCTTTTTGTACCTAAACCTCATGGTCGAGGTCTGAGGCTATGTGTTGATTACCGAGGAATCAACAAGATAACCATTGCAAATCGTTATCCTCTACCACTAATGTCAGAACTTCAGGATAGAGTGAGAGGTGCAAAAGTCTTCACTAAAATGGACTTAAAAAATGGTTATCATTTGATTCGAATCAAAGAAGGCGATGAGTGGAAAACTGCCTTCAGATGTCGTTATGGTCTTTATGAATTTTTGGTCATGCCCTTTGGGTTGTCCAATGCACCGGCAACCTTCCAAAATATGATGAACCATATCTTTAGAGATATGTTAGATCAGGGAGTGATTGTCTACATTGACAATGTGCTCATCTATGCAGAAACAGAGGAAAAGCATGATGAGTTAGTCAAGGAGGTGTTGAAAAGACTCGAAGAGAATGGGCTGGCAATTTCCCCAGAAAAGTGTGTCTGGGCGAAAAATAGTGTGGATTTTCTGGGGTACATCATAACTGAGAAAGGGATTGAAATGGCACAGGACAAAGTGGAAACTGTGCTGGAATGGGAACCTCCAAGATCCTTGAAGGACACTCAAGCATTTCTGGGGTTCGCCAATTTTTATCGCCGATTCATAAAGGACTTCTCGAAAATATGTCGTCCACTCACAGAATCAACAAAAGGTGATGCGAGAAAATGGGAATGGACAGTGGCCATGGAGTTGGCTTTTGACGAGCTCAAGCAACGTTTCACTAAGGCCCCTATCTTAGGACATTTTGATCCTAGAAAGGTGTGCATAGTAGAAACAGATGCTTCGGATTTTGCCCTTGGAGCTGTCTTATCCCAAAAAGGAGAAGATGGAAAGCTGCACCCCATTGCCTTCCATTCGAGAAAATTCACTCCGGCTGAGATAAATTATGAGATCCATGACAAGGAGCTACTGGCTATTGTGGACTCATTTAAAGTCTGGAGGAGATATCTGGAAGGAGCAATGCACACTGTCCAAGTCTTCAGCGACCACCAGAACCTTGAGTATTTTACCACAATGAAAGTACTCAATCGACGCCAAGCAAGATGGGCTCAGGAGCTCGCTGGCATTGATTTCAAGATTTTCTATCAACCAGGAGTTAAGAATGGGAAACCAGATGCATTATCTAGGCGTCCGGAGTTTCGCCCTGAAAAGGGGGGAGGTGAAGATCAGCCGATTACGACGATCCTGCATAAGGAACATTTTTCAAATGCAGCTATCTCATCAATCAGCAGTGGTGGAGAAGGAACAATCTTTATTGCCTCTTCATCCCGACTCTCCTCAATTCCTGCAGTCAAATGGTCAGAAGAATTCTTGAAAATGGTCAGAAATGCTGGACTACAGGACGAAGAATATCAGGATGCAGTGAAGAGAATCAAAGAACCTTTGACGATGGAGAATGGCATAGTCTATTGAAAGTTGAAACTATGGGTACCAAAGGGTTTAGTCAAGGCAGTCTTGGAATCGGAGCATGACTCAAAGATTGCAGGTCACTTTGGACAAGACAAAACGATTGAGTTAATTCGACGGAATTTCTGGTGGCCAAAGATGGATCAATCAATTATTGAGTATATACAAAGCTGCATGGAATGTCAGAAGGACAAAGCAGCTCGCCATCAGAAATATGGATTACTCCAACCTTTGGAATTACCTTATGCCCCATGGCAATCAATTGCTATGGATTTTATTACCGACCTACCAGATTCCAGTGGATGTGACCAACTATGGGTAGTAGTTGATCGATTCACAAAAATGGCCCACTTCATGCCACTGCAAAAAGAGGGCAAGACAACGAATGACCTTGCTAAGATCTTTGCGAAAGAAATTTGGAAGTTACATGGCCTACCAACAGACATAGTGTCGGACAGAGACTCCAGGTTTACCAGCACCACCTGGAAGGCATTTATTGGAACCTTGGGAATTAAGCCAAGGATGTCCACAGCATTCCACCCACAGACGGATGGACAAATAGAACGACTCAATCAGACAATTGAAGCATATCTACGCTCTTTTGTCAACTACGAGATGGATAATTGGGTTGACCTCTTACCAATGGCTGAGTTTGCATACAACAACTCAGTAACCAGCGCTACAGGACTATCTCCGTTCTATGCAAATTATGGTTACCACCCCATTGCAAGCAACCCTATGACAACTGCTGTGCGCAATCCTGCCAGCAAAGCCTATGCCCACTGGATGCATACAGTTCATGAAGAAACAAAACTCTCACTGGAAAAGGCCAGAGAGCGAATGAAGAAGTATGCAGACCGACATCGAGAGGGCGCACCAATATACCAAGTAGGAGACTTGGTGATGCTTGATGGAAGAAACATAAAAACAAGACGACCATCAAGAAAGCTGGACCACAAGTTGCATGGTCCTTTTCAAGTCGAGAAAGTCATTTCCCCATCAGCAGTCAGGCTCACACTACCTCGCAAATGGAAGATCCATAATGCTTTCCATGTATCTCTGATTGAGCCATTCCGGGGCGGAACAAGAGCTCCACCAGATCCAAGGAAAATTTTGAGGGAAGCGGATGATGTTGAGGGGAGCGAGGAGTACGATATCGATGAAGTCATGAGCAGTTACAAGTCTGGCAATCGAGTACTCTATCTCGTTAAATGGCTTGGGTGGCCGAACAAAAAGGATTGGACGGCTGAACCTTATGACAATTTTTCAGTAGGAGGTCTGGAGAAATTAAGAGAATTTCACCTCAAGTACCCAGACTCTCCGAGGGACTACCGACTCACAGACTAAAAGCTTAAGGGTTTTTTCCCATGTGGTTTTACCTTAAGCCGAGGAGGTAGTAGGATGTAGGGGCTGGAGGACTACATCTAAATTTGATCACTAGTCACTAGGCTACGGCGTAGTGCGATCACAGAGGCATGAACTAGAGCTTCGGGACGAAGCTTGAAGAGGGGAGAGGTGGTGTCACACCCTATAATGTGTGATAATAGATTGGGTAACATGTATAACTTGAGAGAGAACATGGCAAACTCGACTGGAGAATGAATATTATCAATCAGCAATTCGGGCCGGAACCCTCCGAAGATCCGGCAAGGGAAGTCACGTGACTCGTGACCCCCGAATGAGACCTCATGAAGGTCCCGGCCCAAGACGTCGCACCTATTGAACATCAGCAGGGGCAAGGTCAGGAAGGAGAAGGGAAGGACTTACCTCAATGATGGCACTTCAGCCATAAGATGAGTGTTGGCGACGATGATGGAGAGACAAAGACGAGGGCGAACAGTACCTACTTATACATGAGGAGGTGCTCAGCAACCAACGGATACCAAGAGGGCTTGCACAGAGGAGAGCTCCATGGCATGTGCAAGGCATTGCGAAATCATCATTCAACATACCTGCATTCGGAGTTAGTTGACCAAGGCAGAGTCTAGTCGGTGAACAGGAGTGGCACTGACTACAAGGGTCAAGACTGCACACCATGAGACAACGTACAACAAGCAAGGAACCCACTCAAGGAACCTGTTCAAAGGAACCTGATATGATGTGACCGTCAGCTAGGGAACACTCCATAGGGAATTGTTGGGATTGCGTCCACACCAGGGTGTGGCTGCGCACAGGTGAGTGCAGGTGGGGGACTCATGACATCACACGGAAAGTGCTAGAATCGCACGAGTGATAGGGCATGATTGTCACCACACAAGCAATCAAGATTTCCTTAGGGAATCTATGATGACGCGGCTCAGAAGGAAAATGGCTCATTGTCATTCCCGGATGAGTTATTGCATTACGCGGCCAGACGGGGATTGAATCCTGTTATGATCGCCAATCCCTTACCTTATGGGAAGGTGTGGTATCATGGCGAGGAATTTTCAAGAATTAACTCGAAGATGGTGGTCAGCATGCAAGTGAGTGATTAATGCAATCATGAGCTTGCGCTGACGCAATCTATCCAAGATTATTGTTGGAAATGACTCATGTCTTATCTCCTAAACTCGTTTTCAGCAGTACCATCCTGGGGGATGGTTAGACGAAGTTGGAAGTCCAAAAGTCTATAAAGAGGTCTACGTCTCCCACAGTCTCCAAGATCATCAGCAACGAAATCCTCCTCAAGAACAGTTACCAAAACAATCCCACCGAACCTCAGAAGACACCCCTTAAGTTTATTCCGCCTTGTGATCGATAGTTCGAAATAAACTTCCTAGCTTTTTCTGAGAAAGCACCGATCAATAAAACCTTCGAATTCAACGAAAAGAATTATCGAAACCCCCTCCGTACAGCAGAAACTGTGCCCAGGGTCACACCAAGTCTCCTACTTGGTATACTGGTGCCCCCTGCTGGTGTAGGTCTGCATACTTCTTCATCCTTTCTCTAGTCTTTTCCAGAGATAGTTTTGTTTCTTCATGAACTGTATGCATCCAGTGGGCATAGGCTTTGCTGGCAGGATTGCGCACAGCAGTTGTTGTAGGGTTGCTTGCAATGGGGTGGTAACCATAATTCGCATAGAACGGAGATAGTCCTGTAGCGCTGGTCACTGAGTTGTTGTATGCAAACTCAGCCATTGGTAAGAGGTCAACCCAATTATCCTTCTCGTAGTTGACAAAAGAGCGTAGATATGCTTCTATTGTCTGATTGAGTTGTTCTGTTTGTCCATCTGTCTGTGGGTGGAATGCTGTGGACATCCTTGGCTTAATTCCCAAGGTTCCAATAAATGCCTTCCAGGTGGTGCTTGTAAACCTGGAGTCTCTGTCCGACACTATGTCTGTTGGTAGGCCATGTAACTTCCAAATTTCCTTCACAAAGATCTTAGCAAGGTCATTCGTTGTCTTGCCCTCTTTTTGCAGTGGAATGAAGTGGGCCATTTTTGTGAATCGATCAACTACTACCCATAGTTGGTCACATCCACTGGAATCTGGTAGGTCGGTAATGAAATCCATAGCAATTGATTGCCATGGGGCATAAGGCAATTCCAAAGGTTGGAGTAATCCATATTTCTGATGGCGAGCTGCTTTGTCCTTCTGACATTCCATGCAGCTATGTATATACTCAATAATTGATTCATCCATCTTTGGCCACCAGAAATTCCGTCGAATTAACTCAATTGTTTTGTCTTGTCCAAAGTGACCTGCAATTTTCGAGTCATGCTCTGATTCCAAGACTGCCTTTACCAAACCCTTTGGTACCCATAATTTCATCTTCCGATAGAGTATGCCATTCTCCACCGTCAAAGGTTCTTTGATTCTCTTCACTGCATCCTGATATTCTTTGTCCTGTAGTCCAGCATTTCTGACCATTTTCAAGAATTCCTCTGACCATCTAACTGCAGGAATTGAGGAGAGTCATGATGAAGAGGCAATAAAGATTGTTCCTTCTCCACCACTGCTGATTGATGAGGTAGCTGCATTTGAAAAATGTTCCTTATGCCGGATCGTCGTAATCGGCTGATCTTCACCTCCCCCGTTTTCAGGGCGAAACTCCGGACGCCTTGATAATGCATCTGGTTTCCCATTTTTAATTCCTGGTCGATAGAAAATCTTGAAATCAACCCCAGCGAGCTCCTGAGCCCATCTTGCTTGGCGTCGATTGAGTACTTTCGTTGTAGTAAAATACTCAAGGTTCTGGTGGTCGCTGAAGACTTGGACAGTGTGCATCGCTCCTTCCAGATATCTCCTGCAGACTTTAAATGAGTCCACAATAGCCAGTAGCTCCTTGTCATGGATCTCATAATTTATCTCAGCCGGAGTGAATTTTCTCGAATGGATGGCAATGGGGTGCAGCTTTCCATCTTCTCCTTTTTGGGATAAGACAGCTCCAAGGGCAAAATCCGAAGCATCTGTTTCTACTATGCACACCTTTCTCGGATCAAAATGTCCTAAGATAGGGGCCTTAGTGAAACGTTGCTTGAGCTCGTCAAAAGCCAACTCCATGGCCACTGTCCATTCCCATTTTCTCGCATCACCTTTTGTTGATTCTGTGAGTGGACAACATATTTTAGAGAAGTCCTTTATGAATTGGCGATAAAAATTGGCGAACCCCAGAAATGCTTGAGTGTCCTTCAAGGATCTTGGAGGTTCCCATTCCAGCACAGTTTCCACTTTGTCCTGTGCCATCTCAATCCCTTTCTCACTTATGATGTACCCCAGAAAGTCCACTCTGTTTTTCGCCCAGACACACTTTTCTGGGGAAATTTCCAGCCCATTCTCTTCGAGTCTTTTCAACACCTCCTTGACCAACTCATCATGCTTTTCCTCTGTTTCTGCATAGATGAGCACATCGTCAATGTAGACAATCACTCCCTGATCTAAAATATCTCTAAAGATATGATTCATCATATTTTTGAAGGTTGCCAGTGCATTAGATAACCCAAAGGGCATGACCAAAAATTCATAGAGGCCATAACGACATCTGAAGGCAGTTTTCCACTCATCGCCTTCTTTGATTCGAATCAAATGATGACCATTTTTTAAGTCCATTTTAGTGAAGACTTGTGCACCTCTCACTCTATCCTGAAGTTCCGACATCAGTGGTAGAGGATAACGATTTGCAATAGTTATCTCGTTGATCCCCTGGTAATCAACACATAGCCTTGGACCTCGACCATGAGGTTTAGGTACAAAAAGGATGGGAACTGCGGCAGGAGATTTTGATGGTCTAATCTTGCCGGTCCTCAGCATTTCCTTCAACCATTCCCTGAGGGTTTCCAGTTCAACTTCATTCAGCGCATAGACTGGGCCCCAGGGAGGAGTGTCTCCTTCCTTCAGGTTGATTGCATGGTCATATGGCTTGTGGTCTGGGAGTCTGTCTGCGGCTTCCTTTGTCATGATGTTGGTCCATTTTCGGAATTTCTCAGGTACTTGTTCAAGTGCATCTGATAATTCCTCCTTTGTGGTGGCAGTGGATATGTGACCTATAACTGAGGCCTCTGGGTAGTCGAGCACTCTTTTGTCGACCTTAAGCGAGAATGCACTAGCCTCAGCCTTTGTGCATTTTTCTGTGCAACGTGGTGTAGTAAATGAGATGTTGTTCTTGTCTCCCCATAAGTTGCATGGCTGGTGTTTTGTCATCCACCAATATGGAAGAATGACATCGCAGTCGCTATCTAGAGGTGCAACTTCAAAAGATTCGGCAGCAAAGTGCTTCTTATGCTGCAACATAAAAGGAACTGTAAAGCATTCACCTGCTCCAGCAACTACCTCATTGTTGAAGTTGCGAATTTGGAGTGGAGTGTCCCTCTTTATGGTTGGAATTTTGAATTTCTGAACCAATCCTTTGTCCAGAAGGGCTGCAGTGGATCCTGTATCGAGTAGGACTCGCACCATTCGTTGTTGGGTTTTGGACCAGGTCAGAACCATATTAATGATTGGTCTGGGTCCATGATGAGGTGGAACCGGGTCTTCCCTTTGCGTAGCTGGGGTCGAGGTTCCATTGTCTGTTCGTCGATTCTTTGTCCTGATCGACAGGAGGTTGTCTGGGGCCTTTCTCTTGACTCCTGCACACTTATGTTCTTGTGTGTCAGAGCTGTTTTCCTCCTCGGGTGACGCCTCCCTAGAGGACTCTAAAAATCCGATTCCAAATCCTCACTGTCTTCGATCTCCCAAGATCTAGGCTGAGCATCTGGCATCTCAGTGTCCTCATTGTCCTGCTTAGCAGCTGCCGTCTTGGCCTTCTTCTTATCCTTGGGCTTCTCTTGCCCCTTGTCTTCTTCCTCATCATCATCTCTCTGTCTCTTGCCTGCAGAGGCTGTCTTGCCTCCACTCGACAACTCTGTTCCTCCTACAGTCTTCTTTGCATAACAGTCATACATCTTATGACCTGAGCGCCCGCATCTCCAACAATCTGCTTTATCTTTTTTGTGTTTGTCAATTTCGCTCTGAGGAACATTCTGTAAGGCCTCCCTTCCTGAGGCAAAAATTGCACGCTTGTCTGTTTTCTTCCCAGAAGAACCCTTCTTATCCCCATTCTTTTCCTTGACCTTTCGGTCTTTCTGCTGCATCTCACGAGGACGAGCAGCTTCCTTAGGCGGACAAGTGTCCTGTACCTCCAATGTCCTCTTCTTGGGACCCTTTATCTCTTCATCGATGTTCTCCACAATGTATGCAGCTTCCTTTACTGCCTCGATCATTGCATCATCGTCTCTAGGGATCCCTTTGAAGGTCTGGTACACCATCTTCTTTATTTCTGGGGTCATCGCATCCCAGATAACTGCTCTGTACATGGGGCCTGATGCCCCTACTCTCATGTTGAGGTCTTCCAATTTCGTAATGTAGTCATCGATATCTCCTTCGTATTGGAGTTCTCGGATTCGGCGTTCATCTTTCTGGACTTCTCTTCTCTCCATAAATCATGTTTCGATGGCGCTTGAAAAAGCAGCCCAGTTGTCCTTCAGCCCTTGGCTCTTGATTGCCTTTCGATGCTCTTGATGCCAACTGAGGGCTTTGTGGGAGAATAGGCTCCCTACCCATTTAACCTGTGCATCCTCATCAGGGAAGGAAGAGGAGTATGTCTCAATGTAGTCCTGAACTGACATCCACCAGGCCCGAAAAAGGGTTTTATCCTTGCCGGTGAAGATCTGTGGAGCCTTCATTTCTGGCATCTTTGGTTTCTTATGTAGGTCTGCTGGGGCAGGCTCCGTTAACCTGTCAACCAAGGATTCAAAGAAGCGATGTACATTTGCCTCTCGTTCCTTTTCCTCTCTTCGTTCCTTTTGCCTTCTGCAAAAGCTATCCAAGGTTCTTCTTCCAGAACCTGAGTCATCATCTGATGAGGAGGAGTCTGAGGGGACTGAGGGGGGTAGTCCTGCTCCGGGCTTTGGTGGTCTGCCACCATTTCCGCCCTTCCCTGCTGTAGCTCCTCTTTCTGAATTGGTGGTGGATGCAGGTAATGCTGTTCCGATTGCCACATCAAGTATCTCGGATCAGGGTTCTCTCTCCTGTATGGCCTCAGTGAGGGATCGTGCATCAATTGGTTGTTGCTTAGCCAATCGATCGGTAACAGTCTGAATGACCTTGTCTATAAGGTCTTTCTTTTCTTGCTCTCTTGCAGCTTCATATTCCAGCTGCCATCGTTGGTGGCGTTCCTCGGCTCTAGCGAGGTCCCGGATTCTCTTATCACGCCTTCTGTCATTATCCTCCTTCTCAGATGCCCAATTCTCAACATTCGTATTCCAATTGGCTTGGTATGTTGCAAAACCTTCTAGTACATCATTGATGATTTGGACCCCGGCAGTCAGCCTTTCTGCAGCCTCATGATTGGCTTCCTGCTTTTGCTGAATATCAGTGGCCAGGGCTCCAATTGTCTCCCAGACCTGGGATCCGAATTCATTGCTAGCCTGAACAAGGCGTACAATTGCAGCATGGTTGATTTCTTGGTCGACATTTCCCTTCTTGATGACAATGTCATAGGCATTTTGCACGGTTACTGCCATTTCCTGGTATCAGGCCTTCATCTCACTGATATTGGCCTGTGCTGTAGCTCCTTCCCTTTGCAGAGCCTGGAATAGCCCTTGGACATCCCTTTCAGTAACATTCATTCGATCCACCATTCTGATGAACCATTGGGGAAGCTGGTCCTTGCTAACTGTAGCCATTTGTGTAAAAGTGGGGGCTCGTTGATCTTTGAGCTGGTCCCAAGTCTTGGGGCGATAAATTTCGACGGTATTGCCCATTTGCACATCTTCGGCTGGGCCAGCAGTGGGGGACTCGATGGTTCGGTAGTGGGACATGGTGGAGTAACTGATTGTTGTAGTAGAGTGTCTGTTTGCCCTAGAAGAGGGTCTTTTCGTTTCTCGTGTTCGATTTGATAAACTTGGTAGCTTGTGCCTTAAGTTTATAGTGTGACCCTGGGCACAGTTTCTGCTATGCGGAGGGGGTTTTGATAATTCGTCTCGTTTGTCTGTCATTTAATTGGTTGGTGCTTCTCAGAAACAGCTAGGAAGTTTATTCGAACTATCGATCACAAGGCGGAATAAACTTAAGGGGTGTCTTCTGAGGTTTAGTGGGATTGTTCTGGTAACTGTTCTTGAGGAGGATTTCAATGCTGATGATCTTGGAGACTGTGGGAGACATAGACCTCTTTATAGACTTTGGGACTTCCAACTTCGTCTAACCATCCCCCAGGATGGTATTGCTGAAAACGAGTTTAGGAGATAAGACGTGAGTCATTTCCAACAATAATCTTGGATAGATTGCGTCAGTGCAAGCTCATGATTGCATTAATCTCTCACTTGCATGCTGACCACCATTTTCAAGTTAATTCTTGAAAATTCCTCACTATGATACCACACCTTCCCATAAGGTAAGGGATTAGCGATCATAACAGGATTCAATCCCCGTCTGGCCGCGTGATGCAATAACTCATCCGGGAATGACAATGAGCCATTTTCCTTCTGAGCCACGTCATCATAGATTCCCTAAGGAAATCTTGATTGCTTGTGAGGTGACAATCATGCCCTATCACTCGTGCGTTTCTAGCACTTTCCGTGTGATGTCATGAGTCCCCCACCTGCGCTCACCTGTGCGCAGCCACACCCTGGTGTGAACGCAATCCCAACAATTCCCTACGGAGTATTCCTAGCTGAAGGTCGCATCATATCGGGTTCCTTTGAACAGGTTCCTTCAGTGGGTTCCTTGCTTGTTGTACGTTGTCTCATGCTGTGCAGTCTTGACCCTTGTACTCAGCGCCACTCCTGTTCACCGACTAGACTCTGCCTTGATCAACTAACTCCGAATGCAGGTATGTTGAATGATGATTTCGCAATGCCTTGCACATGCCATGGAGCTCTTCTCCATGCAAGCCCTCTTGGTATCCATTGGTTGCTGAGCACCTCCTCATGTATAAGTAGGTACTGTTTGCCCTCGTCTTTGTCTCTCCATCATCATCGCCAACACTCATCTTATGGCTGAAGTGCCATCATTGAGGTAAGTCCTTCCCTTCTCCTTCCTGATCTTGCCCCTGCTGACGTTCAATAGGTGCGACATCTTGGGCCGGGACCTTCATGAGGTGTCATTCGGGGGTCACGAGTCACGTGACTTCGCTTGCCGGATCTTCGGAGGGTTCTGGCCCGAATTGCTGATTGATGATATTCATTCTCCAGTCGAGTTTGCCATGTTCTCTCTCAAGTTATACATGTTACCCAATCTATTATCACACATTATAGGGTGTGACAGATTGGTTTGGGAACGATTTGGAGTGTTTGCATGGAAAAATTCGAAATATGGAATATGTATGCGAAAAATTTCATGTTTGCATGCTCTCTACCAATGTCAACCAGTACTTGGCATTCCGACCACCGCAACGTACCCGGTGGGTATATGAGTGGGGAGCTCAAGTCAGAAAACATAAAATATCGAAAAGCCCCCACTCGAAGAAGTGATCAACCAGCAAAAGACCCACAATCATCCCAGCAATTACAAGCAAGTCCCAGGAAGATAGTAGTACCTCATACTCGACTATTTACACAATACTTGAAAGACCTACACAACAATACCATCAAGACCCTCCTCGAACAATAAGACCCTCGCAGATTGCTGTTCACACTTGAACACAATTTCCACCGACGATCTCAAAATGCTCCCTGAGATAAGCAGGAGAGTTTAAGATTATAAAACGTTATTACTCATCATCCCTACGAGAATCCCCAGAGAAGTAAATAATTCCCATCACTGGAATTATTACTTCTCATTTTTCTTTTCAGAGATATTGAGTTACCCTACCGTTGGTCACAAGACAGCCCCCAGTTAACACAGGGACTCCAGGTTCACAAGCACCACCTGGAAGGCTTTTATCGGAACCTGGGGAATTAAGCCATGGATGTCCACAGCATTCCACCCACAGACAGATGGACAAACGGAACGACTTAACCAGACAATTGAAGCATACCTTTGCTCTTTTGTCAACTATGAAATGGATAATTGGGTTGACCTTTTACCAATGGCTGAGTTTGCATACAACAACTCAGTGACCAGCACAACAGGACTATCCCCATTCTATGCGAATTATGGTTACCATCCCATTGCAAGCAACCCAATGACAACTGCTGTTCGCAATCCTACCAGCAAAGCCTATGCCCACTGGATGCATACAGTCTATGAAGAAACAAAGCCATCTCTGGAAAAGACTAGAGAAAGGATGAAGAAGTATGCAGACCCACACTGGCAACGAGCACCAGTATACCAAGTAGGAGACTTGGTTATGCTTGATGGGCACAATATAAAAACAAGGCGACCATCATGAAAGCTGGACCACAAGTTGCATGGTCCTTTTCAAGTCGAGAAAGTCATTTCCCCATCAGCAGTCAGGCTGACACTACCTCGCGAATGGAAGATCCATAATGCTTTCCATGTATCTCTGATTGAGCCATTCCGGGCTGGAACAAGAGCTCCACCAGATCCAAGGAAAATTTTGTAGGAAGCTGATGATGTTGAAGGGAGTGAGGAGTATGATATCGATGAAGTCATGAGCACTTACAAATCTGGCAATCGAGTACTCTACCTCATTAAGTGGCTTGGGTGGCCGAACAAAAAGGATTGGACGGCTGAACCTTATGACAATTTTTCAGTAGGAGGTCTGGAGAAATTACGAGAATTTCACCTCAAGTATCCAGACTCTCCGAGGGACTACCGACTCACAGACTAAAAGCTTAAGGGTTTTTTACCATGTGGTTTTATCTTAAGCCGAGTAGGTAGTAGGATGTAGGGGCTGGAGGACTACATCTAAATTTGATCACTAGTCACTAGGCTATGGCATAGTGCAATCACAGAGGCATCAACTAGAGCTTCGGGATGAAGCTTGAAGAGGGGAGAGGTGGTGTCACTGTGCCCCTGGGCACAGTTTCTGCTATGCAGAGGGGGGTTCGATAATTCGTTTCGTTTGAATTCGAAGGTTCGTTTGTTGCTCTCAGATAAAGCTAGGAAGTTTATTCGAACTATCGATCACAAGGCAGAATAAACTTAAGGGGTGTCTTCTGAGGTTCGGTGGGATTGTTCTTGGTAACTGTTCTTGAGGAGGAGGTCACATATCCACTGCCACCACAAAGGAGGAATTATCAGATGCACTTGAACAAGTACCTGAGAAATTCCGAAAATGGACCAACATCATGACAAAGGAAGCCGCAGACAGACTCCCAGACCACAAGCCATATGACCATGCAATCGACTTGAAGGAAGGAGAGACTCCTCCCTGGGGCCCAGTCTATGCGCTGAATGAAGTTGAACTGGAAACCCTCAGGGAATGGTTGAAGGAAATGCTGAGGACAGGCAAGATTAGACCATCAAAATCTCCTGCCGCAGCTCCCATCCTTTTTGTACCTAAACCTCACGGTCGAGGTCTAAGGCTATGTGTTGATTACCGAGGGATCAACAAGATAACCATTGCAAATCATTATCCTCTACCACTGATGTCAGAACTTCAGGATAGAGTGAGAGGTGCAAAAGTCTTCACTAAAATGGACTTAAAAAATGGTTATCATTTGATTCGAATCAAAGAAGGCAATGAGTGGAAAACTGCCTTCAGATGTCGTTATGGTCTCTATGAATTTTTGGTCATGCCCTTTGGGTTATCTAATGCACCGGCAACCTTCCAAAATATGATGAATCATATCTTTAGAGATATGTTAGATCAGGGAGTGATTGTCTACATTGACGATGTGCTCATCTATGCAGAAACAGAGGAAAAGCATGATGAGTTGGTCAAGGAGGTGTTGAAAAGACTCGAAGAGAATGGGCTGGCAATTTCCCCAGAAAAGTGTGTCTGGGCGAAAAACAGAGTGGACTTTCTGGGGTACATCATAAGCGAGAAAGGGATTGAGATGGCACAGGACAAGGTGGAAACTGTGCTGGAATGGGAACCTCGAAGATCCTTGAAGGACACTCAAGCATTTCTGGGGTTCGCCAATTTTTATCGCCAATTCATAAAGGACTTCTCGAAAATATGTCGTCCACTCACAGAATCAACAAAAGGCGATGCGAGAAAATGGGAATGGACAGTGGCCATGGAGTTGGCGTTTGATGAGCTTAAGCAGCGTTTCACTAAGGCCCCTATCTTAGGACATTTTGATCCAAGAAAGGTGTGCATAGTAGAAACAGATGCTTCGGATTTTGCCCTTGGAGCTGTCTTGTCCCAAAAAGGAGATGATGGAAAGTTGCATCCCATTGCTTTCCATTCGAGAAAATTCACTCCGGCTGAGATCAATTATGAGATCCATGACAAAGAGCTACTGGCTATTGTGGACTCATTTAAGGTCTGGAGAAGATATCTCAAAGGAGCAATGCACACTGTCCAAGTCTTCAGCGACCACCAGAACCTTGAGTATTTTACTACAATGAAAGTACTCAACCGACGCCAAGCAAGATGGGCTCAGGAGCTCGCTTGTATTGATTTCAAGATTTTCTATCGACCAGGAGTTAAGAATGGGAAACCAGATGCATTATCTAGGCGTCCGGAGTTTCGCCCTGACAACGGGGGAGGTGAAGATCAGCCGATTACGACGATCCTGCATAAGGAACATTTTTCAAATGCAGCTATCTCATCAATCAGCAGTGGTGGAGAAGGAACAATCTTTATTGCCTCTTCATCACGACTCTCCTCAATTCCTGCAGTCAAATGGTCAGAAGAATTCTTGAAAATGGTCAGAGATGCTGGACTACAGGACGAAGAATATCAGGATGCAGTAAAGAGAATCAAAGAACCTTTGACAATGGATAATGGCATACTCTATCGAAAGTTGAAACTATGGGTACCAAAGGGTTTAGTCAAGGCAGTCTTGGAATCAGAGCATGACTCGAAAATTGCAAGTCACTTTGGACAAGACAAAACGATCGAGTTAATTCGACGGAATTTCTGGTGGCCAAAGATGGATGAATCAATTATTGAGTATACACAAAGCTGCATGGAATGTCAGAAGGACAAAGCAGCTCGCCATCAGAAATACGGATTACTCCAACCTTTGGAATTGCCTTATGCCCCATGGCAATCAATTGCTATGGATTTTATTACCGACCTACCAGATTCCAGGGGATGTGACCAACTATGAGTAGTGGTCGACCGCTTCACAAAAATGGCCCACTTCATTCCGCTGCAAAAAGAGGGCAAGACAACTAATGATCTCGCTAAAATCTTTGCTGAGGAAATTTGGAAGTTACATGGCCTACCAACAGACATAGTGTCAGACAGAGACTCCAGGTTCACAAGCACCACCTGGAAGGCATTCATCGGAACCTTGGGAATAAAGCCAAGGATGTCCACAGCGTTCCACCAACAGACAGATGGACAAACGGAATGACTTAACCAGACAATTGAAGCATACCTTCGCTCTTTTGTCAACTACAAGATGGATAATTGGGTTGACCTCTTACCAATGGCTGAGTTTGCATACAACAACTCAGTGACCAGCGCTACAGGACTGTCTCTGTTCTATGCGAATTATGGTTACCACCCCATTGCAAGCAACCCTACGACAACTGCTGTGCGCAACCCTGCCAGCAAAGCCTACGCCCATTGGATGCATACAGTTCATGAAGAAACAAAGCTATCTCTGGAGAAGACAAGAGAAAGGATGAAGAAGTATGCAGACCTACACTGGCAAGGGGCACCAGTATACCAAATAGGAGACTTGGTTATGCTTGATGGACGCAACATAAAAACAAGGCGACCATCATGAAAGCTGGACCACAAGATGCATGGTCCTTTTCAAGTCGAGAAAGTCATTTCCCCATCAGCAGTCAGGCTCACACTACCTCGCAAATGGAAGATCCATAATGCTTTCCATGTATCTCTGATTGAGCCATTTCAGGCCAGAACAAGAGCTCCACCAGATCCAAGGAAAATCTTGCGGGAAGCTGATGATTGTTACGGCAGCGTGGTCGGGGGCGGGGTTACCCGAGGGCTCTTCTTGTATATAGATAGATAGTAATAAATAAAGTCCCTTTCGTAATCTCAATCCTAAGACTTGTGAAATTGTGCGTGCATCAATTTCTTGCAAGTCCGTGTTTAAAGATCAGGTGACTGAATTACTCCGTGATGTATCTATTCCGAAGCGAGGCTCTGGGACGTAACGCGGCAAGGCGAGGCAAGGCGGGGAGACGAGGCAGGGGCGGCTGGACAAGGGCACGTGATCGGAACACGTAAACGAGGCGAGGACAAAGATGTTGACAAAAGGTATTTATTTAGGAATTAAACAAATAACTGTGTGAAGAACTAATTACACGGGGAAAGCAAAACTATTTAACAAGCAACTTCTTCACACACGTGCACAAAGCCAAGGAAGCACTACGGGCCGCGCACGGCACAACAAGCAAAACCCTAAACACAAGCACAAAGCCAAGGAAGCACTACGGGCCGCGCACGGCACAACAAACAAAACCCTAAAATACAAAACCCTTATCTGGTGCGTACGATCGCGGCTTAGGGCTGGCTAGGCTAAGCGATTACGGCACAAGCGAGGGCCAAGTGTTTACCCAGCGGATCGAGTGACGGGCTGTGGAGCCCGCGATTCGAATCCGCATGAGATCACATTTCAAGTGCGGAAACTCAAGCCGTGACAATGATGTTGAGGGGAGCGAGGAGTACAATATCGATGAAGTCATGAGCAGTTACAAGTCTGGCAATCGAGTACTCTATCTCGTTAAATGGCTTGGGTGGCCGAACAAAAAGGATTGGACGGCTGAACCTTACGACAATTTTTCAGTAGGAGGTCTGGAGAAATTAAGAGAATTTCACCTCAAGTACCCAGACTCTCCGAGGGACTACTGACTCACAGACTAAAAGCTTAAGGGTTTTTTCCCATGTGGTTTTACCTTAAGCCGAGGAGGTAGTAGGATGTAGGGGCTGGAGGACTACATCTAAATTTGATCACTAGTCACTAGGCTACGGCGTAGTGCGATCACAGAGGTATGAACTAGAGCTTCGGGACGAAGCTTGAAGAGGGGAGAGGTGGTGTCACACCCTATAATGTGTAATAATAGATTGGGTAACATGTATAACTTGAGAGAGAACATGGCAAACTCGACTGGAGAATGAATATTATGAATCAGCAATTTGGGCCGGAACCCTCCGAACATTCGGCAAGCGAAGTCACGTGACTCGTGACCCCCGAATGAGACCTCATGAAGGTCACGGCCCAAGATGTCGCACCTATTGAATGTCAGCAGGGCAAGATCAAGAAGGAGAAGGGAAGGACTTACCTCACTGATGGCACTTCAGCCATAAGAGGAGTGTTGGCGACGATGATGGAGAGACAAAGACAAGGGCGAACAGTACCTACTGATACATAAGGAGGTGCTCAGCAACTGACAGATACCAAGAGGGCTTGCATGGAGGAGAGCTCCATGGCATGTGCAAGGCATTGCGAAATCATCATTCAACATACCTGCATTCAGAGTTAGTTGACCAAGGCAGAGTCTAGTCGGTGAACAGAAGTGGCGCTGAGTACAAGGGTCAAGACTGCACAGCATGAGACAATGTACGATCAGCAAGGAACCCACTCAAGGAACCTGTTCAAAGGAACCCGATATGATGCGACCTTCAGCTAGGAATACTCCGTAGGGAATTGTTGGGATTGCGTTGACACCAGGGTGTGGCTGCGCACAGGTGAGCGCAGGTGGTGGACTCATGACATCACACGGAAAGTGCTAGAAACGCACGAGTGATAGGGCATGATTGTCACCTCACAAGCAATCAAGATTTCCGTAGGGAATCTATGATGACGCAGCTAAGAAGGAAAATGGCTCATTGTCATTCCCGGATGAGTTATTGCATTATGCGGCCAGACGGGGATTAAATCCTGTTATGATCACTAATCCCTTACCTTATGGGAAGGTGTGGTATCATAGTGAGGAATTTTCAAGAATTATCTCGAAGATGGTGGTCAGCATGCAAGTGAGTGATTAATGCAATCATGAGCTTGCGCTGACGCAATCTATCCAAGATTATTGTTGGAAATGACTCATGTCTTATCTCCTAAACTCGTTTTCAGCAATACCATCCTGGGGGATGGTTAGACGAAGTTGGAAGTCCCAAAGTCTATAAAGAGGTCTATGCCTCCCACAGTCTCCAAGATCATCAGCAACGAAATCCTCCTCAAGAACAGTTACCAAGAACAATCCCACCAAACCTCAGAAGACACCCCTTAAGTTTATTCCACCTTGTGATCGATAGTTCGAATAAACTTCCTAGCTTTTTCTGAGCAAGCAACAATCGATTAAACGAACAAACGAACGAAACGAATTATCGAAACCCCCTCTGCATAGCAGAAACTGTGCCCAGGGTCACACCCACTCTACAAAGCTATGATCCAGCCAAGATTACTCAACTGTCCCACTGAATATAATTACATCCCATAAAGATATTATCCAAAGAACCATTATAGGATTGCTGTCAGTTATTGAACACAATTCCTCTATGAATTTCAAAGACCCTCAACACTGAAGACCCTCATGTATTGCAGTTCATTCTTGAATGCAATATGCAATGACCTTGACTGCTCCCTGAGATAAGCAGGAGAGTTGAAGATCATTATGTTTCTTACTCACCTTAGTCAAGAGAGAATCCCCAGAGAAGTAAATAATTTCTATCATTGAAATTATTACTTCTTATTTTTCTTTTCATGGATAGTGAGTTACCCTACTGTCAGTCACCTGAGAGCCCTAAGTTTACAGCCTACCCCTACAAATCATATCTGATCAAGGACCCCAGTTCACTGTATTATTTTGGAAGGCTAAACTGAATAAATGAATGCAGTAATAGAACAGTATCTGCAAGCACATGTCAACTACCTACAGGACAACTGGTTAGACTGGCTACCATTGGCCAAGGTTGCTGCAAACAATCAGGCCTTAGAGATAACAGGTACATCCCCATTCTTTACTAACAAAGGTTTTGACCCCAGGTGCCGATTTCACCTTACACCCACCACTGCCAACAATGTTAAAGACTACCATACCCTGATGACTTCCAAAACACTCTCCAAAATCCATAGCCACCTGCATGCCAAGATCAACAGAGCCAACCTCTAGTATTAGGACAATGTAGATAAACATTGACTGCTGTCTGCAAACTATGAACCTAGAGATCATGTCTGGCTAGATGCTTAAAACTGGAAGACCTATTACCAATCATACAAACTTGCCAACAAATGACATGCTCCATTCAAGGTACTAGCCAAGGTACTGCCATATGCATATCAACTTAAATGACTACCCACAATGAAGTATGACCATGTTCAACATGTATGGCTTCTAGAACCAGCTGCAAATGATCTATATCTAGGACAGCAGCCTGACCCACCATCTCCAGTTGAGATTGATGGTGAGGATGAATATTTCATAGAAGCAATCTTGGACTACACAATACATCACTGGAAACTCCAGTACCTGGTCAAGTAGGTTGGTTATAATCAGCCAGAATGGGAGCCAGCTAAACTTCATTCTGAAAGTGAAGCTATTGATTGATTCCATGAGAAGTATCATGGTAAATAAGGTCCATTGCCCAACATCACATGAACCTACTTTACCAGAGCTCATCTCAAGTAGGGGGATCCTGTCATGGCTTCACCTTCTGCTCTCTCTTATGTTTCTTCTTTCCTTATCTTCACATTTGTCTTCCTTATTTGTTTGACTTATTTAATACTTACATGCCAATGCTCTTAGTGGCATTACTTGCCTGTGTAGTTGTGTGCTTATCCATGAGTCATATGTACTATGACATGGTTCAGGGTTTTGTTAGTATTTGTGCAGCCACACTTGTTAAGAAGGTTCTACGAGGTTCTAGGTTGCTGTGTTAGCTTGTTAATGATTAAGGGTTTAGGGTTTGCTAGTTTAGTATCTTGGCATGGAAGGAGAAATTGTGCATATAACAGGACTTGTCCTCCCACCATTCTGTTTCCTTTCCTTTTCTCCTTACACAGTTATTTCTTCATCTTACCCCAATAAATACTTGGAATCTCTACATCCTCACCTCTGTCCTCATTTTTGTCTCCGTCTCTGCACTCACCCTTGCCCTCAGCTCTGCTATCATCCTTGCTCTGCCCTGTCTCTGTCTCTCTTGCTCAGTTCTCCTGACTCTGTCCTCTGCCTCATCTCTTCACTTCTAAACACAGATCCTCTTCAATTGCTGCATGTCACAGCTTTAGAAATCTAACATTGATGTTGTTGGGAGTTTGCATCTTAGTTCACAAGACCAGACAACCAGCTTGGAGCCCTCAGGTTCTCTGCCCAACACCTTGCCCTTGACCACCATGACAGTTCCCACTATACTGGGAACTCCTCTCAGACTCCATGAAAGGGAGCCATGGAACACACAAGCAGTCATTGGCATCATGAATAAGTCTCAAGAGTGTTGCTGAAGTGGATGATTGGAATGGTGTGAGTTGACAGTGTGCGAGCTGACAGTTCCGTTTGTAGAAGAGTATGTTTATATGTAGTTGGTATTGTTTCGGTTGACCCTAGGTCTGTGATGCCAGTGCCCATCCATATCACAAACACCTCAAAAAGGATACCAACTGCTTTTTGAAGTATGGGGCATTCCAGAAAGTCTCTATCAATAGAGGCCCGAATGGGCATAAAAGTGGGGTCGGAGTGGGTGAAGCCTGGGGGGAGGTGAGGTTGTTCATACTCCACGTCATTGATCGTTGGGTCATTCATACCTGAACTATGCATGCTCCTACTCTCTCACCATTAGGCCTGTCATTTTCAATTTCATTATTCACTTTGTGAATTTGAGAATAATATCAATGAGATACAATAGGTTGTGGAATGTGGTATTGCATTTGATTACATTACAATGATAATCATCTGGCTGCCAAAATAAGCAAATGCCACATACTGCACAACACATCTTTTCCTTCCATGACAATGTCCGTCCTGTGCTTTAGGAGTTCATTTATACCTGTGGTTCGCTTATGGGCTCCAGATGGGTCCATTCGGCCTGGATGGATAGGTGCTAGCTGGGAGGGTTCGGGTCATGTGGATGGGTGCGAGCTGGGTGGATTCGGATTGCAGGGATTTGGATTAAGAGGAATTGGATGGGTAGGTGTCAGGTTGAGAAGATTCGGGTTGACAGGATTTGGGTAGAGAGGTGTTGGATTGGCAAAATTCGGACTGACAGGTTTCGATTTTAGATGTTTCGGGTTGGGAGGTTTGGGGTTAAGAGGATTTGGGTTAAGAGGATTCGGGTGGAGTGGATTTGGGTTGAGTGGATTCGTAATCAGAGGATGTGCTTATAGTGTTGTGCCAGGAGTATTGTTGTTTGGTCGTATGTGGAGTGGATATGTGGGTCGTGTGGTGCTGAGAGATTTGGGTTGATGCGAGATAGATTGGGTGCAATCGGCTTCGGTGACTTCGGATTTGCTTGGGGCCTGTGCAGTCAGATTTCGTGGTGACATATTCAGTGAATATGAGAATAGATCCAAGGTGTGGTGGAACTATCACATCAAGTCGATGTGTGGTGCTATGTGGTATGTGGCTGCAGATCGGGGGCTGCAGATGGGGCTCAGGCTATTGGCTTGCCATATCCATACCAACCATGCAACTGGCCTGCCCAATTAGTAAGAACACCGGTAAATATGACCCATTTTATGCTAGTCAGTATGCTGCCTTTCGTCATAGGTTTTTACTGAATTATGCACGAATTATGGACGAATTTCGAGTCCGAATCCTTTTATATAGTTTAGAAAAGCTGGTGTAAATGATCTTGGTTCCCGCGGCCCCAAAGTGACATACCTACCCAAAACCAACTCCCTTGTCCTTTGTGATACATCGCTACCTACAACACAACCCAACCCCATCTCCATGCCAATCTTTCCGCGATGGTGAATTAAGCAAGATGGTAGTTTGCGGGTGGTGATAGTTTACGGCTGGTGATAGTTCACGCGAGGCAAAGATGGGAATCTGGGGAAATACTTGTGTTGACGGTGAGCCAGATCACGGGATTGTCTTCGAATCTGTGATATTGAATCTTGAAAAAACTGGTCTGACCAGTATTTTCAAAATCACAAGGTTGAGGTCAATATTGCAATATCAACCTGTCGGGAATTGGACTGCCAAACGAGCCGAATAGATTCAATATTTCAATATTGGTAATATTGCAAGATTCAGCCTTAATACTGTGCAACAAAACGCACCCTTAATGAAATTCACATCAATGGAGGCAAAAAGAGCCAGGAAACTGTAGGCAGCCGGGAGCGGCCAAGGCTTTTTTTTTGTTTACATCATTTATTATTCTACTCCCGGTCCGGGGCGCGCTAACTACCTTCCTAACATGTACTTATTCCTTTTCTTTTCTGTTTTTCTTTTCCAGTCTCTTCGTGTCACCCTTCGGATAGCTTTTTGCTTTCGTTTGGTTTATGCCGGTCACATCTTCTCACCTGAATATGCCCGCCACACTTCGTCGGTTTTCTTTCCTTTTATGTTCTTATATTAGGGTAAATGGAGTTCACCAGGGAGTTTTTCTAGGAACTCCTCGGCTTCTCTCATTTCCCTCTCTTATCTTTCCTCTCTCGGATCTCCTTCGTTTGGTACATCACCGTGCCCTTCCTATTCCAACAGCTCTTCATCATCTTCTTCTTCTGCCTCAGTTTTGTCCCATGAATCCTCCATAAGTTCCTCCCATCCACAGAGCTTGTCCGGGTTGTCCCTCTCTTCTTCTGGCTGCTTTGCCTCCTTCTCTATGGTACCGTTTCCTACTTCTGTGTCTTGTGGGAATATCAGGATGTTCTCGGTTGATCGCTGGTACAGTCCGCAAATATGTGACTCATGTCATGGTGATTCCATAGCCCTGTATTGATCTCTGTGGCTAGTGCTTCTCGGCGTCTTCTCCATTTGGAGCAAGCTTTGAAGTTTGATGTATCCTATGTTATTTCTACGGTTGTCATGGAACTTTTATGGGAAAACTTAGACTACCACAATCAGCGGCCGTTATTCGTGGGGTACCAAACCACTTGTAGGATACCACATCGCCCAAAGAAAATATTTTGTGGTAAGTATGAATGTACTTCCAAGAGTGTAAATTGTTGCCAGCTGTCGTTTTAGAAGAAAGGAAATGGGGTAAAAACTTTAACATTCTGTTTCCATCAATCAAATAACCAGGTTGAATGCACAATCTCTGTACTAGTAAGTAGCTCTGTAACTTTTGCGTGTGACTTTTGATCTCATTTCTCCTCGTTAATTATTAGCATCAGGAAATAAAATGCGGGAAATTGTGCAGATGACTCACAAGACAGGTTTCAAATTGCTTCAACACTCAAATTCATCGAAAATGATAGCCCGCGACTGCGTACCCGCAAGCGAATTCTCCTCTGTCATATCACAGTCCGGACCCAGATCAACCGCTAACTACCTCCCGATCAGAGAAAGCCTTTGCTAACTTTCCCACCCTCTGCCTCCATAGCGGCATCGTCAGAGCAGTAACCCGTGACAGTTGGTAGCCAGTGTTCCCAAATACCGTGGACACAGGTTTGGAGATTTCCCGGGTTGTAGAGGGAGAGAGATGGATGGTAGGTAGGTCGGTGTACATGGCTCGTTGTCTTCAACGATGGCTAGCATCGCGGGAAAGGACCGTGAGGTCGGATAGGAGGGGTGGTGGTGTCCCGTGCACTTTGTACCGGTCCGCAAACTCAAGAAAGAGTAGGAGATGGAATTCGGTTTTTGTTTGTTTTTCAAGTTTGGAATTTCGAGTTATCGTTAATTGAGTTGGTTTTTGGTTTTGTAGATGTTTCTCCTCTCTCGTACGTGCTAGGCTTCGAATACTGTAACTTGTCGTTAGTTCTGAATGTACACAACAGGAGAGGAGAGAAACCTTGAATCATTCTTCCTACGAATGAACATTGGGATGCGATGGCTAGCCTCAGTACTACTTAGCCTCTCAAGCGAAGTATCTTAGTCATATCGGAATACGGACCCAGGTTGACCGCCACCGTCCCATCAGAGAGACTCTTTGCTAACTTTCCCACCATCTGCCTCCATATCGGCATCATCAGAGCAGTAACCCGTCACTTTCAGTGGCAAATCTTCCCAAGCACCGTGGATAGACATTTAGATATTGCCCTAGTGGTAGAGTACGAGATGGGTGTCACCATAATTATAAGTTGTATAAAGTCTGGGGCGTCTATAGGAGATTGTTAGCATCGTGTGTTCGAATCGTAGAGAAGGATGATCACATAACAATCAAGTAGCATAGAATGGAAGAAACGAAATAGGTAAGTACCTCTGTTGGGGGGGGGGGGGGGGGGGGGGTTAACGGAAATAATCAGACACAGGTACAAGATACCTGAAGTATGTAGTGGAGGAGACGTGGAGTTGTGGTTGTATTGCTGGGCAGAGAGAGAAGCTCTACTAGCAGCTCGGCGGAGGGTGTACATATCACCTGGATCTCCCTGCAGCGTAGACTTACACTGATCCCGCTTACCCAGCCAACCCTGCCTCTATTCCTCCATCTCTACCGCTACATCTCACTTTGCCGGACTCTTCTCCCTGCGCTACTTTCTTCCCAGCCTATCCTACAAGTAGTGTGGTACCCCACGAATAACGGCCTCTGATTGCGATAGTCTAACAGTTTTCTCTATGAATGATGCTGCATAATCAAGAGCACTCGCATGCATTGTCCAGTATTCTTCTTTATTGCCTATCCTACGGATTGTTTTTCGAATCAAATAAACCTCAAATTTACAGTTCTTCCCTAACCCCTTTGAACTTTGCGTCTCTTCGTCACAGACTCGCAGGTTTTTGAGCCCAACCTCTGATTTACCTTTCAGACTTTCAAGCTGTTCTCTTGATGATTCTTTGTCCTCCAGACTCCCAAGGTTCTGTGGCACTTTCATTTGACAAGCAAATTTAAACCTTCGCTTCTCTAAGTTATGTACCCGACGTACTACCAATTGCAAAACCACATTTTCGTAAATACTTCCCATCCTCTTCCACAAACGCCTGAAACAAACCACCTAATCAACAGTCCACCTCAAGAGTCAAACAGCAAAAACATCCTCTTGCATGATCACGAATTCATCAGCACTGCCGCCGACACTCCCAAGAACAACCATAAGCACAGGTCGGTTTCAATCTTCCCGCCCTTACCATTGCCCCGAATACATAATAGACAGCTTTTGCACACCGAAAAGAGTTTGTTCCCAGTTCCCATTTCCCAGGCTTGGCTTTGGCATGTCCACAGGGTCTGGGGTATCCCGACTCGCTGCTCCAATCAGAAGACAAGATGATGCTGATCGAGCTATTGATCCTTTGATTGTCACTACAGCTTCAACAACCACCTTTCCCTTTCATGCTAAGTACAACAGCCAAGCCTGGGAACTGGGAAATGGGAACAAACTCCAGAAAAAGCTGTCTAATAGCATATACTCCACACCCATTCTTCCCTTAATACTTCTTCATCACACCATCAACACTCGTAACAAAGTTAACATATTCCTATACCCAAGCCCAAACCCCAACCCAATCGAGAATCCGAGTCCAAAAACCAGAACAATCCCCAGAAATCTCCATATCATTTGAGGTGGGGTGGGCGGGTTGCATGGGGGGACAAGCAGATTTTCGAAAACACTCGTGCATGGTTGCATAGTTTCATATCATTCCCCTGTGCGCCGTACAGATCGATATCGTGATGTTTTTCATGAGACTAGAAAATCTCCGTTTACAATTAAACCGGTCTAGCCTCAGCCCAGAATTCTCATCTAAACTAGTGAAAACAACTGGGAAATGTTACTTACCAATTCCAACTCATCCCAAAGAGTGTGGTGTGTGCTTCAATCGATAAACAGCACCGAGCAAGCTGTAGCAAGTCCGTAGTGCAATCACAGCGAACAAGAACCAAAGTTAAAAGGCCGAACCCCATCTTGAAGTCGACTTCAACAATAGTAGCGGAAGCAAACACCGCAAACCATCCGATTATGACAAAACATAATGGCAGGGGGGGAAAGTATCGCGGGCCAAGATCTACCTGTTGTGCCTGCAATAGTGGAGTGGACTGTCGCGAATATGAAGACTGAAGACCAAAGACCAAAGACCAAAGATCGAGGATTGGTGAGACTAGGTGCTTCCAATCATTAAATCTTCGGCAACAGATCACTCCACGTCAGGAAAGAGCCAAAAATCAAAACCCGAAACCACTGCGTCAAGCAGACCAACACACACTTTTGGGGGGGGGGGGGGGGGGGGCGGTGGTTGATAACTTGATCAGAATCATGATGTTTGCTAATATTGTTACCTGAATCAAGATAATAACCAGTGCCAAATATCGCAAACCCAACCCACGAGCCGCATCCAGAACGCCCGCCTTGAGGGGTAGTCGTTGACAAAGCTGAAATTAGACCACAAAGTTCTCCGATGTTGTAGTCTCAAGTGAGATACTGGTTCGAACCAAAGATTATGAAGCGGAAACCGAACCCCAAACCCCGGGCTATGGTGGAAAGTTAGCGGCTCAATTCTGGGGGGTGGAGAAGCAGTGGAATAAGCGGGAGGAAAACCGAAAGCCGTATATGGGATAGGATCTGTACCAGAGGCGGACCAGGACCCCGAATACCAAACCCAAAATTGCAAGGAGGATGGAAGGTTAGAACGAAGAAGGAACCAAAAGAAAGACCCTGCCTTTTTCCCTGTACATTTCCCCGGGTGGTGATTGTGGATCAGGAATGTGGAGTTTGTGAATTGGTGAGAATTCAAATCGAGGGAATCAAGAAATAGATAAGTAGCAGCTATGTAGGAGCACTGAGGAAGGGAAGATAAGACTAAAAGCCAGTTCGTCCACATCAGTCCACTGAATTTCACCGGGGGGAGGAAGCTGGCAGCTGGCGGCTTCTAAGGTGTTGATCGAGGTGTTCAGGTGTTGATGTGTCGATGTATTGTCGGGGTTTACTCGCAGAGTATCTCTATTTAATTTCATTCCAGCATTCCAGGCTCCAGCATCAGAAGGCCGCCGGTGAAGAGGATTGTTGTTCATTGATCATTGTGAATATCCTGAGTCCCCAGCTTTAGCCCTTTAGAGTTGAGTTATCCCTCTCTAGAGTAAAGTGCTAAAGTGTGATAGTTAACAAATCGAAGGTACACACTTATAATAAACATCAGTATGATCATCCCTACCTAGCTGCATTGACTAGATGAGATAGAAGTTTAAGGGTGGTGGTTGTTCATTTTGATTCCAATTTCCGTGTGGAATATGTTGGGTCCTAGGGAGTTGAATTGGACAGGGAAAAAGATGGAAATGGAGCTCAAGGTTTGAGTTACTGAAGAGGGAAGACGGATGTGAGGCCGGCCGCCTATGGAGGGTGAGTATTACTAGCCGGGACGAGTGGTGAATGTGATCCGTGTGATACCGCCGATGTATGCCGATGTATCACGGCACTGGACTGCGGAGTTAATCACTATCCAGTTGCATCACTCCACAACGCCCCTCAAGAACGTCCAAGAAGTGTTACTAAGTATACGCTTTTATTCCTTCATTCTCTCTTGATTGATTGATGTACGGCATTTAAAAATTAAGCCCTATACTATGTTACTTATCATCTCACATATTCTCATACAAGTAGATTATCCTCCTAATCCGGCGTAAAAAATAAGCCTTTGCCTTCCAATGTTATATAGCTTGACAATAAACTCCAACAATAACCCGAAGTATCTATTCCGCCTTTCCCTTCCCCTTATCTCCTCCCTTTGCTCCCGGAACCAAACCCATATTTCATCTCCCATTGACGACGCACATCAGCCTTCTAAGCTGAAGCTACGTGAATGTTTTCCTTCTCGGCAGCGGCTTCAACTCCCTTGCCGTCCCCCTCCTTCTGAACCCCCTTCCCATCCCCTTCCTGAACAGCAACCCCTTCCTTTTCTTCCACCTTATCCTTCGGACCCGCAGCTACCTAAGCTCCGACTCCCTGAACAACCCCCTCCTTCTGTCCCTCAGCCCAACGTCTCTTAGCCCACCCCTTATCCCCCATTCCTCCCCTACTAGGCGGGAGCTCACCCCATCTCCTAACCCACTCGCGTTCATTCAAACGTCTCTTCTTCCCTTCACCTCCTCTGGACTCCGCTTCCCCGGCTTCGACCCAGTGCATTTCCCAGATGGAATAGGACATTCCATCATGGATTGCATTCCAGCTCCGGGACTTGAGGGCGTTTCTAACTGTTCCGGTGTAACGCTCGAGGCGAGGAAGAATAAGGAGATCGACGAGAAGGTCCTTGCCGTGAGGAATGGTGGGAAGCTCCTCCTTCGCCTTGCCGGCTTTCTTGCCGTTTGCTGAAGCAGTAGTGGCTGCAGAGGGGGAGGCGGATAAAACACCCTTTTTAATGACCTTTCTCTCTGTGCTCTTGACAAACTCCTCAGGAGACTCGACATCCTCCGGAAGCCAGGCAGGAAGCTTTCCGGTATGCATCAAGACACCCAAGGTGTCAGAGTCATCCGTGTAGACCTCAGTTCCCCAGACGCAGCGGCGTCTTGCCACCTCTTTGCGGTGTGCATCCGACAAGAAGCGTTTTGGAATACGAACTTGAAAGATGGAATTTTCCCTTCCTTCGAAGCGGGGAAGAAGAGGTTGAGTTACTGACATTCCTTCCTTTGGTGTGGGGGTTGGGAGGTAGACACAGGATCCTAGGTAGTTTCTTGGTTTGGATTCTAGGGAGGCGAGGACCTTGGAGCTGTCGATTAGGAGAGCAGCGACCTTTGCCATCTGGTTATTAGCCGCAGGAGGGTGGATATGGTGAATATGCGCGTGGGCATGATGGTGATGGTGACCATGCAACGGGGACTTTGCTCTCGCTCCACCGATCTTAGGGGTGTCGAGGAGTCCTTCTTCATGGTGATGATGATAGTGTGGTAGGTGGTGCCCGTGCTGATGATGATGGTGATGACGTTTTCTTCTTCTCACTCTTAGTGGAGACTTCGTCATCCTCCAAACTCCTCTTTCCAAGCACTGCCTTATCAGTGGGGTTGGGGAGGTGATCACCCCAAGGGTTGATTCCACTCAAGCCAACGTTTCGGCGAGGTGGGCTGTGGTAGTTGACCACAGCAGAGTCGGTAAGACGCATGATTCCATCCTTGTCTCTAACAATTCCATCGCGGTCTTTACCTGCTTTTGCGTCAGAGAGGAGGCCAGATAGCGGACGGTTGAGACCACGCTGCTTAAGCGCGTCTTCAGCTCGGAGAGGCTCGTTGTCGCGGCCGGTAAGAGAAACTTCACGAGATGGAGGCCTGAACCTCTGTGGGCGGTTGTCTCTGTCACGGGCATCTTCCCCAACCGCAGGGAGAGATGGGCTGTTGCTAAATGGCGATGGGGGCATCGAGACTGCGTAACCGGAGAATGGTTGTTGTTGTCCGTACTCTCTGTGAGCTGCAAGTGGTGGAACGGAGTGCGTGGCGGGACCGAATCCTAGGGGACCAGCGGTGAGTGGCTGAGGCATTGACATGGCTGAGCTGGTCGCTGGGGGCCCAGAAGATGGCGGTGGTGGTATACCGTTTTGACCCCCGGGGTAACGGTGGGTCATGGTCATACCATAAGGATGATGGGAGCTGGAAGTCTGGGGACCCTGCATTTCCATTCTCTCCCTTCCAAACGCATGAGGACCAAAGCGTTCCCGATCCCGTTGATCCCGCTCAGCAAAGCGTTCTCTTTCCCTAACTCGTTCTCTTTCCCGTTCCCGCTCCCGCTCTCTCTGATCTCTTTCCTGTTGTTGCTGTTCCCTCTCCCTTTGTTCCCGTTCTCTTTCCCGTGCTTCCCGTTGCTGCATCCGTTCCCGTTCCCGCTCTTCCTCTTGCGCACGCCGCTCCCGCTCCATGGCCTCACGCTGCTTTTCACGCTCTTTCTCATACTCTCGCTGAGCCTGTTCACGACGTTCCCTCTCTCTTGCTTCCCGCTCGCGTTCACGCTGCTCATGCATCTGCCTTTCCTTTTCGCGTTGCCTCATTTCCTGCTCCCGCTCATAGTTGTACATCTCCCGTTGCCTGTCTCTTTCCCTAGCCTCTATGCTATTCATCATATCCCTATCCGACAAGCTTCCGGAACGCATATGTCTTGGTAGATCGTCTCGAACAGGTGGGAGGTTGTGAGGTTGACTCTGAGGTCTAGGCGGTGGAGGAATTGGTGGGGGAGCAGAACTCCGCTGTCCAAACGGCGGCATATAATGTGGTTCTCTGTCTAAGCTCTGATGGGGCTGGTGATGCGGACGGTAGGCTTCTGGGGGCGTCACGCGGTCATGCTTTGGCCCGGCAATTCCGGGGAGCGACGTTGTTGTGCTGGCGGGACTTGTGGACTCTCTACTGCGGTCAAGCGATGCAAACTCTGGTGTGAACGGCGCTTTCAATGGTGACATTTCCGGTCTACCAGCTGAAGGAGCTGGGGGAGGTAGAGGTCCACCACCGTCAATTATCGAAGAAATCGACATTGACGGGCGATTTGGCAATGGTAGCTCCCTATTTGCCTGGCCGAAGCCAGAGGGAGGTGGAGGCCCGCCATGCTGATGAGGATGTAGAGGTGGTGGAGGCGGTCTCAGCCCTTGGCCGGACGCATTCGACAACGAGGTACGATGGGGGGAACTTGGAGGCGGCATTCCGCGAACATGTGGCGGTGGTTGCGACGGCGCATGATGATGCGACGAGTGCGACGACGGCTGTGGAGGTGGCGGCGGCTGATGGTGAGGGTGCATCATTGCGGGATCTTGTGGTGGGGGACCTGCGTCATTTCGTTAGTTCAATCCCGTAAGGCCCCAAAATTTAAAGGTTTAGCGTCGTTGGTCAGAGCGCGACCAGTGCGCCAGCAGTCAACTGCGGAGCCCCAGCAACAAAGTCAGGCAAAGCGATGGCTTAAACCCGTGTCCAGCCAGCACAATCCGCGACCCCAGCAATTCCAATCGAATACATGTAGAAAAGCGCGTAAAGCGTGTAAAGCGCAGCAAAACCTAGTAGATCCTTCATATCGTAGTAAATTGGCAACGTACCTCTCGCAATATGCGGCGAATTATGATAAGAAGGCGTCCTTCTATGTCCGTGATTTTCCGGGGTACTCGTTCTATGAGGCGGCAGGAAGACTGGGGAGCCACGATTCGACGAAGGATTGATAGCGGCGCCGTTCTGTGGTATCGAGTCTGTTTGCAGAAACTCATGTTAGCAAACGTCCTTTCTAAGATCCCAACGGACGCGGGACGAAAGTCCAAACGCGTTCAACAGCACGTGGCTACTCTCATCCGAATCCACCCCACATGACCCAGAAAAACAAGAAGAAGAATAAGAAGTAACCCACCATGTCTCTGCTGACCCATTCCCATTGGCGGTTGCGACTGCGGTGGTCCAACCCGGTATCCACCATTAATCCTCTCCATCTCCGGCGATCTAGTTTCCTGCTGTTGACTATAGTGTTGGTTATGCTGCTGAAGTTGTTGTTGAGGGTGTGGAGAATGTTGCTGATGATGTGACTGGGGACCATTATGGAGCGTCTGGTTCGGATGCGAAGGATGTGTCGGGTTCGGAGGGGGAGGATGCGATTGCTGATGTCCATACGGGGGAAACCCGTCGGTCGAAGGGGTTCTTCCTCCGTTCATTTTCACACGTTTACTTTGTGAGTAAGTCCGTTCTCTGTCTCTTTCTCTTTCTCTTTCGCGTTCCCTCTCGCGTTCCCTCTCTCTTTCTCGGTCGCGTTCTCGCTCGGCTTCTCGCTGTCGGTCTACTCCCAGGCCTCTATCAAGACCTCCTCGGTCTCCTCGGTCCAAGTCGGGATGCGTATGCGCGGGAAGATGATGAGGTAGTTGCTGAGGGTGACCCAACTGATTTGGTGGTGGGTAATTTGTTGAGTGATGAATACTGGGTAGACTTTGAGAGTGATGATGACTTGGGTGTTGTGGTTGTTGCTGTTGTGGAGGTGGAAGCGGTTGACCATGAGAAAGAGAATGAGCGTGAGAAACACGCGGTTGAGCCGAGTATAAAGGATGACGAAGGTGAGTAGGAGGGTGATCCATGACTTTTTGGATGGTGTATGCCGTAAGTTTGTGGTTAGTGTGTTTCCCCTCCGTTACTTTCGTTACTGCGTTAGGGTGTTTTGGTTCCCTGTGTAGTCAAGTAGTAGTAGTATGGTATGTTTGGGACTTTTTTGGTTTTGGTGTGGTTGGTGCTCGGGTGGGGGATGTGGCGTATGTATTATTATCCCGTCCTCCGTTTACTCGTACTGTAACTTGTCGATAACTCTGTTTCGCTGCGCTGCGCTCGACTGTTTTGCTTCGTACTCGTAGATGCCTCCGGTTTCTTCGTCTGTTGCGGTGTTGTGCGGCGGAAAAGAAGGGAAGGGCGGAGTGCGTGGACTGGATGGGGGATGCGGTTGAACGCACAGACAGCAGCAGTTAACAAGCGGCCGGGCAAGTCGAGCCAATAGGTGGTTAATGCGGATGGTATAGGCCGCAGGGAAGTCAGTTGGTCGAAGGTGCTTGGTGGGAGACACAGAGAAGGGAAGGGCAGCTCGTCTTGCGTGATGGTGGTGGGTAGGTAGGTGTCTTGTTATTGTTTTGGATGTAGAGTACAGACGGTATGCTATGGGGTGAGGTAGCGATGCTGGCGATGACGGCAATGGAAATTAACTGAGAGGGGCGCTGGAATCAAATCACTAATTGCTGCTCTGCTGCTCGTGTCTGCTAGATAACACAGAAGAGGCACTTGATATTTTTTTGGAATTTGCAGGGGATGCGGAATCTAGACAGATAGACGGATGCGTGGGACGGGTTTGAACGCGCGGATTGAGAAGACCAGACCAAGCTTGACACCAGCAGCAGCAGCGGTGGGTATGAAAGCGAAAGGATGTGTTATACACGAGTAGATGGGGTATGTATGGGTGTGGTGGTGGTGAATTGAGGGAAAAGGGAGGGAGGAGGCAAGACGGGTGAGTGCACAGCTGTTGCTTGCTTTTGCCGTCACTGTTCTGGGTGCTTGCTTCTTCTTGCTTGTGCTAGATGTGTGTTTATGGTTCTGCGTTGAGTGATGGTACATATCTACAGATGGTAAACTGAGAAGCAGCAGACGGGAATCAGAAGCAGCAGACGGGAATCAGAAGCAGCAGACGGGAATCAGAAGCAGCAGACGGTAATAGCAGCAGACAGTAATAGCGCAGACGGTAATCAGAAGCAGCAAGAGCCAACGTGCGTGTAAGATCGCAGCAGGAAAAGGCAGAAGGCATGGTATCGGTCTGACTTTCTCACGCCTTGCAAGCGAGCAAGCTGATGATTACAGATTGTCAGGCACATATCCTCCGCACCATTCCAGTTGCCTTCCCTTCCCTCTTCCCTCGACCACCCTCGCCTTCGATTTCACTGCCCTTTCTTCAACCTGCCTTCCTCCAATCTGCCTTTCTTCAACCTGCCTTCCTTCAATCTGCCTTCCTTCAATCTGCCTTCCTTCAATCTGCCTTCCTTCAATCTGCCTTCCTTCAATCTGCCTTCCTTCAATCTGCCTTCCTTCAATCTGCCTTCCTTCAACCTGCCTTCCTTCAACCTGCCTTCCTTCGCCATCACTGCTCCGAGCAACTGCAGCAACGTCGCCTGTCCTGCCACCAGCTCCCCGCCCACCTCACTACCGACGCCCCAACTTCTCCGCATATCCTCAAGCGGTAAATATGGTGGAAATATTTTAGTCCATCTATAGTGGGCAGCCAACTTTATTTAGCGCTCCAAGGGCAGCGGTGGTCTGCTCTCTGGCAGACAGCTTGCCCCGGCCTGCCCTGTGAATCATGAATCAGAGAAGACGATCCCAGTCGCTCTCTGAGGGGAGGGCAGGTAGCTGCGCTTGTCACCCCACCCTGCTATCCTGCCATCCACATCATCCACTTGCCCCACCCAACCCAACACCGTCTTCATCAGATATCCTGATCGCATGATCCCTGTCATCAGACTATCAGGAACTATGTATCCAGCCGGGGGATGGCAGGAGGGCAGGAGGCAATCGTCCTCCAAAAGTCCCCCAAAAGACCCGTTGCTGCCGCACTAATCGCACTAGTCGTATCATCCCTGCAAACCATGCACCTTCATCCCATCCATGACATGCACTAGTTTATCTAGAACGCTAGAGGTGCTGTCTTATGATGAAGTAGCTATCACGTCACAGCGATGGCGAACTATGAGGGGAAGCTATTTAGACAACTCTACCATAAACAACAATTCTCCAAACCGTCAGCATCAGCATCAGCATCCAGAAGCCAAAGCCAAAGCCTCGACATCACTCCCACCACTACCACTACCACCACCAACCAGTTAACATCCTTTACCTAGGGTTTACCGTATCCCGTATCCCGTATCCAGTATCCACGCATCTACCATCTACCATCTTTCATCAACGAATCCTAAAATCCCGAACCCCGCCCGCACTCGGTCATCTGTCCTCCTTACATTTCTATTTTTGTGCGGCAATATTCTACAATATTTCCAGCTGCAGCTTGCAAGGCCAGCAGCAAGCAAGCTGTTTCGATCGCATGCGGTATGACATTTGTGTTTATGTATCCTGCATGAACGATACAGAAATCGGCAAGCTTGACCTGAAGAAGAGCGAAACCCAAAAATGAAAAAAAAAAAAAAAAAAAAAAAAAAAAAGAAAGGTGTGCTACCACGCCAACCCGCAGCACCTCTTTGTAAAATTCCAGTCGCAGCTGGTCCCGCGCAGCTTCATCTTAACATACCCGTTCGTTACATACTTATTTATGCATATCTGAAACATCGTTTAAAGCCTCGAGCACCCCCCTCCTGCTCCGGGAGTATATGATCTCGACAAAGTCCAGCACAGCAAAGTCCAGCGAAGAAAGAAGTTAAATCCTATCCGCTTCCCGATGATGATGATGATAGCAGGTCAGTTCCCCGTTCCTCGTTCGCTAAACATTACTCTCCTCAAGAATAGCTCCTCAACCATAGTCCGTCAACCATAGTTCAACATCCCGTCTCGTCATCTTCTACCTTCAGAAACAACCCACAACCCACCAAAGATCTAGCTAGCATCTGTTATCAGTTCGAGACTCCTCCCCCTCGGAGCTCATCGCGAAGTGTACACGACGGATTGCAAAAGGGACCTAAAGAAAGCGAAGAAAGCGACAACACCACAGATTGGAGATGCAGATGCGCCCCGGGGAGCCCAGTCCGTCAAGACGTATCTAGAGTATCTAGAGTAGATGTACCTACATACGTCAAGGTACACACCCCCACTTAACTAGAGTATATGGTTGTATCATCTGTAGTTTGCTGCTTCGTGAAGCTGTTGATGGCTTGATAAACCCATCAATATGCGGGGGAAGCTATGGCCATAAAAACATTATCCTCGCTCGGAATAAGCCGTTGGCATGGTGGTATGGGGTGGTATGGTCTAATCGGATCTCGAACTCATGATATCCAATATTATCACAAGTCGCAGTTTAATAAGTATCTAGAGTATCTGTAGTCAACGCCTTCCAAAGGATGCTTATCACTGGAGTATAAAGAAAGTAAAATACCACAAAGCAACAGCTGGCTGGCGAACGCGTAGTGCAAGTGCTAGAAACAAAGGTGTAAAAACGGTGAAACATGTATGTGCCACATGCGACGGGACCCTCGAATCCGGCTGTTACGCACTCAACGAGGTACTTCTAGATACGAGGTATGTACGAGGGATACCCACTTATGTACATGCCGCGTGCGTTGCCGAGGAAGGAAATATTAACGAGCCGCGAGCGTCGCAAGTGTGTACGTCATCTATGTTTCTGCCTAGAGCTAGCAGTAATTTGTATGGCCATAGATGGAGAAAGCGCCTTGACGCGTAGCGAAGCGCGCCTTTTGCACGCGATACATAAGTCTCACCCTTTTCCCATAATTTTTCAGGATCCGCATCCGTTTTCTTTGATCCGCTTTCATTTCTTTGTCGAATTCCCAGCCATGTCATCCAGGTTTACAGTTCCCGGTCGTAACCAGCCTGCCAACCGAGTCCATGAGTGAGATGCCATGTAAACCGGCGACATACGGATATTCAGGTCACTATGACTCTTCAGATTGGATTACCATCGATCGTTTCCGTCGGGGTATGGTGTCTGGTGCTGGGGTTTTTTCGTTTTTCGGCCGGACGGGGACCACTAACTACCGACGATAAACCATAGGGAATCCTTCGAATCCTAAGAAACAGTCCAAGAGCAGCATCCGTGTTCAACAGTTTCAAGTTCAATATCTCGCCCACATATTCATCAAAATCCGGATTCCGGTTACTGATGAGAGAGAGCCCCCATGCGATCACAGCCCAGCAGCAGCATCGACATCTCTAGCCAGATTCGGCGAATCGACAGTATCTAGTACTGTTCCCCGTTCCTTCAAACTCATCACGGCGAAATTCGGAATTTGGAATAATGAATTCCGAAATAATTAATTCCAGTATTAGTAGTCCTAATTCTTTAGGTACCTGGTACTCTATCCAGCTGAAGTATCTATATGGTAATTACTAACCAGAAAAGCATACTGCGTAAGATTTGGTACTGTCAGGTACTCGAATAGATTCCTGGGAACCCGGGGGGACCAAGATTCAACAAGAATCAAGCAGTGAAGCAGCATTTACTATTCCGATTTCATCAACTCCGGTTCATCGGTTCATCGATTCCACTGTCACTGTACATTCATCAGCTGACATCCATGACATCCAGCATCAAAGCCGAAATGTGCGCACAACCATTTCCTTCAGCGTCCTAATTTCCCAGGCTCCAGCAAGCAGTATGCGATATCGTGTGCAGCGGCTGATTCCTACATGGACTAGTAACTATAATTGCATGTGACAAATTTTATAATCCGTCATCCAGAAAATTAAAAATGTTGTGATCTTAAAGTTTAAACAGAACCAAACTTCATAAGTTCCTAGAAAACATGATATTCGTGATATTCGTGATACTCACAGATACCATAATTACTCCCTGCCACTGGAATAGTAATCAAATCCCCACCCTACTGTAAGCATGACCGTAGTCTCTCACGCGATTCGCATGAAAACCGAGTAAGGGGTCCATACCCTAAGCCCTATATCCTGGGGACCAGAAGGTCGACTTGGGTTGAGTAATCAGGATTTCGGACGACATATTTCGATCCCCGGGATTGAAGATCGGCGGGTGCGCGCAGTTGCGTTTATCGGGCCCGGGGGGGGGTTGACCGGATAGTGGGATAATCGGGTTCGGAGGATAGATTGAGGGCTGAGGGGGGGATTGGAAGATGGAACGATACCCAGGGAAAAAGAATAGGGATCAGGCCCAGGGCTGTGGTGTATGCTGAGGACTTGTTCTTGAGAGGATAGATAGAGAGGGCGCCAGGCCAATGACGGTCCTAGACAAGCGTTCAGAGAGGAATACATAAGTACGCAATACAGGACGTCCCTCTTGTTTGCGCCTTTTGAAAGCATCGTGCTTACTACACATTCGAATACCCAATTTCTTGAAGAAAAAATAAATTTGAACTAGTAAATACTAACAAAATAAAATATAACTCCGAAATGCATGACGTCAACTTTCAAGAAGTTTAAAAGAAATAATTATAATACAATGCATCAATCCTTCTTCAAGGTATCAAATCTCCGAACGCTTCGAAATCTCCACTGAAAAAAAAAAAACTGCCCCTATTAAACCAAATATGCTGTATGAAACTCCTTCCAACTCTTCCCCTGGAATATCAAATAAAAAAGCATCTAATGTACCGGTGCATAGCTTCCCATAGTGTTCCATAGTATCCCGTAGTTTCCCATACTGTCCGCTCAAATACAACGCCATAAGTTATCCGCTAAAAGAAAAAAGTAGTTAAAGAGTGATATCATCGAAAAAAGCAAAACCCAACACCTTCACCTTGCTGGTTCCATAAAATCCCGTCTTAAGCTTATTACAACCCTCCGCATATTTTATTTCCCCTTCCCTGCCTCCCAAGATCCATCATCCAAATCCGGTGCCGCCTTGTAAGTTGCCCCACTTTAATCATCCACAAATCCCGGCCTCACAGTTTCATCCCTTAGAGTTCCATAATTTGCCTCCACCCAACTCTTACTCTTAGGAGTAGCATTTGAACTTGTTGTCTGTTCATCGCTTCCGAAAATTCTAATTTCCGATCTTATCTTAGACTGTGTAAACTGCGTTGTAGATCCTGGTTTTTTATTCCCCAAAATAATCGGTACCGTAACCTCGAGTTCCCCCAGGCCCTTAGCTGTGTTATACCAATGGGTACCGGAGGGCATCGGCACCGTAATTTGTACCAAGTGATGAACGCGGAAATATAGTTCATGCGCTCGCTTAACTCTATGCAAGTCTGCGTCGTCTGTTTTGCCGCTGATATCGGTGTTGGGAGTCAATGGCGATTCGGAATCTCGGGTGGGATCGCCGAGTGGTAGTACCGCAGTCGGAAGTAATGAATCCGCGATAAAGGTTTGGAAGTCGGGTAAAACCACCGAGAACGACTGCTTAAGCTCATTGGTATTGGATACCCGCGGTAGCAGGAACTTTTCACCAGTAAGAACCCGCAGTTGCTCTTTCCCGACAGTCTTTACTCGGAGTGGAGGCTTCATCATGTCTTCATCGAAATCTTCTTGGGGGTTTTGCTCAATTGGCTCTCCGTCGGGTGACTCTTCTACTAGACAGCGAGTTTCGACAATGCGAGCTCCAAGGCCTTTGGGAAGTGGAACACCGTCGTTGACTGTTATGGTCAGGTTTATTTTGATGGGTTCGGCAGGTAAGAACCGGGAGACCGGCAAATCGGCGGTAAGCTTAGCGATGGTTTCATCATTGTCGCCGACGAGACTAAAGGAGCGTGTAATCGCTGACGAGAGAGTTGATATATACGGTTTCTCAGTAAATGGTGTTGAATGGTCGCTAACAGTTATTATAGGATCAAGATCAGCCGTAGTAAGGGTGAGCTTTGGTCCGCGCATCTTTGGGGTTCTATTGCCGCTAGAACTACCAACCGGGGAGTCAGGAGATAGTATGGTGTGTTGGCTTCTGTTTTCGGGGCGTTTTCCGGCGCTGTGGGACGAGCGAGGAGAGGAGGGAATTGATCGCTGCTTCTTGTGGACAGAGGGCTTTTTGGATAGCGGCGGAAGCTGTAATGACGGGTCGATGTAGGGAATGAAGCTGATTCGGAGGGGCTTGGTCCGGTACTCCATAATCTCCGTGGTGTGACTGAACGGTAGAGTCTCCTTTGAGTCGGGACGATTGTCGACTGCAAGCTTCGCTTGAAAGGTGTACTGGATCAAAGGATTTTCTGAAGTCGGGGGCAGATTGATGTGCGGAAACTTAAACGCGAACAGAAAGCTGCGAAATCCTTCTTTGATGAGATCTGTTTTGTTGTCAGCCGTATTTCCAGAGTTACAATTGCAAAAAAAAAAAAATCCTCACTCACCACCCTGATACACGTTGGCATCCGCCGAAATAAACCTTATAGGTTTCCCTTCGATTTCTGTAGTTCCAGCCCATGTCACCGACACCGTGATTCCCTTTAGTGGCTTCTTGACCCGGAACGTTACTTGTCCTACTCTTGATCAGTGATGCTTTTGTTTCCCCTCTTGTCGGAATATACCATTAAACATTGACACCGGGCCAAACACTGACTGTCCCGCTCTTCCACCGAGTTCCTCAACCCTAAAATCCTCAATCCTCACATCCTTCCCTAGGCCCCTTCTTTTTCTGTTCGCACTGACAACCTTTGCAGCGACAGCCTGCCAGGCGCTCGAAGGAGTTCTTCCGGCCACCATATCGAGTTCCGGAATCGCAAAGGCCCTGCGACGGTAAAGAAGTGGAATACTCTGTTTTCTTGGTTGAGAAGTAGCAGGTTCAGGAGTAGTAGCAGTATTTTCGGAGGGAGGAGGAGGAGGAGTTTGTTGTCGGCGCCTTCTAAGGCAGAGAAGCTTCCTGGCGCCCATTATTAGCGAGAGCTCATTGAATTGGTTGGTGGTTGGTCGCGAGCCAAGGAAGCCGAGAAAGAGAGTGAGCGAGCGAACGAGCAAATGGAAGGAGATAAGCTTCCTTTGGTACTCGCTAAATGGAGCTTAAAACTTCGCTCCATCACCAAGACCTCTGGGTTGCATATTTTAGGGCATTTTTGTTGTTGTCCTCGCAGATGAATGCAGTCTCGTGATTGTCATCGGATTCCATTGGATCGCAAAGAACGTACCTTTTTGTTACCAAATCGCGTAGCTAGTTAGCTTTGTGCTTTCGAAGGTGTAGCAATTCCTTCAAAAATACAGTGGTTCGCTTCGTCTGCTTGATATAGATTTTTTTCGTTCGAAATCGCCTTGCGCGATGCCTTGTGCAAATCGACAAACCTGGTGGGACGACTTCTGCACCTGCTGCAGTGATTGACGCAGTATCTGCAGTTTTTGTGAAACTCGGGGATGAATGTATGGCGAGTGTATGGCGAATCAAGAGAATTGACTGACTCGACAGGGAGGTTTGAAACTCGAGAAAGTCTGACAGGCTGTAGAGTCTTTGGCTTCGAGAAGCAAGAGCCAAAGATTTCAAGGTAAGGTATGTCACGGGCTCAATTCCCGGGAAAGCCACAGGGCTGTTTGGGGGGTGTAGTTATGGCCGCCATAACAAGGGCACCCCATAACAAGCCCATTAAGACAACCGTTAGAACTGTTTTTCCCCGGGGCAATTAAACACCTCCAGTGCATGCGGTCATTGCTCCGCAAGGATGCTCCGTGAAGTCCACGCCAATCCATATGCGTTGTAATGTGGTTCCAGTTCTCTTCATCTTCGTCCATGGGAGCCCTGAATCTTAAGCTGAGTAGGGAGCATTTGGCGCGTTCGGTTCGAACTTCGCGTAAAAGATCAGATCGATGTGTCATGGGGGAAGCGGTCGGGCATAAGGTAAATCACTCGCCCAGTCGTCCACTCGCTGTTGGGTCTCCCATGGGCCCCCTGCTAGCCAGGTGGACGTAGGAAAGCAAGCAAACCTGCAAAATGCAAAGTAAAGTTGAACCGGTCCGGACAACCTTGTTTCACGGGATTCGCGAGAACCGTTGAGTTCGTGGTGATCTCCCGTGGAACTTGTCAACGCAGCGCATGGACGCACCGGTTTTTACCACGAGGGATTTTGCAACGGTTTATTTGCCGGGAATTTTAGCTTTGTCGGGCGACAAGGTGACAGCTCGGAGTACCACCGGGACCGCCGTTGAGTCTTTTAGCCAGGTCTACACATGAGAAGTCTTTGGTGGAGGAATTCCCAGACGGCCCAAGGAGTTTCCGAGTTCACACATGAAATTTGTATGTAATCGAAAGAACTATTAATCACCACAAGCTTAATCGAGCTGCCCGAGTTTTCGGGAGATCCCCCGCGTAAAATCTACCGCTGTTTCGATCCTCCGGTTTCACTTGTTAATTAATATAGCATATTCGCAATAAAGATTTTCCGGTGGAGAATTTCAAAAATTGGACCATCAACCGTTACTGAATTATGTACTTCTATCATAATTAAATGGGCTCCTGACCCCTTTGACTATGGAATTCAAGAGCTATGCAGCTCATGAATCCATCTTGAGGCGGCGCATTTGGTGAGTCGTTGATTTTGTTCGCTGGTAGACCAATCTTCAAATCTTCAAACCAAGGCTTACGTTACTTTTGTGCAAAATGTGCAAAATGTGCAAAATGTGCCAAATATCGGCAGGTGGCATGTAACCAAACCGTTATGATGTTGTGGAATAAGTAGCTGCAGTAATCCGTCGTGGGGGGACTTTGACAACTTTGACAGTTTGACAGCTGCTACTTAATTAACTGCGCGTGCATGGAGCCACGATTTATTCACGAATCACCTTTCAATCTTCCAGTCTCCGTCTTCCAAACTCTCAAATCTTCAAAACCAATCTCAATTTTTCATAAAACCGTCTACATAAAACTCGACAGAAGCACATGGTATGGTATAAGAAATAGTGAAAAACAGCAGGTCATATCCGCTTGCCAAAAAAAAAAAAAAAAAAAAAAAAAAAAAACAGCACAAAAAAAGTTCTCTACATAGATAAAGACCGCACCCTCGCTGAAAAAAAAACAGCACAAGAAAAGAAAATTAAGAAAAGAAAAACGCCATTAAAACATACAGCCATGCCTCTCATAATTTCACCTCTTCACCTCCGCTTCGACTTCGCTTCACTTCATCACGATGTCTCCTAAACATCCACAACCCCAAGCTGCCCTCTCAATTCCTCCCAACTCTCCGGCTCATGAACCACAACCTGATCCACCTCCCCCTGCAACTTAGTCCACCCCTCCGGCAGTCTCAACTTAACTTTCCCGATCTCCTCACCCCTCTTCTTTTCCTGGCCTCCTGTATGCGCCTGCACCCTCCCCAACAAATCCTCCTTCCACCCCTTAACCGCCTCATACCTCTCCTTCTGTCTGGCACAAGTCCACTTCGGTGTCTCCTTAACCGGTCTCCACCTCTTATCCTTCTTCGTTCTCGTAATCTTGACCACCTTCTCCTCCAAAACCAAGCTCCTTAATTCACCCATAACATCCCTCGCCTCCTTCGCCAACTGCGCTTCATATTTCCTTACCATCATCTCGGGGGTTTCCACCAGAGGTTCCAGTAACCAAGAATCCGGCGCCGTAAGATCCTTTCTTCTAATCGCCGCCGCTTCTTCCCTGAAAAATTCCACCGCTCCTTTAAGGTTCATAATCTCCTTCTTAAGACTTTCAACCTCTCTAGCCGTAGCAACCGCGCGTTCCTGTCCTGCGCGATCCGTCTCCCCTACTGCACGTTTATCTTCCGCGGCCTTTCGCCATTTTCCAACTTCAGTTTCCAGCGCTTGTACTTCTTCATTTAGCTCTTCGATAGCTTTAGAAAAGTCTTTCTCTCTCTGACCACCTTCGAGAAGCAATTTCTCTAGCTCTTCAATGCGTTCAGATTGCTTGGTAACATTCCTCATCCTAGATTCCAGGAGCTCAATCTTGACCGCAGATTCTTCAAGTGACATATCCCTCAACCTAATCTGAGTAGCAGATTCATGTATATCATACTTAAGGCGACGTAACTCTTCCTCGATATCGACATTGACAACCTTAGTACTCTTTAGATCCAGAGCACGAACCTGCCAAGGTGGAGGAGCTTTTTCGAATTCCGCCGTCATATCGATATCAGTAGCCACAGCGGCAAGATCCGATAAAGCGGCGCCAAGGTTCCGGAGATCTTTGGATACGGCGTTGAAGATATCTGATTCCGACATAGAAAGGACTTTTTCAGTAGTTCGGAACATAGTTTCTAGAAGATCTGGCCAGGTAGGTTCTGGAGCATCGGCGGCATGGAAAAGTAGGTTGTAGACATCGTTACCAACGGCTCGCATATAGGTGGCTAGTTTTTGTGCGGCGGCTTCGCATTCTTCAAAGGCGGTTTTCTTGTCGGTAGCAATGCTTAGGTTACGGAGTCGGAAGTCATCTAATGAACGAAGGATTTTAGAAACGACCACCTTGATGTTACGGGATTGTGAGATTATGGCGTCGGATTTTTTGGCGAAGGATGAGGCGGTGTCTTCATCTTCGGTTGTGGTGGGGAGTTTTTTCTGTATAGCTAGCTTAATCAAGGATACCGCTGCGGCTGTGGATTCCATGTGTGTCTGCATCATCAGGACTCTCATATGCATATCCGAAGCGAAACCTTCTAGATCATTCTTGAGGTGAATTTCTCCAAGATGGCTCATCAGCGCCATGGTTCTTTGGAGTTCCGAGACGCAGTTTCTTTCATTTAGTTCATCGCGACGGAGACCCTCGATCCATCCATTCAAGGCGCGTTCAACAGGGTCTAGTTCGTAGAGGGCTCCCTGGAATCGGGAGAATTGGTCGACGCTGCAGCTAGAGATACAGGTGACAAAACGGTCGCACATGGCGGAGACCCAGGTTAGTTTATCACACATCTCGCAGGCTGCCATGAGTTGTGATTCGTTACCGTGGTCGAATTTGTCGACTTGGGCTAGACGCTCTTTGACGAATGTTTGGAGCATGCCGGCTTTGAAGGCTACGCGCTTGAAGCGGAGAAGGGCGGAGACGGAGTCGCGGTCTTCGTGGAAGGAGTCGGGGAGGAACATCTAAGGGTGTTAGGGGATGATGATTGGTGATGAGAGGGGGGAAATACCTGGACGATGTTCAAGTGCTCAATAGCTTCCTCTGCCTCTAATTTCCTGAGCTCAAGGTCAATGGTCTTGTTCTGAGCCTTTGCTGCAGTGATCTGGAGCTTCATGTTGATATCGAAAATCGATCTCGATCTAGCGGTAAGATCAGTCGCCTCCGTTTCGGTGAGTTGTTTAGAGGCCTTCATATCCTCAAGATCAGACTGTAGGTTAACAACAAGATCTCTGAATCTTGTAATGGTGTATTCAGCCTCCTCATTGGATGCATCAAGAGCATTAATCTTCTTCGCCTGCTCCAACAAAATAAGGTCCCTATAATCAAGGTCTTCTTGCATCTGTTTCTCTGTCTCGATATGATTAATCTCAAGCTCATCAGAGATTTCCTTTAGAGATTCAAGGTCCTCAATCATAGCTCTATACTCGTCGATTTGTTCTCGGAGGTTCATATTTTGTTCCGTCAACTCCTCAACCATTTCCTCGGCTCCAAGGGCGGCTTCTAACTGCGCACGAAGCTCTTCAACTCCCTTTTTGTTTTGGATAAGGTCGCCTTCCATGTTTTCGTAGTCTTCCTTGTATTTCTGAAGCTCCTGGACTTCTTCTTCAAGGGATGCTTTGTCGGCCTTCAACTCCTCTTCGGCGGTGGATGTGATTTCTCTCAACCTCAAAAGAGCGTCCTTTAGGCGTTCATTCTGTTTCTCCAGCTGCAACCAACCGGCAGAAGTCTTTTCCTCCGGACTCATTCCTTGAGACAACTCCTCATTCTCCTCTCTCAGAATTTCAATTTCGACCTCCAACTCCTCCATGCGACCTCTCACAATCTCCAATTCCGCCTTATACGCCTCACTCTCCTGTTCCGCCATCTCCCTATCCAGGGTAGCCATTTCATAACTCGCCTCCATATCCTCCCTCTGTTCCTCCGCCTCTCTCGTAACCTTCTCCATCTCCTTATTCCTCTCTCTCAACTCGACAACTTCTGCTTGAATTGGTTGATATTTCTGTTGCAACTTCTGAATAATCGCCTCAAACTTATTCCTCTCCTCTTCCAGCCTTTGCATTTTCTTCAAATTCTCTCTATCCTCCTGTCTCTTCCTTTCCAACACCTTGATTTTCGATTTGAGATCCTCATTCTCCCGATTCAATGCCGTCAACTCCCCCTGACTAACAGACCCCTGCCTTGGCTTCCCCATCACCCCCGCATCCCCAGGACTCAACGACTCCCTCCTCTTCATCACCGGCCGTTCCCTAGCCGCCTCCCTAGCCAGTGCGGCCGATTGACTGGTAATCGTATCCCCCCTTTGCCTTCCTGTGTGCCCTAGCCCTACGTCGGGGGAGCTCCTCTGAGACGCCGAACTCTCCGCACTCGCCTTCCTCTGCAACCCCGCCACTTGACCCGGTTTCAGGGAAACTCTATTAACATTCCTCGACGCATTACTACTAACCGGTGTAGTAGAGCCGGAAGTATTTGAAGCTGCCGTAGAGCTTCTTGATGGAGGTGTAGCAGCGGCGGTGGTGGTGGTGACTGAGGGGGTGGGTTTGGGGGCGGTGGGAGCACGAGCAGGTGGGCCCATGGAACCAGGACGAGAGCGCACGCCGCTGATGCCGGAGAGGGACGGGGTGGAGGCGTGACCGCTGCGCGTTACGGGGGTTTGCGTGCGCGGGGTGCTGGTGCCGCTGGCAAGGGGGGGTGTGGAGATTGCGCCGCGGGCGGAGGAGGGCGGGCGGACGGGTTCCTGGGGGTGTTAGCGGAGGTTTATAGGTTTCGAGCTCGAGGCGGGCTGCGGGGGTGGTTATCGCCGCCCGAGCTTCGTTGCCCTCGACTTCTCCACAGCTTCTCCGGGGAGCTTAAAGTAGCTTTCAAGGGCCTCATACTCTTCCACTTGGTTTCCTTCCCGCGGGACTCATCGGCGTTTGTTGTCTTCTTTGCACCGGCCGTTCAATCAATCTCGGCATACTAGGTTTAACAAACATTCCATATTTATCTCTGCAAGTAAAGTACTGTACGCCTTGAACAGTTCCATTATTTTTTCCCGTCGGACTTTCAAGTTCAACACCGACCCAATCGGTACCTGGCATAAACTCTGTTGGCCCGTAGAATCTCACCACGGCTTTGACGCCGTTGACGTCGACTATGTCGTTGATTTGGAATTGGAAGTCCATCGCGCCGGGGGGTGGTTGAGGTGCCGCTATTGGGCTTCGGGTTCGTTGCGAGGCTTCGGCTTCGGCTGCGACTTAGTCTCGCGACTTCGCGGCGGCTTCGGAGAGGGAGGGTGGAGAAGACTCGGATTCGAAGATTCGGGAGTGGTGATGTGGTGATGTTGTTTCGGTGTAGGTCAGGGGACGCGATGCTTGGTACACACGGCGTTGCTATGGTCGGAACTAGCCGGGGCATAGGTTTGCACTCGGGGTAGCTTTTTGGCGGGTTTTGCGGGTCGCCTACGGGAGGTTTAGGCGAGATACAGATGCGGGGACGCGTTTTGAAGACGGAGAATAAAGTTAAATTCGTGAGTAATTGTTATTTTCTGATGTTAAAGTAGTGTCACTACGAAGTCTATTTACAGTTCCAACTTCGATCCCGTAATTTTGCCCAACCCTTATGCCAAGCAAGATAAAACAAAAAATACAGAAAAAACACAAAGATAAATATTAAGTCCCCTAAAACATGAAACAAAAAATGCACAAGCACAAAGAACGCCGAATCCGAAACCTCTGTCTATGAAATCCCATATACATCCATTATCCTTTCCATCCCTGTTTGATATGCTGCATTAAAAATCCGGAATCTTATATTTCGGAATAGGTTTTCCCTCATCATTTTGGCCTGCACGGATGATTTGTTGTCAGCGATTTGATACTGGTGATCAACGGTTGTGTTTGTAATATAAAGTAGGGCACGTACCGTGGAATTTCCACCAACGCTTCTGACAACTATATCCATCGAAATCGAAGCTCTTGGCTTTATCGAATGGACACATACACCTAACAGAATCGTGGGATTCTTCATCGGTAGGACATCTCTCGTAAGGGGGATGGCGGTATCCCATGTCGTGCCAGAAGTGAATCTGATCCTTCTTGAGGAACTGTTGTAATTCGTTAGCATTCGCGAACATTTCAATTCCACCCGCTACCACTACGGCGGGATGAACTTTCAACTAGGGGATTCGGGATGTACCAGTGCAGCTGCGATGGAGTGAACAGGAGCATCACCCCAGCGCTCGTAGAAGAATCCTCCTTTCTTGTCCAGGTAGTCAAAGTACTCTCGGTATTCCTTGGACCGCCACAAGTTCAAATCCGCGATTTCGAAATTACTCCAGAAATGGCAGAGGTTAAAGTCCTTGGACTGCAAAGAGTGCTTGCCGCTGTATCCGTCGACGATGAATCCAGCAGAGTTGTCGTCTGCAACATAATCAGGGTGCTCCTTTACAAACTCCCGGGTAGCCTGCCATAGAGTCTCGATAGTGGAGCGATATTCATAAAGCGTCATAACGAATGAGTAACGTTTGTTGTTCTCGCGCATAAACGTAAACGGGTCGTAAAGCTGGTCGCAATAGAAACCAGTTGATGGTTCCACACGCCAGTACCAATCATAATCCTTCAACAAGTCGCTCTCGAAAAAGAAGCCGGAGTTGTATCTACACACTGTCCCCTTTTGTTAGCGTCCTTCTAGACTATTACGTCATGGCTAATTTCACTTACTGTGCCGATAACTCTCCGACCCACCGTAGAGGATCTTTTTGGCTTCAAACTCCTTTAACTTCTCATGGAACTTATCCGTATCGATAAAGTCTGGAACGCTCCATTCATTGTGGGGGATAAGGCCATACTTGACTTCACCGGAAGCGATACGGGAAGTCTGTACCTTGAAATCATCCGAGAATGGTTCATCGTTCAAGAAAGTCCATGGATAGCGATAATTCTGGTTGAATCTCTCCTCGATATTCTTCATAGCCATCAAGGCATCCTTCTGTTCACGGTTTCTGTTGCATCCCACCAACAAGTCAGCCCTAACGATCTAGCGCGTAAAAGAAGGTTTCAGATGCATCTGCAGCAGCTTGCAAAGCGGCAAAGATGCAAAGATGCAAGTTACGTACCTAACTAGCATAACCAAGCTTGCTTTCTCCCTTCCAATCTGAGTGCGATTGCGTACACCTTCACCTCTGAGATGACCCGAAGTTTCCGGAACACCCCAAAGATGCTTCAAGTTTGGGATGTTTGTAGCTTTGGCAGCAGGAACGATGGGAACAACGATGGTTGGGACAGGTTGAGTTTCCGCAGCTGCAGGCGGGTGGTTGACGAAAGCATTCGTATGATCGAGGTCGTTCTGAATTCCCGTGGGAACACTGGGACCGCGTTGAGCATAGAGATTTCCGGCGATCCAGAAAAGTATCGTACAAAGAACGGCGCAGACGATGAGGAACTTTCGTGAGCCTATACTCCGCCTAGTGATTGGAGTGTATTTCGGCTCCATGTTGTGTGGTGCCTGGTGGTTTCGTGGGGTTTCGTGAAGTGGAGGAGGGAGGGTGGAACGAAAAGGTGCCGATGTCGGTTGTTAAGTAGAATATATATCTCTAACTCAACTGTGCATTGATTACTGCCTGTGTTCGGACTTTCAGACAGGCTTACTAAGTTATGCGTAGTCTGCGTAATGGGCGGTAGTCGGTCTTTTTCGTCTCCTCGTCTGTGCAGTCTGTGTTGATCTCACACTGGTGGTGCAGTGCACAGGTAATATGTGTCTGGTAGCGGGTTCTTGTTTGTGTGGCGGTTCAGCCCAAACATGAAACGGTAGCTCCTTCTGGTTCCTTCCCTTGCGCTTCCGAGCGGGCTTCGATTAGTCTATGGAAGGGCAGAGATGACGCAGACATTTTTAAAGAACCGGGAGGGGCTTGTCGACGACTTATCAAAGGGTGTTGGGTGCAGGAGGCCGCCGCACCTCAGGACACTTTACGGCAACAAACGGGCAGCCTTACCTGGGATTGGCAGCTTGGAAATGCGCAGGGCGATTGCTTGATGATATCCCAAACCCTTCGAGGAAATTTGACGTGCGGATAGTAATCGCTAGCAAAGCCTGTGTAGAGGCGTGTCTTGACAAAGTCCGGTAAAGCTCGACAACGTCCGACAAAGCTCATAAAGTTCAACAATTCCACCCATCATCCGATTCTATTTTTACCGTCAAACCGCCGCTTTTCTTAAAAAAGCAAGTCTGCCGAAAGAGAAGCAAAGCGGATCACTGAGTGGGGCGGCTCGTCCCTGGTTTACGTCAGCGAATCAAAGACATCATGTTCCTCTTCCATGCCCTCCATGCCCGACGTGACTGGAGCTTGACAAAGTCGACAAGGTCTGACAAAGTCCGACAACGTTACGCGTCTCCCTGTCTGATGAGCGGGCGTGTTTGCTCAGCCCGGGGAGCCCGCCGTGCAGTCCGGAGAGGTAATACCAGCAAACAATCATGCCCTTTACTTATCAAGGTTCCACCTCCCCTCTTTTTCCCTCCGAAGCGAAGCTCGGGCAACTCGAATATATTGTGGCAGTAAGACATGCACGGAGTTTAACAGTCTATGCAGCCAACCCCTCTACTCGTACAGTTGTATCACCGTTGTATCTATTGCACTTTAAATTCACTTCCTCTATCTATGTATCTTCACACTTTGCCGCTGCGTTCCGGTTTTACGAAGCTTGGGTTGCACACACATGGTTGCAACTCTACTGCTATGTAGAGTACTCTAGATACACGTCACACGGGATCGGAGAAATGAGACAGTGAGATACCGATCGTCTCGGCGGCGCACGAAGATCCCGAAGATCATGTCTCCCACATTCCGAAGGCTTATCCGAAGCTCGAAACTGCATCCTACCAGAGCTGAGGCATTGAGATTCAGGGGAAGCAAATTATGGCTATCGTGAATATCGTGATAATATTCCGCATTTTTTAATTCCCAGGCGTGGATACAAACGGCTCTGCAATGCAATGCAAAACCGTAGCCGAAACCCAGCACAGTGATATTATAGGCAGGCCGATCGCGCTCATGCAGCGTGAGCTTGTTTATTCCCCAGCCATTGGCAGGCTAAGCTTCGGAACGTCCGCAGTTTTATAGTGGTACAACACGTGCTCATCATCAATTGTACATGCCAAGTATATTGCAGCGTAACCGATGCTGCTGTGCCACAGACTACCGTTGTATCTACGGATTCTACGCTTAGGAATGCAGTTGGATATTGAAGACGGAAAGTTTTAAACTTGAAGTTTAAAGCATAAAGCAGCTTGGAGCATGAAGCTTGGTTAGAGCTTAGAGTAGAGCTTACCAATGCATTGATGCTGTGCTGTGCCACAGTTGTAACCACAACTCTATGTAAACGCAACCCATTCCGGCGTAGAGGCCAGGCAGGTAGAGTACAGGGCTACATAGCTTAACAAACGAATTAAGTTCCGACAGGTAGATGGTATATATCTAAAAGATGACTTAGAATTTAAACTACTTCAACCCATTAAAGCTTCATGGATTTCTTTTGTCGTTTGTTTATTGCTAATACCGCATTTTCATCAGCTTTCAATTTTCATTCTGCAACAGCCCCCACATCTACCCCGGATGTTGGCATCTCATATGTTTGTTTGTACACCCCGTAAAACTTCACGGGAGTGTGAACGGCATAACACTGGTGAGTGGTGACTGAACGGCATGAAGTTGATATTGCGTGACGTCATTCTCTACAGGATTCAAGAGATTTCAGGATGAGGACGCGGCTTTTTAGGACTACTTAGGGATTACTCATCTCATCTACATACGATGCATTTCGGTAGATCCAAAAACGGCGTTCGTTCATGCAGTCTTTCGATAGAAAAAAGCTTGATCTCTCCGGCATTCCGCTGGTTCATATTTTGGTACATATTTTCTGTAGCTCACACATCACTCGCCAGGTCTTTCGCTTCGGCTCCGCTTCGCTTTACCAAGGCGCCCCACAGCATTCATAATCAAATCAATTCTCATTCCTCATAAAGCGGGTGCTTATCCGCCCAAAATTTACTCCCTACAGGCCCCTTCTTGCCCTACCCTAAGCTACTTCTAACCCTCTATCCCCCTCTACATCTTCAACTTCCATCTCTTCACCGTGGCATCCGCTCCCGCCGACACCAACGTCGCCTCATTATTTCCCTCATGTTCCCATTTCACCGTATTAACGCCACCCTGGTGTGCTTTAGCCATTCTCGCATTCTTCGAATGGCCCGCATTACTAGCCTCATAAACCACAATCTGTTCATCCAGTCCCGCGACCGCAATATGCGAACCCCTACTATTCCAGCTAATCTCCTCAATCCTAGCCGTATTCCAAGTCAAAGTAGCAATTTTCTTATAATCATTCGTCGTGAAAATAAAAATCTTTCCAGCTCCATCTCCTGCGGCAAGATGAGTGCCGCCGGGGGAGTAGGAGAGGGCTGTTCCTACGGAATGAGAGATGGGAAGCGATTGTTCTTTCTTGGTGATTGCTCCAGAGGAGTAGCTGTAGATGAAGATGCTTGGAGTACCCTCACCGGTGGTGACCGCGATTTCTCCGTTAGAGGAAGCCGAGAGAGAGGTGGGGGCGAAATCAAGCTTCAAAGACGCGGCGACAGAAGGTTGAGGACCGGCTAGGGTGTAGACTCTCAATTCCTTGGTGGTGAGAAGTGCCAAGGTGGTTGTTGAGCCCATTAAGCAGGCGCGGATGGGTTGAGCATCGGTCGCTATACCGGCGGTGAATTTGCCGTCGATGATGGTACGGAGGTGGTCATCCCAGCCTATGCTGAAGATGGAGCGGGGGGTTTTGATAAGGCCGGTGATGATCTTATTTTCACCGTGGCCGCTGCCTTGGATGGAGGTTGCTACGCCTTTCGAGAGGTCGTAGCTGTAGATGGCTCCGTTGAAGTCGCCGGAAATGGAGGTTTGCGTGCCGGTGATGGAGAGGGTTTTGATGGGGCTTTTGTGGCCCTGGATTACGCGGAGAGGGGTATCGGAGGTGGGGGAAAGGTAGTTGAAGTCACCGTTGAGGGAGACGGAGATAATGAAGTCGTCCGCTCGGGGAGTCCAAACAACGCTGACTTGCTGGTGGTCAAAGGTCCAGGTTTTGATAGAAGTGGGGGTTTTGGTGTCGACATCGACTTCCCAGATCTTTACGGTCCGGTCATAGGCCGAGGAGGTGACGAATCGCTTAGAGTCAGGGCTCCATGAGACAGAGAGAATACTACCTCCGTGTGCGTTTTCAACACTGGAGATCTTGGTTCCCTCTTTTCCGTCGAATAGGAAGATCTTCTTGTCTGCTCCAACGGAAACAAAGTAAGCACCATCGGGGGAGAAAGCAACACCCTGGACAGCGTTTGTGTGGTGTTCCGGGCCACCAAGCGTTGTGTTCAACTTGGCGGGAGCGAAATTGTAGAAGGCAACAGTGGTATCGTCAGAAGCCAAAGCTGCTCTGAAGGGTCGCTGCTGGCGAATGGAGACTGAATTAATGCAGCGACTTTGGCCGGTAATCGTACCGACGCTGTTTCCAGAGTCGAACATGACGGCACGACCGAAAACACTTGAAATAAATCAGCTTTTGTTGGTAAAATGAGAATAAATAAACCTACCCTCCTTGACCATTACCAACAGCAATAATTCTCTGACTGTCTGCGTCCCAAGCGAGATCTTTGATCGGTCCAGCGATGACGGTGATCTCAGACTTCAAGACCATGTCTTCGCTAGAACAGTCCCAGACTCTGACTTTTCCATGGACATCTCCGGAGGCAATGTAGAATCCGGACGGAGAAAACCGGGCGACAGTTACGTTCGCAGTGTGCTCAGTGTATTGCTTGCAGTTGGAAGGTTCGTCAATTGATCGGATGAAGACAGATTTACCGCACTGGCTTCAAGATTAGCTCCGGATATATCGAAGGCGTAGTCGAGAATTACGGCATATGCGATTCTCTCTCCCTTCTTATCGACCGAAATTTTGGTTGACTGTCCGCGCTCGGTATGAGGTTGGGGCGCGTAGGTGGTTACTTGAGATGCGTTTTAGCTTCAGATCGGGGGATGAGCTTGGTGGATAGTGGATTCGCGTACATCTTGTCAACTCCATTCCGATAAGCTCTGCGAAATCTATGGTATCGAATAGTCCACTCCGTAAGCGATGGAGAAAATGGATCAATTGGTGGATAGAAAGAGCGTGAGATGAATGAGATGAGCGGGTGAAAGTGAGCTGTAAGTAGATGTCGGCACCGTGTGCTCTACTCGAGTAGCTCTGCCCCGCCCATTTCCCCGTTTAGCACATGACGTGGGCCGGCAGGGATCATGTGTTTTACTAGTGTCTTGGACCTGCCAGGGCTGTGGAGACCCCGAGATGCGGAGATCGAGCTGTAGATAAGATAAGGATGCTCAGAATATCACTCGAATTAGCAACGCCAGACCCGCGAACAAACAGTATCTGTGTGTAAAACACTGAAGAATCCTTTAGCCAGAAATGTATTTATGTCTTGAGGAATAGTTGTGCGCTTTCTGCTGCCTAAAACTACATACCGATGCGTAGATGCGTAGATAAGCTTTAAGATTAAGTGCTCAAGCTTCGTCGCAGTTTGAAACACGGTTAATCAATGCTCATTTACTCCGTAAGGATACATTTGAGTATGTCGGATAAGCAAATTTTTCTGGCCAATAAATACACAGGAAACTGATAAAACCGTGTAGGCAGCAGCAGCGCTACGCGCGTATGCACATGTGGCAAAGCTAATGACCATCAACGTGTGACGCACCGGCGCCAAAGTTCAAGCGCCGTGCTGCGCATGGCTTAGCTTCAAATTCCATGTCACTGAAAATAAACACTTCTACGCTTTAATCAATTTATTATCATAATGCAATGTACTTTATTTAAGAGCTATCTGAGAGCCAAGTACATGAATGAAGATGCAAAGAAAATAATAATAGATCTTTCGTATTCCGTACCCTAAATGCTGTGATCTACATACGATAAAGCCAAGATACATGATTTCCATGCTGTCTGCTTGCCCGGGGTTGACATTGCTCGTCACCTTGTGCTTGACTGCTCCATGAGGCTTTTTCCCATTCTTCTGCCATGCTTCCTGAGACGGCCGGTGGCTCCATGGTGTGTGAGCGAGAAGGCAGCAAGACAGCGGAGAAAAAATACTCGAGACAGGAGGTGACAGGTGATTGAGTTCAACCCAGCACAGAGTTTTTTGGACATGAGAAAAGGTGGAACATATTACTCGGAATTAACAGTGGTGGTACCCAGTGTTGACAGTAGCGGTTTTAGTGCTTGTATCCATGGGGGTGATCTTATTTAAGTATGTCGCGGTGCGTATGCATTCCTGTATCCTCGAATATTGATGGATATTTTGGTTTCTAATTATTTTCTAGGTAGAAAACATGTCGAGGAAACATTGGGACGGTATTTTGAACGGGTGGCTAGGAATTTCAAGCATTGTCGGCGGAATGAGGTTGACTTGGAGAGCGGAATGGATAAGAAAAAGGCATCTTGATTTTTAGTTCCTAAGCGACGCAATTGAATAAATATACTGAAGGTAATTATCAGTGTTTATTTGAAGTTCAAAGCCGCTATGATAGATTTCCCTGTGACTCACGAGCGTCCGTTCTCAGCTTTCAGCATTGTACCACCGTCTCCTTGGAATTGGCTCGTGTGCCTAGCCTGTTTTCTTTTCTCATATCAACTGTGCTGCATCTGAGGACTATACAATCTGCAAAATCCAGGAGGATTGGAGACTAAAGTTTCAACTTTAACGTCATAACGCGACTCTTCAGAGCTGGCATTTGCAATTTACGCACAGTACAGGTCGGCCCTTTAGCAATCAATGTCAATGATTGTGGTTGGTCCGATACATACGAGCAGAACTTGTGATTATCCAGTCAGAATATCACCGCCTAATCACTCGCTCCTCTCTCTTTACTCTGTGTGTGGCGGGTAACTTCGACCCCCAACAAGCAAAGAAAGACACTTCAAAAGAAGGATGTAGAGTGCATAGATATGTCCGAACTTTCCATCTCACTCAGCAACTGAACAGCACTGAACAAGATTTAAAAGATATAGTTCCAATTCCACTTTCGGCTCGGTTTGACGCTCGCTTTACCACTGAGAAGTACTGGTTAACAAGTAACACGCGTGCCGGTTGGAGGGGGAAAGAGGGAGGGTGGGGCACGCGGGCATTTATGCAAAAAAATCTTAGCCAATGCAAAAATACGCTAGAGGTAAGGGTTAAATAACCCCTGTCAAAACGCCGGATGATCTACTCTAATGTGAGCTTAACACTCCCTACGTCACGTTCCGCTTGAAGTCCCGCTCGAAGTCGCGGGCCCAACATCGCGATTCAGCACTCAATCTCAGCAGCGGAGAGCTCCAACCTGATCATCTTCCAGCGTCTACAAAGCCCCAACTCATAACAAAGCTTCCGATAAATTCTACAACTCCCGTGAACTCTAAATCGCCGTCTCTCGCACCCCCGAACACCATCGGCCACGCTTCCCACGATGCCGCCCAACCCATTCTCGCAATCCCTCGCCCCCACGAGCGCCCACGCCCGGCACACATCCCTCGCCTCCGCCCAACGCTACATCTACAACCGCCCTCCCTCTCCTATTCCCATACAACGCACCGAACGCGACATATTACTTTCCCACCACCGGTTTCTCCGAGACGAGTCCCCGGGGAGCCCGTCTGCAGCCGATACCTATGAAAAGAACCTAATCGCAGCCTATGACGCAAAACTGTATAAAGAATATGTACTCATAGAGCTTTCGCAATACCGAGCTGGAAGGGTTGCGATGAGATGGAGGACGGAACAGGAGGTTAAGGATGGGAAGGGGGAGAGGGTTTGTGCGGGGCTTGGGTGCGGCAGGGGTACGGAGGAGGAGAGGGAGGTGTTGTTTAATTATGAGGAACATGGGGAGGGGAAGGAGGCGATGGTGAAGGTTAGGCTGTGTGCTGGGTGTGCTAGGAGGTTACGGAAGGCGAAGGGGGAAAGGAGGAGATCGAGGTCGCCTCGTAGACACAGGGAACGTAGTAGGAGTCGAGAGAGGAGGAAGAGAGACCATCGTCATGAGAAGGATGATAGTGAGGGCAAACATAGAAGCGGGAGGAGGAGAAGCAGGTCGAGATCACCGAGGCGACAGAGGGAAAGAAGTACCGGGCGAAGCAAGAGGGATGACCAAAAGGAGGACAGGAAAGAAGAAAAGAGTATGTCGAGTGAGCGTAGAAGAGGGGATGATAAAGAGGAGGTAAATGATGAACCGGGGGACCGAAGATCTCGTCATAGGACTGACGAGAAGAGTGAAAGCACCAAACATGATAGCCGGTCAAGTGGAGTACGAGACAGATCAGGTTCGCCATCACGTTCGGATACACGTCGAAAGCCTCGTGAGAAAGCATGGGCATAAGCTTCGGAGCCGTTACGATTAGTGGGTTGACTAATGTTGTGTTTTTAGCGGGGGGGAAATATCACGGAGTTTTGGAGTTCTAGAGTCTTTATGCATGTTAGTACGACTATAGTCACTAGACGAAAATTACTATTACAAGTAGATATGAATAGCCAAGTGTGCTGAAACTTAATGATGGACTTGTATGGAAAATCACTATCATAACCCAAAGAAAACTTCTCCAATGGCAAGCGGGTGAGAACAGCAATCGTACGTAACTTCATTTGGAAAGCGTACGTACCACAAAACAACTTTCATGGCCTAATCACACGTAGCCTTAGGGCGCTGCTGAACTTTGGACTGAGCAAATGGCCATTCTAAGAGTCAACACCACAAGAGTCTTCACCTTCATTGTGTTTCCAGCCTTTCGCAATATTGTAGATAGCGTGGGATCACAGAACATCACCTCGTGTCGCTGGACCCCGAGTGACAAGGGATGAAATCCTCTCTCTTGACCCTGCAGAGTCCTCGAAGAATCGAGGAGGGGACAAGCTTGGTTACCGGCCGAGCACAGCTCACTATTTTTGTCCCACCCGCACCTCTCCTTTCTTCACCATCAACGATTCTCATCATCAACAATCCGGCATCCAACAATGGAATGTAGAGTATCGAGATTCCGTCTGGAACATCCTACCATGGATAAAGCCAAGTAAGTATTCGTCAAAATTTATGAAAGAGACGTCCTATTCTGAGAGATTGTCCCAAGGGTGATGCGAGACAACGAGGGATACATACCATAGGACGAACCATCTAACTAGAATAATCAGGTTACTATTAGATACCGGTGATGATGGCTATTTACACATTCGAACCACAAATCAGCTCAGTAGATCCCGATTTCGACTTGAAAACTACCTTCGCCAACGCAGAATTCTCTACATACATCCGGCCCAGCTAGGACTTGACGTTTCTGGTCACCCTCCACATACCGGTCCCGAGGACCAGGACTTTGACGCCAAGCCCGCCCCCAGAGTGACAAAGTTTCCTATTCAAAAGGATTGCATCAAGTTATACAAGCTTCCGAGGGATAGGAGCATCAAATAGAACGAGCTGGAACCTGCGGACGTGTTACGTACCGTCCGCAGATTCCGTCTGCAATTCCCCTGTGTAGATTGGGAGGAGGCGGAGGAATCAGGATTATATCTTTACGATATTTGGAAAGTTCGGTACGCGGTTGTGAGGGAACTAGGGGTGTGAAGATTCAGGAGAATAAAGATGCGGATGCCAAAGATGTCCCAGCCAAACACCGGATTCGCAAGTGGAACACGAAGAACTCGGAGGCTTCGTCTGCCCCCACCCCCGCCAGCGGATGCTGTGAATGACGGGGTATAATTCCAGATTTCTCAATGTTAATAATGGTTGCTAAAATGTTTTGTAGTCTGCCGCGCCTGTCAATGCCGGGGCCACCAGTATTGTTGACCAGGCCGACTACTTTCCTTCAGCAGCTCCAGCCTCTACGGCTGATGACAACCTCTTCTTTGGATTCGAGATGGATCTCAACGATAACGAAGACGTTGTCGCCAACGACCACGACGTCCGTATCCAGGCTGCCATCGAGTGTATGCAGGCTGACCGTACTGTAAGTCCCTTCGTAATGCCGTATTGTTTTTGTTGCTTACTAATAAATTTCATAAGCATGATTTTGTTTTTATTATTGCTGCTTACTGTTGTCTTTTATCTTTTGTAATCGTTTTAGCCCATAGAACTCCTTAAAGCGAGTAGTAGTAAACTGTACTTACTCCATACAATAGACGGTCACTAGAGAAACGTGTTATTGTTATTCCATTAACCCTCATGGTACTCGTTCCGCGCTACCGCAACAACCCTACTTATGTTCACAATCAACACGGAAACGGCGTCATCAAGAAGATTTCACCAGAAGCAATCGAGTGTAGCTTGCGAATAGTATAAGTATTGACAACAAGACAACACGCCTATTTCCAACCATGTAAAGTCTTTCATCATTCATACATTACAATTACATAAGTCCAATTCAAACAAACATCAAGCCAAAATATTTCCCGACCACACACAACCAAGAGAAACGCTGACCCACCACTCGAGAAGCATTGAGGGGGTGATATAATGCCTTCAGCGTGACCCTTCCCCGCTCAAATCACAATATCCATACCACGCCCTTCGAATTGAATCAAAAACCAGAGCCAGAAACCTCGATCACCGATTTCTCCGCAACACACGGAGGGTAAAACGCCACTAAAGTTTTATCCTTCGTTATCAACCCCATAAAACGTTTTACTGTTTACTCATTTGTCGTTTCATCGTTTCATCTTTTACCACAAGACTAAAATTGCACAAAAATCAAAGCAACCAACAAAGCACTCAGATCGACCACATTCTCGGGTAAGATGGCGGTAAATGGGGAGGCAAAAGGCCAGAGAAGACATGAATGAATCGCCAACATAAATACTACATAGCGCTCCGAACTAACGTTAAAGTTGAGATTGTCTTTGACCATAAAACCGAGACAAAGGCTGGGAGCACCTAAATCATGACAAGGGGGGCGGGTCGGGTATTTGTTTGAAACAATCAGAGTTGACTCGAGTACTACCCCCAACTCGACTCCAGACGACTTGTGCCCATCGCTACGAGGAATGTTGCGGTCGAATAGATATCGATAATCCGGTGCAAGAAACTGGTTTGGAAAACGAGAATCCGCGCAGAGGGATAGTAACGAAAGATTTCCAAGTGGAATCGACAGCGCTGTTTGCAGCCATAGGACTTAATTTCCTTCACTGTAAGGCAGAGTTAGCTCTTCACTCGCGTCTTTGAAAAATTGAAATCATTGAAGACTCACTGTCGATGCTGTAGAGAAATCTCACCCGAAAATCTATGGATCTGTAGAAGTATCGGGACAACGGAGCCTCGTCATCGCAAGATCCTGAGTCATTCTTACCATCCCCTAACTGGGCTCGTTTTCTCCATCGATTGCTTTCCACTCGAGGAAATGCCGGAGACCACCGAACAGCACACTTCTCGTTCAACTTTAGATATTGAATACCGATGTATCTTTATCACCACGGATATTAGCCTTCCTGATTTTCAGCAACACATCCCCCGCTTAACATACCTCACAACAATGAGGCCACCCAAACCAGCGTCGAAGCAACACAAGAGAAACTTCGAAACCCCCACAAAATCCCCATTGCTACGGCTCTGAGCCAGCTCATACGATCTGTAGAGATGAGCTATGTATTCTGTATTCACGATCAGCATTCTAATCCAGCTTTCCGATCCAGCCCGCAGCTTTCGGAGGAAGTGTGTGCTGTGTACTTAGGCCCGTACTCCTTACCCACTCCCACTAGATCCCAGGCTGACAAAACAAAACCAGCTCCATATCCCAAAGCCACGCAGCGACAGCGACAGCAGCCAGCTCTTCTCCACTTCGTAGAGACTCTGAAGTCCAAGGTCCAAGGTCTTTCACAGTTGAATAGTTGAATAGATCATAGAGTAGAAAAAACACAAGGAGGGTTATCGCAATTGCAGCTAGAAGCTAGCAAGAAGAAGCCGGTGGGGTGGAAAGAATAGACTGAGATTTGCGGGGCCGCGGGTGAAAGAGGGTTGTGGTTGGAGTGGGTGTGTTGAAAAATATGGAAGTGGAGCTTGTGTGTGGTGTGTGAGGGGGGATGGGACATGAGAGAGGGAGAGAGGGGAAGGATTTGAGGATTGATGGAGAGGTTTGATGGAGGAAGCGTGGGCCATGGAAGACGGTGACGATTGGGGGCGGGTGATTGGTGTATGAACGAGAACTAAGTTTTGATGAAGTCTGTTATTTCCCAAAGGTGAAGAATCAATCAAGTGAAATTCGAAGGTTATTTAGCACGATTAAGGAAAACACGAGTATCATCAACATCAACAGCTATTGCTTACTAAATCATAGTAACACGAAAATTTTGATTACCAAAAACTGTAAACATTCCCAAACACCGTTTTAAATACACATCATTAAACTTTTTGTAAACCCTATTCCCCCACCATTTACCTCTTCTTCAATCCAGTGAATCTATCCAACGCCGGTCCCAAACTCTTCTTCACCACCCCACTCCTTCTCTCAGCGCGGGCAGCAATCATCTTCTCCAACTTCTCCCTCCTCTCATCCCTAACATTCTTCCCTGACTTCTTTCTGAGCATTCTTCTGAGGGCACTGTTCTTTCCTCTCATCCTGAATCTCTCATCCTTGTTCGCCGCCTCCTCAATCCTCTTCGCATCCTCCTCCTTCGTCCTCTCCTCCTTCCTTTCCTTACTCGCAAGATCAATCTTTCCAACAAAGTCCGGGTCCTCTGTAATCATATCCGGTCTCAACTTATCCAACAACATCCTAACCTCACCCTCCTGTCTCGACTTCTTGGTAGCGTAGGGGTTAATCTCAAGGGCGTCAAAGTTAGGTTCTCCAGCTCCCGGGATAATAAGCGAGTTGAAACCATCGGTATGTCCAACTCCAAGGATATCATCGAAAGGACAGAACTCCAAGGAGCCAATAGTGGTGCCTTCTTGGTGATGGTGCATATAAGGTGATTGCGCCTTCATCTTAAGGGCGTCTTTCCACAAAGAAACATGACCTCCCCATCCGACCGCAAGGAGTCCAGTGTCAGAGATAGTGAGTTCCGTAGCAGGAGTAGGGGTGAAGTAATTATGGACCTCTTTTCTAGCTCTGATATCCCAGATGGACATTCTTGAATCAGCACCAGCGGCAGCCATGTAATAACCACCTCTATCAATCGCCAAAGCTCTAACAGGACCCTTGTTGGTAAGCATAGTAACCAAGGGGGTTTGCATATTCGGGCTCCACAAAGAGACGGTCCCGTTAGAGTGACCGACGTTGATGATTGCGTTACGTTTATTTTGGCACATAGCAGTAGGAGAGCCTGGTTTAGTCTTAATCTCGGCGACCATGGATCCAGTGGAGGTGTCGAGGTATTTTAACCATCCGTTTGTGGCGACAGTGGCGAGCAGGAAATGGTAGGGAAGGAAGGACATGTGAGAAACTTCCACGTGCTTTTTCAAACAGTGGACTTCTACTCCTTGACGGTCGTAGATGTAGGTGTATTTCTTTTGCGCGACGGCGAAGAAATGGTCGTTGTGTAGCCATCTGTCGTTCAATCACATTAGCAAAATATCCCCCTCAATTCCCAACCCAATCCATAGTACCCCAGCAAAGCCCACACCACCACAGGAACAGGTAGACCTACGCAACATCCCTCACCGTCTCCCCCAAATTCAGCTCCATCCCCAGCTTTCCCTCCCTCCAATCCATAGTAGCCACATGCCCCTTCCTACCTCCAATCAAAAGATCCCTTCCATCCCTCGAATACCTCGCCGTATACCCTCCAAACGGCAACTTAAACTCAAACCCCTTCTGAGCCGTAGCAACATCCACAGCCTCCCTAACAACCTTCTGATCGACCTTCCAAGTCCTTTCCAATTCTCCCTCGGCTTCAATAAACCCCGGTCCAGACTCAGGCCTCAACAACTCCGCATCAAGAGCCTGAGCAGCGGCATCTTTATATCTATGTTCGATCTTCCTCAAGTTACCACGGAGCTTTTTGTCCTTCGCGGTTTTGGCGCTTTGTCCACGGCCGTAGGTTTCGCTCGCGAGTTGCAGTTCGGCTGGAGTTTTGGTGGAAAGGGAGGTGGGATTTCCGCGGGGGCGGGAGTTTGCGGCCGCAGCCGTGGGCTTGGGTGCCGGCTTAAGAGCAGTCGACATCGTAACGTTGGTGTTGAGGTCGAAGGTCGTAATTGTCGAGAACTTGACGCCAGGTGCAATTGAGAGGTTGCTAAGGCGCGAAATTATTTTTGGGTCACGTGGTGAGGCTCGCGTTAGTGGGGCACTGGGGGTAGGGACACGCTAGGTAGAAGGGGCTTGGCGGGGGAAGACGCGGATGCGTGTGACAGGCCGGAGTTTGGCGGCCGTGTGATGAGGGGTTGTGGGTAGTTTGTACAAGCTTTGCGGAAGGGTTCCGGAGTAGAGCTGTGGGGAGCTCCAATTTCTCCAGCGGAGTCTGAGGTTCAAGGTCTAATAGCAGGAGGTTCATTCACTCGAGGTTTCCCATAGACAGCAGCTATGACTCAGGTATCCCAAAATGCTATTTCTAGATAGATATGATATCAAAGTGAAAAAAAAACTACTTATATACAACCCAAAAACGCCCATCATTGATCTGACCATATTCACAGTATTTTGGGTATTGTGACATGCTTTTTTGTGTGTGTGCGCGACTCTTGTTTGAGTTGAACGCTACGATACAGATCCCATATGCCATTATCATAAAAAAAAAGAAAATCGTCCAAAAATAAGTACTGTAGCTACAGTAGCTTCCCCTAACAGTTGCCTAAAAAACCAACTCTAAATCCCCGCTTGCTTTTTTGTGGTGTGCTTTTTCCCGCGTATATAGTGTCCTTTGTCCATGTAACGCTGTCGTAAACTTAACCCGTACTCCCTCTCATCTTCTCTCAGTTTTCCCCAGTTTCCTCTGTACTCTGTCCATTGTGTACCGTAATCTTGTCCAATCTGCCATTTTGTAAAAACCGTTTGCAACTCCCTGTAACTCTCACATCCATAGTTCCATATCCCCCCCACTTTTTGTAAACTCATAGTCAAACCCCCTAGCTAGGAGCATGACTGAACAAAAAGCTCACCGACTCACCATTATGAGTTCTCCTGCAAGCTTCCGCAAGCGTCGGTGCAACATCAATAGTCTTAAGCTTCTTGCATCTCGCCTTCTTATCCTCATGAGGTACGGTGTTTGTTACGACAACCGCCGACAACTCTGACTTTTCGATAATCTCGCAAGCAGCTCCAGACAAAATAGCATGGGTAACGATAGCAATAACCTCCTTCGCGTTATGTTTCTTCAAAGTCTGAGCGGCCTTTGCTAGCGTACCGCAAGTATCCGCCATGTCGTCAACGAGAACACAGATCTTGTCGGTAACATCTCCGACGAGAACCATACGGGAGACTTCGTTAGGGCGGGAACGTTCCTTGTGGATTAAGGCGAAGTTTAGATCGAGGCGGTCAGCGATGGCAGTGGCACTTGCGCGTCAAGGTCAGCAGGTTGGATCAGGCGCATAGCATCCGACGAAGGAAGGACTCACCGTTTGGCTCCACCAGCATCCGGGGAGACAATGATGGCGTTTCTGTAGTCGAGGTTTTCGCGGATCCAGCGGAGGGTAGATGGTTCTGCGTACAAGCTGTTGTATCATATCAGCTCATCTCTTTTTACGCGTTTCTATTCGCCAGTCCTGGTACACCGAAAAAAAAAAACTCAAAGACCAGCCAGGAACTCACTTGTCAACAGGAACATTGAAGAAGCCCTGAATCTGAGAGGCATGAAGGTCCATAGTAATAACATGATTACAACCCGCGACTTGAAGCATATTTGCGATAAGCTTAGCCGAGATGGGGGCGCGAGATTTATCCTTCTTATCCTGTCTTGCGTAAGGAAAGTTTGGAATAACGGCGGTGATTCTTCTAGCGGAAGCAGTTTTGCAAGCATTGACCAAGATCAAAAGCTCCATTAAACCATCGTTGACAGAACCAGGTGCGGTGGATTGAACAATAAAAACATCTTCGTCGCGGACGGATTCTTGTATCGCAATGGAGGTTTCGTGGTTTGTTGTCGCGCGGATTTTGACTTTGGTGAGCTCAATTCCGAGACTGTGGCCGTGGCGTCCTGTCAGTCCTGAAGCGACCGAATCACCGGGGGTTCCAAAAGAAAAACCTGAGACAACTGTGACGTCTCGTCCTCTCGTCGCCTCGCCCGCCCTCGAATCGAACCTGGTCACGGACAAACAGTGGGAGACGGAACATACCGGTCCGCAATACCCTCAGCGAGCTTTGGGTGGGAGGTTCCCGAGATGAGTTTGATAGAATTAGTACCGTCCGGCATTTTGTTGTATGTATGTTATGTCGACCTTCTTTTCAGAAATGGTGTCGACTTGTGGCGGGTTGTTGCTGGAGAAAGAAAAAAAAAGAACCGAAGGATGAGAAGATAGGATCGAGTAGATCAAAATCTGGTAGTTCTCGGCTCAGGCTCAGCACTTGCGCACTACAAAAAATTTCGCCAACAGAACTCCGATAGGTGTTGCTCGATCGGATGAATGGTACGACAGGAGACAAAGTAAAAAGTATGTAAAGCGACTTGACGCATACCTTAACCCTATTGCCACTGGACGGTCGTATTTCCTGTATGTCGCTCAGGATATTTCAGACAAGCTCTTGAAGTGTGTGACGGTGCGTGGTTCGGCGGGAAGCTATCGAACGTCTGCCATGCGGTGGTGGAGTACAGAAAAGAGTAGCGGGTGTGAAGGAGTCGTAGATAGAGTAGCGAAAGGCGTGGAAGCGTGAAAGCGTGAAAAGTCTCAGTTCTCGCGCAGCCTGCCTGCAAAAGGAAGCGTGCAAAGCCTAACTTGCTCTACAAGCCCCAGCATCAGCACCCTGCCTGCCTGTGGACTGCCTGTCCGGTAAGGTGTTCGTTCTCTTCTCGTGAAGACCGGGCACTGTTCGGGACGAGGCTAGAGATCTATTTTGCACTATGGTGATCGCCTTTGTGCTTAATTTTTCGGGTGACAGTTTGGGGACTAGTTAATGGTTCATGCAGGACGGAAATGGACCGAACTGGAAGCCAGAATAGTCCGGTAAAAGCTGAGAAAGAGAAACTGAGATCACATCAGATGTCTATGGTGAGAGTAGAGTCACTCCGGGATCCTCTACATCGTGATGAGCTCTTCACATTGTGCTTCTACAGTTTACGGGTTCTCTCTTGACGGTGGGGTACGAAAACGAAAGCAACGAACTCAAACAAAAACTCCAGGCTCCAGTCGACTGAAGCAGGGAGTTCCCCAGGTACAGCCATGCATCAGCCCCCTCTTTGAACCACTTGAACCACTTGCACTTTGCCATGCCATGCCATGCCATTAGGGATTCCATGACATAAACCCGGGGTGTCTCAAAGCCAATTTCACGTGATAATCCGACAATCGACAAACGCCTCGCAGAGTGCGACCATTCAACCATGCTCTAGAGTTAGCCAACAGTGAAGGCTGCCTACCGCGTTTGAACGGTTTCTTGATGGAGAACCAACAACGGCGCAGGCCACCTCTTGGTGGCGGACTGAGTTGACGCTAGAGCTTGTTCGAATCTCTTTACTCTGCACCATGCTCTCTGCGCTCGCCACCAGCTCGCAGTAATTTCTCCGGACAACGGAAAATGTGTAAGGTAAAGCAAGGCATCGCATACAACGCCCATAAGCGGCGGCATTCGAACCGGCATTTATTTGGGTTTTGCCGTCTCGGCGATCTGCGGATCATGGCCATACATGTGTGTGTGTGGATGAACTGCAAGACAGCATGTGCATGCGGGCTGATTTCTTGCTTGACAAAGTTGAAGAAGCAAAAAGTTTAAACGCCGAAGCGGGGAAGAGTCGAACCGGGACAAGACGAACAAGACGAGCGAGCACGAAATTTTTGCCGCGGATGACGCAGAAATTGATAAATCGCTGATCTACACTACCGCCGACTGCAGAATGTGGGGTAAATGGCTTGGTCTGGGGGAATTTGGCACTTGGGGGTCTTGGGGGTAGACTTGGGGTAAGTAGCTTCAGTCTTGGAGCCCTGGGGTAAATAGTCTCCAGGCTCCAGGAGTTCGATCGGATCACGTAGTCACATTCCAATCCTCCCATCTCATCACGACAAATGATAGAACACACAATAACAATCACATAAATTGTCTCCCCTATTCTTCCAATCTCAGCAAAAAAAACGACAAATCCACCCTTTCAATCCCGCGTTCCAAAGCCAACCTTAGAAAAGCCCACCTGCACGTGTTCTCTCCCGATTATGCTTTTTCCCCCGTGATTACCCAGAGCAATATTTGCCATAATTAAGAAAAAAAAATCCCCCTCCCATCCCTTAGGCATCATCGACAAACAAAAAAACACCCCGGTATCCTTACCATAGAAAGCTAGCAAAAAAAAGACAGACAAAATCAGAAAAAAACAAAGGCAAGAAACACACAAAATACAATTTGTAACCTCCGAAAACGAAAAGAAAAAAACAACTAAAAAAAACTAGCTTGTATGCTCTATGCGATGCTGACAGAAGACTACAAAAATAAGATCGATTTTTTATGCGAAACCAAAGTACCTATTGATCAATCATTAATTAGTGCTCAAGTATGCTTAGAGGAAGTGTGGAAACTGACTCTGCTCCCTGTGTAATAGCAGTCAAAAGCTGCTTCCTCAATGTTTCATAAGTCTCATACTCCGGCAAATCGAGCTCTATAATTCTTCATTAGCATCGTATTTCATCCCCTGGAAACCAGAATAACTTACGGTTAAAGCAAGTATGAGAACTTGGCAGTCTCTCCTTATTTCCATAATCGCGATGAATATTGAATTTCGAGAAACCATTCATTCCCTCCAACTCCTTGAAGCCGTTAAGAGGTACCTTCGAAGTTCCGGTAGCGAATTGCAAAAGCTTAGCACGCTCCTCTTTGTCGAAGGATCGGACTGCACGCCAGAACCATTGGATCTGGGAGGAAGATGCAGAGTAGTTGTGGTACTCTGTGTTGTTCCTCCAGTCGTCAATGTCGATATCTGGCATTCCGGAAATGAGCAATTCAAGCTCTTGGACGTTGAAGATGGAGATGAGCTCGGCGGGGATAATCTCGTGGAAACCTAAACAAATTTAGCATGTGTTACGAAACGGGGGTTCGGGAGCGCTTACCCTCCAAGAAAGCCTCAATCTGGGAGCTGATAGAGTGCAACAGCTTATGGTCGACAATGCGGCGGACGTAATCCTGCTTATTCTGGTTGGTCACAGGAATGTTCCTTCCATCAGGAATAAGGTCGATAATCTTAGTGGCACCAAACTCATCTACCTCGACGGAAAAAGTCTCAGTGATAATGTCATCGATATCGTTCTCGAGCATCCAAACCAAAGACTTGTAGTATTCCAAGTCGAGAGTCTCCATATCCTTTAGCGAGACAGGCTTTCCGAGGATTCGCTTGTAGACAGCCCTAGAAAAGTGGCAGTCCATAACACGACCCTCGTAAAGAGCCTTTCCAATCACATGCCCAGTGAACTTGAAGAAACTCAAGTGCTCGCTGTTGATAGAAGATCTCTGATCTGGATGGAAGGTAGTCTTGTCTCCAGCAACCGGCGCGAACAAGGCGTAGTTGGGGTTAAAGATTTGCTTGGAGATGACCTGGAACCACTCTCGGGTGACTCCTCCGGCATCAACTCCCTCCTCGCCGTGGAATCGGACGCTGAGTTTGGCGTACTTGATCTCGTCTCCTCGCTTGAAGTACATAGCCTTGTAAGAATCCATAAAGACATGCTCACGACGTATGTTGAGCTGAAGGGTAGGATGAGCCTCTCTGGCGCTGTTACGGTTGTGGAGCTTGCGGGTAAAGTAGTTGCGCTTGTTGTCAAAATCCAAGACCATGGGGTTGCGGACAAGGAGAGCGAAGGTTCCGCTCATCAACTTGGGGTTGTTGCGAACCATCTGGTTAAGGATCTTGCGGTGGTCCTCGGTGAACTTGAAGAAGAGCTGGCGCATAGGAGCTGCCTCATTGGCCTTGGTAGTCTCCTCTTCGAGACCGCCGTTCTTGCATACAACCATAAGGGCCTCCATGAGCGGCAACAAGATGGTGGCGACATGGAGCATGTCGGAACGCTTGTGGATAGCAAGGAGACAGTCGCTGAGCTTAGCCCATAGGGAACCAAAGGCCAAACTCTCGTACAGTTTAGGCAACATGTCTGCAGACTCGTCGGTTGCCGAATCCTCCTTCTTGTCGTCGGCCTTAATCTCCTTCTTGTCCTTCTTGTCGTCCTTCTTGTCGTCCTTGTCCTTTCCGCGCTTGGGGTCAAAGAGGTAGTCCAATGCGGTCAAGATTCTCAACAACTTAGACTGTTCAGAGCTAGCAGAAGAGAAGTGGGCGAGGGCAAGTCCCTGGACCTCAGTTCCATTACCAGCATTGTTGACTTGCTGCTCGAGCTCCACTAGATGACCGAGGATAATGGCACCAAGACCTTGAGCTTGACGGATCAACTCGCCACCAAAGACGTCCTTCGAGCCAGGAATTCCAGACAGGTTCTGCATAGTAGCCAGAGTCTCCCTGAAGGTCTTGCTGGAACACTCCTGAGCGGTCAAGATGTTGACGACCAATCTCAGGTTGTGCTCGGGAACGTATGGTGGGGAAGGTGGTTGACGTGACTTCTTCTTGTCATCCTCCTTTGCTTTGTCGTCCTTTGGCTCCTCCTTGTCCTTGGTAGCCTCTCCTTCAGCGGTAGCTTCGGCGGCAGGGGCCCCTTCAATCGCAGGTACGGCAGCGGGCTCGTCCTTCTTGGTCTCGGTCTCGGTCTTCTTCTTGTCCTTCTTGTGAAGTAGAGCAAGAGGGCGTGTAATCTCAGACAAGAGGTTGGAAAGGCGATCCATAACAGTGGAGCTCTCGGTAATGAGAGAACGGTCCAGGAGCGACAACAGGGTGTTCAAAGCAAACTTGCTCGCCTTGGTCTCAACCTGCTTACCCTTACCCTTACGCGAGGCAGACTTCTTCAAACCAGAGTTGTTATCATGCTCATTAAGGAAGTAAAACGGAATGTGTTCGTTGTAGCCGACCAAGTACATCAGGCACTCGAGACACTGCTGGGCAACCATGAGTGGGGTGACCTCTCCGCTAGTCTGAGCCAAAGTAATCGGTCCAGTGTTTTGACGTTGAGGGGTAGGCTTGCTAGGGGTCTTCTGCAACTGCGCCGGGGTTTGTCTAGCCCTAGCCGAAAGCTGGGAGTAGATTCTCTCCACCGCAACCATATCCGCACTACCATCCTGAAGAATTGACAAGAGTAAACCAAGAACCTCGATACGGTTTTGACGGTTCTCACAGACAGCGACAAGAATATCAAGTAGCGATGATCTCGTAGTACCGACCTGGGGGATAAACATCAACCGAAGGAGGGTGGCGATTCCGGCTTTGTCCAATAGTTGAATGGTTCCCTTGCGAACTGGCTTCTTCTTCTGTTCGTCGGAATGAGCATGGTTGTGGGGGTGTTGGCGAGCAACCAAACGGCTGCGCGAGGCGGCTTCAGCAAATGGGTTGTTGAACCCTCTGTCCACTCGTAGTGCGTTCGCTTCTTCGACGAGTCCAGGGGGGAGGTGAGCCAAATGCTCGTCATCCTGCTCCATAAGAACGGTCTGTCGCAATCCAGGCTCAAGAGTTGCAAGGAAGGTAGCAAGGTCGATATCAGCCGGGCCTCCACCAGGAGCGTTTCTAGCAGTGCTCTGCTGTTCACGGCGTCTTCGGTCCGCTGCTTCCTGGGCCAAAAGCTCTTCGCGAATGTCATCAGGAAGAGCATCGAGGAACTCAGCGCTGATCTCGCTAGGAGCTTCGTTGGTTACTGCTGCTGCTGCTCGTCGCTCTCTGACATGCGCGGCTAAGGCCTCTTCTCTCATGTCTTCTGGAATTGCCTCCAAGAAATCGGGATCAATGCCCATACCGGTGATATCCATCTCACGACCTCTAATCATGATGGTGACCCGTTGAACAGGCTCGGCTGGTCCAGCTTCCACCGGAGTGTTGGGTACTGTAGGGACCTCCTCTGCTGCGGCCGAGGACTCTTCAGCTGGTTGAGCACCCTCCGGCGCATTAGCGGCTGTCTCGGCGGCGCGCGCCTCCTCCTCTGCCTTCGCACGTTCAGCCGCCTCCTTCTCCTCAGCTTCCTTCCGGGCTCTCTCTTCAGCCTCGGCCTTCTCCTTCGCCAACCTCTCCTCCTCTTCCTTCTTCTTGCGCTCCTCCTCAATTCTCTGCTTCTCCTTCTTCTCCAATTCCTCCTGGGCCTTCTTAATCTTCTCTGCCTCAAGTGCTGCGGGAACTAGGCGAGCCATGATAGTGTTAATAACTCTCTGCGCATTTTCGTCCACGCGGCTACCAAACAACAAACGGGCCTCCTCCATCCAACGGATACTAGTTGAGCTAGGGTCAAATCGTCCAAACTGGCTGGGGTCCTCGCGAGGTCTAGAAGTTTCGGCAGAAATTCTAAAGGGGTGAGCATGACCGAACATCGAATGCAAATCGCGCCGCATGCCATGAGGGAAGCTGCGCTGAGGAATGGTAGCCTCTATACGCCACTGTCCAGCCGGCATTCCACCGCGGTTCATCAAATTCATAAGCGTATTAATCATCGAAGTTGCGGGGTGACCCTCGCCTATAGGCATACCCATACCACCGAAGGCAGCGTTAGTAAGATCCCCTATGAATTCATGGCGGCCGTTACGGTGGACATTGACCGGTTCGTTGTCGGCTTGTTGCAAGAGAGGGTTAATCTCGCGGTTGCTTGGGGGCCCACGCTCGGCTGCGGTGCCCATGTAATGGCGAGGTCGAACAGTTGGCCGAACAGCTGTAAAAAAAAAAAAAACAGTTAGCTGTGTATCCACCATCAAAAGAAAAGAGACAATACCGAAAACAGGCGGGTCGCGAGGAGCTCCGCTGAGTGTAAACCATCCACCTGTACCCCGAGAAGTTTGAGTCCGCGTTACAATGGGCGCTTCGTCGCCTTCAGCCCACCCCCAAGGATTACCTGACGCACCCTCATCTTCATCATCGTAGTCTTCGCTAATAATCTGCTCTTCGTCGTCCAAATCATCATCGTCGTCCTCTCCTTCTATATCATCGTCCTCATCCCCTTCATCGTTGGGGTAAACATCGTCCCGATCGTCGATGCCTTCAACGTCGTCCTCGACACCTAGTGCACGTGCTATTGTGTTAAGATTGTCGTCTCCCATCATCTCCTCCTCTTCCTCATCTTCATCTTCATCATCGTCCCCACTATCCTGCGAAGGCCAAGCATCATCTCCAGCACTCTCGTATTCGTCGTGGTGGTGATGGTGGTGGTGTTCGGCGGTCTCGTCAATAATCTCAACCTCAGCCATCTCATCATCCATATCCTCGTCCATATCATCAGAATCAGAATCGTCGTCACTATCGACTTCATCTTCATCACCCATAGCAATCTATAAAAGTCAGTGTCAGTTCTTGGTAGACAGGAGGTGTTTCATACATCCATGTCGGGGTTATCGACATCCTCCTCATCGTCATCACTGGACTCGTCGCTGCCCGGGTCTTGCTCCGTATCTTCATCATCGTACATTTCCTCATCATACATCTCCTCATCACCGTCATCCTCATCATAATCGTCGCTCTGTTCTTCTCCAATCTCTTCAAAAAGTCCAAGGGTGGAGTTACGGTATAAGTCAGGGGTCTCCTCTCTCATATCGTCATCCTCGATGCTGGACATAGACTCGGCAACAGAGATGTCATCCTCATCAGCAGTACCAGGAGCAGGAAATCCGGCGATCTCTCCAAGCTCAACTGCAGTCTTAGAGAGGTGCTTGAGAGGTTTGAGAATAGCCTTGATAACCTTGCGAGCATTGGGGAAGTTGATGTCCACTTCAGAAAGCGCACCGGTAAGGGCAGAAATGTAGTTTTTCTCAAGCATTATTTTTGCAAGATCTTGCTGCGCCTTGTCGGGGTGGCTATTAGTAACGGAGGCACAGGGAGGTCTAGTTGTGATGACCTTGTAGAACAGATCACCATGACTGGCCATCCGAGCATACTTGACGTCTAATGGCTCCTGGGATGCGCAGGCATCACGGAAAGACTTCAAAGCAGTCTCGAAGAAGAATTTCCGGACGAACAAAAGGTCTGGCTCATCTTCGTTGGGAGATACTTCACCCGATTCCGTACAAAGAGAAATAAAGATGTGAATAGCCCATTGTCCCAGTTTCTCCTTGGTTGCCTGCTCAATGTCATGTGTGGTGGTAAGCGAGTGTTGCGAGATAAGATCGTGCAAGAGGTAGTTGAAGATGGCGGAACGTGGCTTGGATGGTGTAATCGGTTCCCGAGGATTGGCTTTACGGTTGAAGTTGATGAACTCCACTTTGCAACGGTTGTAAGAGCAAAGCAGCTCCATTAGTGTCATCAAAATAAAGCATCGGTAGAAGAAATAAGGATGCTGCTCAGCCTTGAATTCAACCTTTTCACTCTTTCCGGACTCTGCTGGCTTGCTTTCAGTAGTAGCTACGGCAGTTGCTGCGGTGGTGGTGGTGGCGGTACTGGCTGCGGCTGTAGCAACGTCGGTCATGGGAGTATCGAGCCCATCATCCTTAGGGACAGGCTGTTCTTCTACCTTAGGGGCCTCCTTTGCTGGCGGTACCACATCCTTAACGTCCTTGATTGCGAAAAGCTCCATAAGCAAGAAGTGGATGACACCGTCTGGGTTTTCCACACCAGGAACCTTGGTCTCCACATGGGTCTTGGCCTTTTCGGTGGTCTCCTTTTCTTCATCTTTGCTCTCCTCAACCTTTGTCTCGGTCTTGGTAGATTCTGCCTCGGCTTCAGTGCTGGTAGTCTTGTCTGTAGTCTCCGTAGTGGAAGTAGTCTGGTCCTTTGTTTTTGGCTTATCGAGATCCTTCAACTGAATTCCTTGGTGACGCAAATGCGGGTTGTAGCTGCTAAGCTTACAGATTTCGCTAACCACTTCAATAAAAATGTCGGGATTCCTCAAAATCAAATGAGAGCAGTTCTTGGTAAAGGTGGTGGTGTCCAACTGTCTGCCTGGTACTCTAGCTGAAAACTGAGCACGGATCTCTGCCTTCATGATAGCCCTGAGGGTGTCATCGTCTTCAATGATATGTCTGAGCATCAAAAGAATCGCGGGTTGTAGCCTCTCAACGTTGTTTCCTGCCTGGCGACGGTACATGTGGAAGATATTCCGGAGGGTCCCACCGTCAACCATCTTAGTCGCTAGCTGTCTGCGGCGAGTAAGAAGGATGAAAATGCGAATGACAGAGAGGGCGAGCATATGGTCCTCCTTGTCGATATCCGGAAGAATCGAAACAAGTGCGTCGAATAGAGCTTCTTGGTCCTCTTCGCTTACCTTAACACCAGTACTCTCAACCACGGATTCCTCTGCGGTTTGTCCAACAGTGAATGTAATCTTCGTTGGCTGTGCATTCTCGGCCAGCAACTTTTCAACAATCAGAAGGATACTGGGAATCCATGGAGCGCGGGAACCAGGGTAGATCTTGATAAATCCAATAAGAACTGGGAGTTGCTCGTTGAGATCTTCAATGGCAGCATTGTAGAACTGCTGGCTCTGAAGAATAAGACCAAGCATATGGGCTGTAGAGCCGATGGATTTTGCCTTGGGTCTGATATCGTCGTCCATGAGAGATAGGAGTGACAATACTATTGTCGAAACAACTTCTCTTCTTGAGTCCGGCGAAGAATCGTGGTAGGACGCTCTGAGTAAATCTCCTAACTCAAACGTAACATCCTCTTGAACTTGGAGTACGTCAAGTGACCGACTCACGAGATTATCACGCACACCTGCGCGAAGCTCATCAAGGTCCTCAACGGTGATAACCTTCTCAGGGATCACAGCAGATTCCGGAACAACCTCCTTGGCCTTACCCTTTGATGAATCAGTCGGAGGCTCATCGATATCCATAGCGTCGCTGACTAAAGCGGGTACTGCCGCGGTAGGGTCTGTTGCCTGGACTGCGGTGTCGACAGTGGATTGCGTGGAAGGTACAGAGGAATATTGTCCAGTAGCGCTGTCATCCTCTGTGGCGTCGCCGTCATCTTCTCCATTGTCCGCCTGCAGAGGAACATTTGTTGATATTACTGTAGTTGATATGAGACCACGGGTTGCTGAGTCCCCACGCTGTGTTCTCAGCAAGTTTTCGGCGTTGTCGACATGGTCATTGCAGCGGAGAAGGGCATCTCTAGCCTCTTCCGCAGTGAATCCCTTATCAGTGAGTCTCTTGATTAGCTCATCCCGTGGCTTCATGGCTTGCCAAGAAAGAATGTTGTTAAGTCCCGGCCTCTCTTCCAGCACTGATCTCTTGAACGCAGAATTCTCGCTCTCAGGGGACTTCTTAAGTATGATACTGAGAATTTCAACAACGGCCTTGACAATTGGGGCGGTCTCCTTCTTCTCCATCATGCTGTCTTCCCACATCTCTTGCATAACCGGCAGAATGGTCGCCTTAAGCTCGACTAGAAGCTGCTGGGTGCTGAAGAAATCAGGCTTTTTCCACTCGCTGTAGTTACGCATGTGGAGGGCATCGGATTGAACGGAGTGTGTGATTGCTCGCTCGGTAACAAGGTAGGAGAAAAGTGACAGAATAATCCTAATTCCGGCAAACGCATGTGTCATCCGCTGTTGATCGTCGATACTAAGTTCCTTATCGTCCGTGGCGGGGAGGTTTTGCAATTCGCTCCAGAACGTCTTGAGGATCTTTGTGATATATTGAAGACCGTTCTGTTGTTTAAACGCAACTAAACAACAGGTGATGGCAAGTGGTTGTCTGTCGGGAGGGGTGCTCTTGGGACTATCAAAGAATTGCAGTTCGCTTGAAGCACCCTCAAGTAATAGGTTGGTGATTGAGCTGAGCATAATGATCCAGTATCCGTACTTCTCGGTGGTTGATTTTGATGTCGCTATTCAAAAATGTCAGCAACTAAACTAATTATTGGAGGAAGCAACCTACAAGTCTTTTCCCACTGCAAATGCTTAACCATCGCACAAGCGATCCTGTCCACAATCTTGAAAGCATTGTATTTGTGTACAAGATCGCTGCTTCGGCGACTGATTAGAGCCTTACTAAGGCCTGGAACCTGTTAGTAATGGTAAAACCTGATCACACGAAGGGACATACCATGCAGGAATGGGTTAATAGATGACGGTAGCACACCAATCAAGAACCTAATAGTCTTGACGTTCCTAAACCAAGGCTTATTACCGTCCTTCTCGACTATTGCCTTCTCGGCTTCCTTCTTTTGTTCAGTTGTAAGAGGCACATCCTTGTGCTCAGACGATCCGGAAACGTTAGGTGCGGCTGCTTCCTCGATTACAATCGCGGTACTTGTGGCAGAATCCTTACTGCGCGTAACCTCATCCCAATCATGAGGAATACTGTTCTGTAGCTGAATCTCCTCCCAGATACACTGACGCTGTAGAGCACCGAGCATGTCGATTAAACCAGTTTCGTCGGACTGGTATACTGTCTGGATGAAGACCTGGATACTGGAACGGGTATTGAACATGGTCTGCGCATACAGATCCTGAAGAAGGTAGCAAAGAGAATGCATTGACACGAGATCCTTGATAATCGTAGTGCCATCTACCCTAACATCTGTAACTTTCTCGTCTGCAGCTAAAGCTGAGGTAGGACTCGTTAGAGGACCGAAGAAAGGTTCTGATCCCTCATGATTGAGGATGGGCCCCAGCGTTGCAATTGCCCGTTTGCTGCTCATAAAGACGGCGTTCAATGTTTCTCCCAGGTTGCTCTCACAGAACAAATTGACTGCACGACAGAGCGTTGCGCTGGCTTGAGTAGATGCAAAGTTGAAAGGAAGACTGGGAAGAAAGAAGAATTCTAGCAACTTGTCCAATCCACCGCGCCGGAGAACTTCAGCAGTTTGGGTTGTATTAGTGAGGAAACCTTCGAGTAATCGAGATGTAACATCGATGTAGTCGCAAATAGATAAGAATTTGTTGTCGGAGGTAGGTTCGTCATATTTGACATCCCCCATGCGCGCCACTCGGTTCTCTTCGTTGGTCTTGTCACTGCTGCTGTTCGATCCCAATGTAGAGGTATTCCTGGAACGACCAGCCAATGCCTTCCAACCGCCAGAAACCACAACTTCTCCATTGCCATTTTCCAACCAGATTTTTGCACCCATCCCGTACTTCTCCGCGTACATATGACCAACTTCAATAACCCGATCGATTAAATTGATAGTCGATGTTAAAATGGTCTCGCGCAAGTTGGGGTGGTGTCGGGCAAGCTCGTCGAATTGGGTACCGAGCAAGTTGTCCAGTTCCCCTTCGATGAGAATCTTGCAATGTGCCGGGCTTTCGAATATGTCGAAGAACGAAACCAGTGCACCAGATGCTTGAATCAACTCCAGTCCCAAGGGATTAAGACAAAATGCTCCAAAGGCCGTTGGGATACAGCCAATTGCATCGGGATTTGGCATGATACCAGGGCACTGGGGAGGAAACGGCTTTTCGGCTGCCATAGATGCTGTGTTGGTAGTCTCTGGCTCTACCGCAGGTTGTACGACCAGGGTGGATTGCTCTAACGGAAGTGAAGGACCGACCTGGACATCGGCATTTACTCCAGCTTCCTCTTCTTTCTTTCTGCGAGCTTCCTGTTCTACCAATCCAGTTTTACCTGTGATGGCTTCCAAAAAGGTGTGGGTGATGTGTGCTTCGTGAATGACTGCGTAGCTGGTAGGCTCGTTATGAATGAAGGCACTAATCATTCCAACCACCGTGCTCCAGATGTTACTACCCCAGATATGAGATTGAGCAATGATCAACTTAATGGCCTCGAGGAGTTTGGGGTTGTCCACAAGATTTCGTAGAAGACGATCAACACCGTGACCTTGCTGCGCCATCATGTGTGCCATGAACTTTGTAACCATTCTGAGCGTCTGGTGGCGTTGGTAGCTGATCTTATAGTCCATGGTTTCGTTGCGGTACTCTTCCGGTATCCCATTACCGTTCTTAATCTCTTCCAAACCAGCGTGGACTTCATCAGAGGCCAGATTCACGACTGCCTCCAGACCCTTGGAATTTGCAAAAGTCTGAAACGTATTTTGGACGCTGTAGTGAAGGGTATCTAGCAAACCAAGTCCCTTAGAGATGTGTCGGTATGCCTTATTTGTTCTGAGGTTGATCAAATCAACAAGGATAGGAATCAGTCCAGCGGAGACTAATAATGGACCAGTGTTGCTAGTAGTTGGTAGAATGGTAACCAAAGAAAATAAAGCATCCCGCCAGTCCTCCGTCTCAAGTTTGTCGTCTTCCTCACCCTCTTTGGAGAGATCCACAACTACCTTTCGCATGAGGTACAATAAGACACCATGGCTAACGTTAACACCAAGAGCTGTACACACATCTGCGGCTCTCGCTTTGTGTCGTGCGAGGGCCTCTAGTGCACCAAGCGCTAGTGTCTGTAGCCACTTTGGAATCTCGGTACCCTTTCCGGGGGTTTCACCGCCTTGTACCAATTCTCCTAGCTGATATGCCAACTGCAAGCGACGGGGCTCATCTGAATCAAGCGTAAGAATCTTTTGGATAAATTGGTTATCGTTGAAGATATAAGCCAAGTTTGTCAGAGCAAGAATTCGAACAGCCAGGATTTTGCGTCTAGAGTTAACATCGCCTGCAAGTGCCGATGCAACTCGTAAACGATGGAGAAAGTCGTAATGCGAATCCGTGGGTATATCTGGTAACGTGGATTTAAGGATCTCTTCAAGATTGGTAGAGTCCCGGATTCTGCTGTACGGTACTTCCAGCGTTTGCAAACCACCTGTCACAGATGCGTCGGGAGCTTCCGGTTCGTTGTCCACTGGCGCACGAGAGGTTTGGGCAGGTCCCGAATGAGAGTGCGAGTGCGAATGTGTGTGTGATTGATGCAGTGACGACCGTCTCGCAGGAGTTGGAGTTGTTGGTTCTCTGGGAACAAACGGACCAGGAGCGGACGGGGGACTCTGTGTTTTAGGATTGACATAGTAACTAATCCACGCGCCTCCCCAGTCTTCCCAACTTCCTTCTTTTGATTCTTCCGCCTTTCCTTTTCCCTTCTGGGGGCTCTGATTTGCAGCAATATCAACGGGATTTTCGCCTCTTGCTATCTGACCCAAATCCGATGCATACACTGGTAACACAGTCCTTGACGTTTTGTCACGGGAAGATGAGTTTGCCGTGGTCATGCTCTTCAAGAAAGGCGATGCCACAGTGACAACCTTTCCCAAATTAATGTTGTAATGCGATGCCAGCAATGCACTCTGCGCCGCATTGCTCCCGCCTCTGGTCCTGGATGTGTGGTATCTCTGTGCTAATCGTAGCGTTAATCCCAAAGTAGACTGAAGTACGTCGATATCAGTGGTGTTCAAAAGTTCACCAAGAAGCTATAAAGCCATGTTAGCTTGTGGTCTGACTCCGCTGAATTACCACTGGTCATTGCTTACTGCACTGCTTGCATAAATACTACGATTTCCGCAGTTCTCCACTAGCAGCCTCGTGAAGTCAACAATTCCTATGACCAACTCACGGTCTTCCTGTTCCCATGGAATCGTCTGTGGGCCATCCTTAAACTTATATTTGTCGACCTGCTCCTCCAAAATTGTGTCGAATCGGTTTAATAGCTGAATCCAGTGATATAGATCGCCGCGTGGAAAGGGCCAATTTCTGGGAAACTTTGCTAGAAATGGAAGAAGCTCGGTAACGGGGAGCGAGGTAGCTGTCGCCGTGAAGTTGCGAATGAAAGACGACTATTCCCACATCAGTATCAAACACGACAAGCTTGGGTGTGTTCCGAATTACTAACAAGACTCGCCTCATGCTTCGCGGTTATAGTCTTTTTGATCTTCATGATAACGGTTGACGTGGGGTAAGCTTCGAAAAATCTTCCTCCGCCACAGCCCTAGCGGTGAAAAGTGAACCGCTGCGCGACAGTAAAGCGCGTCGTATAAGTAATGTCTCGAGGTTGGTCGAAACAAAGAAGAGGTAGAAATGTAAATGTCTGGCTCGTAAGGCGAGGAAGCAAGGCTTGTTCGAAGAGCTAGATACTGTTGCTTGGACGTGGAGTGAAACCTAAACGAATGCGTAAGTAGCTAGCAATTGTGCTGTATACTGCAATATTAGTAGTCTCGCTAAAGATGTTAGAAAGGGATATGTGGTGGTGAGCAGCGCGTGCGTGGCGGGGTGTAGAGAAGGTTGGTTTTGAAGGTAGATGGCGGGGTTGAGGTATGATGCGGGATGGTGAGAGTAGAACAGCGGTTGTTGGATGATCGAATCAGCGCAGCCAAGAGTGCAGTCTCAGTGTGCTTGTCGACGTTTCGTTTTTCGCTGGTGATAGGTGGCGGGGTAAAAAGGGCGGGGTAAAAAGGGCGGGGAGAGGGAAAGAGAGGTGATGGATCTGATGATGTAGGATGGTTGCGGAGGAAGTCTGAAGGTGGGCTGGTCGTCCCGCTCGTCGTCGGATGGAGGTTAGCGAGTTCGACTAGCGAACGCAGAATTGGTGACGAAGGCGGGTGAGGCAGCAGCAGGTATGGCTCATAGCAACGAGTAGTGCAACACAGCAAGCAGCAGGCAGCAACACGCGTACGGAAGAGGATCAACATCAACTGACCATCGGTATACAAAGGGTTAAAAACAATGTTTTGTCTGCATTTTTTTCTGTTTCTGTGTGCTTTACAGCTGCGTTTGCTATCCTGAGAACCACATACAGAACTTGCAAGGCGAGTTCACGTGACTAAGTGTATAAATCAATAGATACACTTCTGTAGTGCATTTACTACCAGTTTGTAGCTTGCATACTGCTCCTTTTTGTTCTTTAATGTGTGTTGTAGATGTTTCGAGACAGGTTCGTGAAAAAATTGTGTAAACGTTCGATTTGTAAGTCCAGGATTGCATAATCCGTCACGCCCACTTTCCAATTACGTCACCGACTCTAAACTCATTTTATTCTACATACATATAGTTCGATAACAATCCAGTCTCTAATTCGATAGTTTTGTACCTATTCTGTTTTCAAATGATCCACGAAAGCTTTCTTGGGCTATGAAATGAGATTTACAGATGGGAAACTCCTGGTTTCAACCCAAAGTGACCAAGGTCCACTTCTCGAAGGTACTAGAACAGGCTAGGAAGCTCTTCTTGCTGCTGAGGGATTCTTTCAAACTTTGTGTCCAATCTACAACCACTACAAATATTCAGGCCGACTGCTTGACTGTCCTTTCTTGGCTGGGTTTTGATGTTACCGTTGCCGTTGCTGCTGCCGTTGCTGCTTGCCTCCTGTGATGCACCGTTATGCACAGGTGTCTTGCCTTTAGAGCTGAGAGCTTCTTTCTAGCGCACTCCACCCACACACCCCACAGCACCTGCCTGCCCACCCCACAGCACCTGCCTGCCCACCCCTCAGAAACTGCCCCGCGACAACCCCCTCCTCGTCCCTTCGGTCACCGCTCCGCACCGTCTCAACGTTGCGTCGTTTCCGGGTAACCTTCTCACACCACCCACATACCATACTTGGCGCCGGTTTCACTTTCCTTCCTTCCTTCTGGCTTCGCTGCCCTTGCTGGGGGCCCTTGACGCGTCACATACAGCAGCCCAGCAGCAAGCATAGCGGGAACTGGTGGTGTGTCTGCGAAGGAAGGCTCGGGAAGGCAGGGACCGCCATTCGACGAACGCGTTCTTGTTTCACCTACCCTCACCTCAGAAGACCCGAAGTCAACAGAACATGACTGGAAGGAGCAGCATCGTCCATCACCCATCATCAATTCTACATCTCCGGCTAGATTAAGCCCCTCCATGACTGGAAGAATTATAGCATCGTCCATCATCCATCAACGACTCACTCACGATAGTCCGCTTGACCCAAAATACCGTAGCAGCCTGTGGCGTGCTGCCTATCGGGACAAGTGATACGAAAAAAAATAAAAGAATCCGCCGATGAGCCCTGATATGCATGCACGTTAACTGCTGTCTGCTGGCTCGTCCCTTCCCAGTGCACTTTTGGTGACTTCGCGTCTCGTGCTATGCCTGCTGTGTCGGTTCACCGTCGGGCTACTCCCTCTTCGAACCTCCAGAAGCAGTAGAAGCACCAGCAGGCACAACCAAGCACAAGCAGAAGCACCAGAAGAAGCACCAGAAGCATGAGAAGAAATGCGAACGATCCCCCAACCACCAACCACGTATCCCCCACCCCCCACCACCTCCAGACTCCCTCATCCCACCCTCTTCAGCCATTCCCCCAATGTCCTCAAGAATATCTCTGGTATCCGCAGATACCATAAGCTGAATATACTCATGCGTGAGCCGCCTCTCACCGTGCTCTCAGCAATTGGGCTGTAGCGGCACCGTCTGACAGTTCGCAAGACCGTGTTTACCTTTCCCGCGCCCTAGTGAACCGCGATCGTAACAAGAAGGAAGCTATGTGCTCTGGGGGCTCCGTGCGTGTTCAGATCCCATCATCCCAAGCCCACCATCCACTCAATGCATACCTAGACTCTATAAAGCCGCCGTCCCGAAGGATTCGAATTTATAGGGTAGGACTTTCCCGACTTTTCAGTAGGTGGAACCATGAACCCAGCCCTTACGTGAAGGTGTTTTGAAACTCGCCCTTTTTCTACCCCGGAACTTCCATCAGCAAAGCTCGAGTTCCTGCAACATCCACCACCATCACAACAATAACAATACCATCCGTCCATACTACTACAATCCACTTGCCCCCGTATTTGCTGGCAAACACCCTCATAAGCTCTACTTCTTCCCTCCAACTCCCTCTTTCGCCAGGCTTTGCGGTCGACATAGAACGACTACCAGTGCTCCGCCGTTACGATGGTCGACGGGACCACTCCCGAAGATACCGCCGCGGAGAAGGTGCAGGAGAAACAGCCAGAAAATGGCAGTGTACGAAACTCGCTGAAGGCGGAGGTCAAGGTTAGCACGGTTGCTGCCATTGAAGACGACAAGGAGGTATTATCACTCTCTACATGCTACATGACACCCAATTGTTGTTTGGTGGTGGTGTCAGATGCCACCATATAATACCCGCCTCTCATGCTCACGGCGTTTGCCTACCCATCTACCGCGTTGTTTGGCTTCCCCTATGCGTACTGGCATTCTCTACCAATTTACACAACACTGTGCCCTACGTTATGATTAATTCCCCTCAAAACGAAGCTGATGGGAAAGCTGACATTCGTTCTCCTTACTTTCAGGAAAGTAGCTCTGATGAAGAATTTAAGGACGCCGCACAGGAGACTACAAAAGATACTCCATCATCCCCTCCTCCTCCACGAGCTCGCAGCTTAACGCACATGTCACACTCTACGGTGTCGTCCGTACCTGAGGTTCCACAATCGCCTGCAGCCTCAGTTTCAGTGAACGAAAACAGAAACAGCCAGGCCTCAGTAACACCACCGACTACAACAAACGGGTCCGTGCAAGAGAACGGCTCATCAGAAGTGATCAAGTCTCCGCCTCGCCGAATGTCGACAACTTCTCTGGATGAAGTCTCTCTGATTGATGAGCTACCCCCTGCGAAAGTGGAAGCCCCAGTCGAAACACCAGCAGTTGAACCCCCTGTTGAGGAGAAGGAGACACCGCCGTCGCCACCTGCTCCAGCTCCGGAGCAGCGACCAGCTCCCACCAGTACGCCTTCATTTGTAGAATCAATCGCGAGTAAATTCGGAAGAAACACGTCAAATAATCAGTCTCAAACCGCTGCTCCGGCACAGCCCAAGAGAAAACTATCGTCGCCCTTTCTCCCTTCGCCGGCCGTTTCGCAACCCCAGTCAGGGACCGCCCCTGCCGTTAAACGATCACCGTTTAGTTGGTTGCGTTCTGGGACAAGTAGCTCTTCGGCTCCTGCCGCTCCAATGGCGCGAAGAGGCACCGTTTCGTCATCCATTAGCTCACTAGCGGGTCTTGCTGGTCTTGGGGGTGCCGCACCTGCTAACAATGAGCTTCTAATCAATCGAGTAGCCATCAACAGAGACCCGGAAAAGGAGAAAGAGGACCTCCAACGTGGAATGGACAACTTACGAGAGAATTTCAAGAAGCTTAGAGAAGCGAAGGGGCAAACAGCAGAGGAGCCAAGTGCAGAGGCAGCTGCAAGAAAAGGTTCGATTTCATTGGGTTCGACTATAAGAACCAAGCTCAGATTTTATCCCACAGGTCCAGAAGATGCGACACCCGCAGCACCAGGCTCTCCCGGCAGCTCACGCTCAGTTGCAGGTACTTCGACAAAAACTGACGATGAAATTGACTGGGATCTGTGGCAGGCTGTTGTGGACGATGCGTTGAAGGTAGCTTCCGAAAAGCCAACAGAGCTAAACCGAGCTATCCAGGCCGGTATTCCTCCAACTCTCCGCGGAACGATTTGGCAGAGCTTGGCAGCCAGCAAATCTCTGGAAATGGAGGCTCTATACCGCGAGGTGATTGTGTTACCGTCAACAGCAACTGCTGAGGATGCTCGTGCTATCTTTGGTAGCTATTGGCTTTGGGATCCCTCACCCGCCCCCAGTCAGGCTTCTTCGCCGAGAATAGGATCTCGTGCAAGTCCCGCTCCCGAGCTTAAAGTTTCAAATGTTGCAATGAAATGGGGAAATACTGTTGCTCAGTTGGAAAAGGTTATCAAGCGTGATTTGGGAGACCGAACCAGTTTCGGAAAGTACAAAGTGGACCAAAAGGCCTTGTTGAACGTCTGCAAAGCATATGCACTTTTTGATCCCGCCGTGGGCTACACCCAGGGAATGACTTTCATCGCAACCGTTCTGTTGCTCAACGTTAGTGCACTTGAATTTCGACCCTTTGAGCCTCTGCTAACTGTGAATCCAGATGTCTGAGGAGGAATCCTTTTGCGTATTCGTCAAACTCATGAACAAGTACAAGCTACGGTCTATGTTTATGGAAAAGATGAAGGGCCTGGAGCTCCGTCTCTACCAGTACGACCGCTTTTTAGAGGATCACGAGCCAAGACTTGCGATCCACCTTAAGCGCCAACACATCGAGTCATCTCTCTACGCCGCCCAATGGTTCCTCACATTGTTCACCTACAAATTCCCGCTTCAGCTCGTCCTCCGCGTTTTTGACTTGCTCTTTAGTGAGGGGCTCGAAGGACCTATTCTACAGTTTGGAATTGTCCTGATGAAGCAAAACGCCGAAAAGTTGCTCACCATGGAGTTCGACACCCTCGGACCTTTCCTCAAGGAGAAGCTCTTCGATGTCTATATTGACCCCTCCCCCTCTTCTTCTAGCATCATGGAGGCTGGATTCTTCGGCAACGGAGGCGAGAAAGACATCTACCGCGCAAACGATCTTATCTCCGATGCAATGAGCGTTAAGATCTCTCAGGAGATGCTTGATCGCTATGAGCAAGACTGGGAAGAGCACGAAAGGACAAAACGGGATACCGAGCAGGAGCTGGAGTCGCTGAAAAGGAACAACGCGGGTCTGCAAAGCAAGGTTAAGAAACTGGAAGAGCAGAACGAGGAGCTTAACCGGGAGTACGTCCGTATTGCAAGCTCGGAAGTTGGACTTAAGGTGCAAAACGACCAGCTTCTTGACGAGAACGAAAGTTTAAAGACAAAGGTTGATACCTTGAGAGATATGGTGGACAAACAACCCCAAGAAGTCGAGGACCGTTTGAAGGGTGAAATGGAACAGTTGATACAAAAGAACTTGGCTGTGCATCATGCAAACCAGACTCTTGAAGAAAGTATGATGGAAATGGAGAAGGAGCTGGTGAGCACAAAGATGCAGTTGGCTACGGTTAGACTTTCCTGTCTTATTCCTGCTCTGATAGATGCATACATACTAAAACGAAAGAAACAACAGGTTAACGAGGACTATGATCTTCTAAAGAATAGATGGCACGACCTTCGTAAGGCTCTTGGTGATTAAACGCACAGGCTAGAGAAAGTTGTGGTTTTTTTCTTTACAAGCGTCTGATATCAATTAATTCTTTGTAACTTTTTTTTGTTTTTCCTACTTTTCCCGTTGCAACATTAAGCTACCTTTGTTACGCACTTGTTATACCTTTATATCATCAGAGTTTTGAAACGTTTGCATGATGGAAGAGAAACCCAGAGGAATGAATTCACTTATATCATGTTTCTGTGCGATTGTTTTTGATATCATTTGAATTATATTGTTTGATAACATTTGCAAGGTCTGCAATGTCTTGCTTGAAGCGTTACGGGGATGTCTTGGGGCGGGTTGGGGGGGGGGGGGGGGGGGTGATGGTGGACCGTTGGCAGTTGCGAAGTTCGAACATTGCGGATATCATTGTGGTTTTCTTTTGTTACTTTCTCATACCAACCACTCTTAGCTTTGCGTTTTGCGTTTGCTTTTTAAAGTTGATCAATGAAACGGATATGGTCTTGTGTAAACTTGTGTTGTAGAAATTTGAAGGATGTTTTTGCTGGTACGTTTTTTTTTTGTGACTGAGAGTTTATGCAAGTTTAAGTATGATTTCAATGGAATTTTTTTGTATTGGGAATTTGGCTCTGCGCGGCTGGATTACAATTGGTATTAAACAAATTGATCTGCTGCTTTTTGCTGGATCTACATGTCCCTTACTTCTCAATCTCGGTATCTAATCTTTGACATCTCGACATCTGCAACCCCCCCCTTTCTCCGTACAGATCTGGTTGATCGTCGTACAAAAAAAGCGGGGTTAAAGGAGGGGGGGAGGGGGGTGGCGGGGTGGGGGTGATCCCTTCCTTGGCCTGTCTTGATCAACACCAACCAAATTGGAGTACCGTCTATCACCCAATCACCCAATCATCCATATTTATCATCCCCAGCGTCATTCTATCTTGATATCGACCACTCAGAAGCCGATCTTTTCTATCTTTACCAGCCCCTCGTCGGAAGTATATGAAAGTCACACGGTTTGTGTTACAGCAGTAAAAAGTGGGCTGCAGGCTTATGGCAGTCGTGTAAGGTGATGAGTCAGCGATTCAGAGTACATGTGAGAAGAAGAAATGCTGCCAATGTACTCTAGACCGTTGGTGCCATACTCGAGACAGGCTCCAGCGAGACAAGAAATGACTTTTAATGGGTGATGCATGCCAACTAATGGCGTTAGTCATCTATATGCATGACAACCACCAAAAAATATCGCGAGTGCCAAATGAGCTCCAGAGTTCAAGAACCACCACCACTACAACCATATTCAGGTGATAAATTGGATGGTGGATCGTTCTGGCGCTCCGGGGGTTGATCTTGAGGTGTCTCCATCTCCATCTCCATCATGAAGAAAGATTAGGTGTGCGAAGTCATGAAGGTTGGACAGTGATACTTATCGAAGTACCCCGTTTTGAGGAGTGTTAAAAGGCACCAGATCTCGCGATAAAACTTGCAGAGGTTGTTGTTATTTCATCATGATGTGGTAGCATTGTAGCTGACTTGGTTCAGCCGTACCGTGTCTGCTAGCATGGTGGTTGCCTTGCTACATCGCTAACTAGTGGTTACATGCGCCACCCATTAAAAGTCATTCCTTGTCTCGCGTTGGGGCCTGTCTCGAGTATGGCACCAACGGTTTAAGGCTGGAGTATCTATTTTCAGCTTGCGAAGTTGCGAAGCTGTTGTCATCTCATAGGGCTGAAGATAATCGAGTCACAGGGAACCGCAGGGAACGAGGTCGGCTCCAGAAACCAGTAGAGTACATATGCGGAATTGCAGTCTGATAAGCCCATACTGGACTCACAGATGACCCATGGATGATCCACGATACTAGTATCTTAGATAGGGCTGGCGTCATTTGCGATCACTCGCGGGAGATAAGCGAGGGCTGATTTTGGATTGTATAATATTATTCCGAGGGCTGAACTCAGAACGGCTGGAGCGGTGAGATGGTGAGATTTTTCATGGGATTGAATTGTGCCGACGGGCAGTGGTGGGCATTGGATTGAAGAAGGGATTGCTGATAGGTTAGTGGAGAGTTACAAGTTGGGACTTGGGGTGGGGTGCATACAGAGGAAAAGAAAAGCAAGTAAAGTAAATAAATTTTAAGTCAAAGTCAATTCTAGACATAAACTAGGAGTGTAAGTAGCAGTGATCACTGATATGAAGATGGGATGCGGGTTGCAGTGGTAGATACCGGGAGCAAAAACAATTGAGGGATGATTGTTCATCTGATATCGCGGAGGGCATGTTCGGTGTACTCTAGAGAGTTAATTACATTCAAGTTATCAACCAGTTTATACATCCTTCGTCTTCCTATCGAACAAGACCTATTGATCCCCCAGTTTCCTTTATTCAGTTCCATCTGTCAGTAATTACACCTCATGAAGACAAACCGTTCATCGATTAGTGGAGGTAAAGAGTTCTTCATCCTCAATCTCCACTAATCGACTAAGGCGTCTTCATTCCCCAGTTCCCTCTATTTCCCACAAGTTCCCTCTATTTCCCCCAAGTTCCCTCTATTTCCCCCAAGTTCCCTCTATTTCCCCCAAGTTCCCTCTATTTCCCCCCAGCGCCCTCTATTTCCCCCAGTTCCCTTGAGTTATTTAATTATCTCTGTTAGTAATTACATAAACTGTTCATCGATTAGTGGAGAATGATCTCTCCACTAATCGACTAAGGTGTCGTCATCCCCCAGTTCCCTCTATTTCCCCCAAGTTCCCTCTATTTCCCCCCAGTGCCCTCTATTTCCCCCAGTTCCCTTGAGTTATTTAATTATCTCTGTTAGTAATTACACAAACTATTCATCGATTAGTGGAGAATGATTTCTTCACTAATCGACTAAGGCGTCTTCATCCCCCAGTTTCCAATAGTAAGAATCCCCCAGTAGGTATAAGAAGGTCAGAACGTTTGAGCAAAAGCGGATAAGATAATGGGAAGCGAGACGGATTATATACCTTCTGTGGGCAGCTTGAGGCCGTGGCCCGTGTATTGGACTCAGTTTCGAATAACCGGTCCAAGGCGGGCCGCGGAATAATCGTGGATACCATTGACTCAATCACGTAGCTGTTGGTGACGGAGGATGCAAGCCGGAAGTTGCGTCATGTATTATGACTTGTCAATATCCGATTCAAAATTCTGCTAGATACGTAGTGCTTTACGAAGCATGTCCGCTAATCCCAGAGATATTGACCAATGATACGCCGAAGACGGCTACTGGAAATCTAGGATTTCATTAGAAATATGCTTAACGGAGTTTTGGAAAACTTTGGCACCTTAACCTTGTTTCATGGCTCTCGGGACACGATATATCACTCCGCTCACTCCGCTTCGAGATCCATCCCACCGCCCTGCGCCCTGGACCCGCTGCCCGAAACTGAGTCACACTGTCACACACACGGCCTTAAGCTGCCCATAGAGGATATAGATCCCCCTCGGGCCCTCGCTTCCCACTTTCTTATCCCTTTTTTCTTGTACTTTCTGCGCTTCCTGTGCCTACTGGGGAATTTTTACTCATAGTGGGGACTGGGGGGTAAAGACGCCTCAATCGATAAGTGGAGGATGACCGATAAGTGGAGGATGACCGATAAGTGGAGGATGACTTCAAGATCATCTTCCACTTATCGATGAAAGGTTTGCCTTCATGAGATGTAATTAATGACAGGCAACTGAGTACAGGGAACTGGGGGAAATAAAGGGAACTGGGGGATGAAGACGCCTTAGTCGATTAGTGGAGATGGAGGATGAAGAATCCTACACCTCCACTAATCGATGAACGGTTTGCCTTCATGAGATGTCATTAATGACAGACAACTGAGTACAGGGAACTGGGGGAAATAAAGGGAACTGGGGGAAATAAAGGGAACTGGGGGAAATAAAGGGAACTGGGGGAAATAAAGGGAACTGGGGGAAATAAAGGGAACTGGGGGAAATAAAGGGAACTGGGGAAAATAAAGGGAACTGGGGAAAATAAAGGGAACTGGGGGATGAAGACGCCTTAATCGATTAGTGGAGATGGAGGATGAAGAATCCTACACCTCCACTAATCGATGAACGGTTTGTCTTCATGAGGTGTAATTAATGACAGGCAACTGAGTACAGGGAACTGGGGGAAATAAAGGGAACTGGGGGATCAATTAGCCTGCGTCGATATGGTATTAGAAGAAAGACAGAGCTCCAACCTTACCATCATCCACGACCATATCGATGAACCATGAAGGCTTTCCAACCTTCGCGATTACTGTAGCAAGCGTTACAGTCAGGACGCTCATGTTTTCTGACAAAGGCAAATGTTAGGACAGGGCTTGCTAATGCGTCCTATCGTCAGCCTGGAGGGGGCGACGCTTAGGACAAGTGATTCTGACCAGGGCCTGACTTAGGACGGCAAAAGATCACTTCAAGGGCCGAACTGGACCCTGTGTGGTTGACCAAATATTAATTACCATAGAAGTCAAGTTGATGAACGGTGCTGACGGGGGTTTACATTAGAACAGCCAGAAACTCACGGGGTTCAATTAGAACGACTGCTGCTGATACTGACGGATCCCGCAAATCCAGGGACGGGACATGTGCTGCTGACAGCTGACGTCCCCACTGTAACGCTCGCTACAGTATCTGCATCAATAATACCCAAAGCACCGATAATGGTTGTCAATACGAAGTTCGAACCGATAGGATCAGCCTGAGGTCGTGGGTGAAAAGGACTTCTCTGGCGGGTTGAATTGTGCGGTACTGTACCAAGCGCTGAGGAAAAAGCAAGTTTGTAAAGTGACAGAAATTTTATTAAAAAGCAGCTGTACAGTGACGGTTTTGTTTAGAGATGCACTGAGTTATGACAGGTATTGTGTAAGAAATCAAGGTACTAGAAGTAAATAATAGGGATAGAATCTATGCAGAAATATGCTTCCTGCTTGTTAATATTGCACTCAGCCATGATAAATGGGGATAAATAGCCTCAGAGGGTCTTGCTGATGTTTGCCAAGATCCCTAGGATGGCTGTGGCATTTCCTTTCTTCCATTCTGTACTTAGTCATCAGGTTTTTTAAAACATGCATTGCTTCAGTGACAGGTTTTAATAGCAGATGCAAATCCAAAGTAACAGTGATACTTAGTAGTAGTAGCGCATGCAAAGCGCATGCGGTGACCGATGACGCTTTTTCCTCAGCGCTCGGTACAATATTCGGATGCCGAGGTGCGCTCGCGGCGTGCGTCGGATTTGGATACAAAGTAAAGATCCACCGGTAATTTCTATGTAGACAAAAGCTAGCGCAGCCACGTAAAGGGATCTCATTGATTGGAACCAAAGGTAAGCAAACGTCAATTTAAATCGACATCAACTTTTTCGATGCCGAGACTCGTCAGAGTTAGATACAAAGCAAAGTACCACCGGTAAATCCTGGTCAGAAGTTAGTGCAGCCACGTAAGGAGATCTCATTGAATGGAGTGAACAAAGTACTTACTTGAGCAAACGTGAATTCGAATCAGCATCAGCTCTCGGAGCCTCACCGTCTGTATTAACAATATGCAAAGATTCCATCTTAAAGCACCGAAGCGTCTCTACTGCAACCAGTGCCAAGTACAAAGGGCCCAAATTGTAGCTACGCTAAGCTACCCAGACCCTCTGTTTAAACTTTGGTAAACATGAGAGTTGCGGACACCATTAATGACAGGGCCTATCGAAAATGTCATAGTGAATGTCCAATTCAAACCGATCTGGTCGGCCTGAACTCGCAAGTGAGAATTTTTCTCTGGCGGGCAACGGGTTGAGTTGATCCTTATTCAATACTGAAGCTTGTGTGGGGTGAATACAAAATGAAAGGTGGGACATTGTCAATTGGTCAATTCTAGGTACCGCAGTTTCCAATATGTCCCAATAGGGACCAGTTCACAGATTCCCAAATTCTTTGGTGGGTTAAGATTTTATTCCATGCTGAAGGTCGCGAAGCTTGTGGAAATTGAATACAAAAGAAAAGAGCAATAACCATGACGTGTCACGTCTGAGATTCCATAGAAGTAAGCGACAGGGATTATAATTAGAATCCACCACATCACCGTAAACCAAAATACTTCGATTGGCGTTCAAAATACCCAAAATTCTTCTCATATAGCCTACGCAATGTACAGTGCCCAATTATAACCGGTACGGTACAATAATCCGATTCCCCCGACTTTGACCCTCTGGTTGAATAAATAAATAAACTAAGCTCAAAATGTTCTGCCGCTAGTCAGCACAGCCTCCAAAGCCTTGTTTGTCGAGTCCGAAGCCAAGGCTAGCCAAGCTTAGCAGTGATCCCAGCGCTTAATTCAGCAAGGAGGGTGCGAGGGTAAACCCTAACTAAACGCGAACAACGTGTATAAACTTCATCCCACAGCCCTAGAAAAGCACGTCATGAACATATCCGCATCCCAGAACATAGAGCTTTCAGTGGGGGGTTGTGGGGGGTTGTTAAACAGCGGGAAGCAAATTTTTCAGAAGCAGTGACATCGCCAACAAGGGGGCCTGAGGATTTTGGCGGGCGAGGAGAGAAGAAGGGGGAAAAGTGCAATTCTGCAGGCGGACAACGTCTTTATTTGTTTATTTAGACGGAGGAGGTAAATACTGAATGAGGGAGGATCATTATGAGAAAAGAAGGGGTATTTAGGCGTTGAAATGAGCGGAGTTTTTTTTTTTTTTTTTTTTCTTTGGGGGGGGGTTTGAGAGGTGGAGATGCGTCGATAAAGCATAATGGAGCCACAACAACGTGCTGGGTATAATTTTTCGCTCGCACGGAGCGAAATCGTAGGTAGATGTTAGGAGTACTGTAGTACATAATATCAAAATTTCAACTGAATCTAACGTAGTCGCAAGTAAATAGTGAGACTGTGATGCTCTGCGTGGAAGTTACACCTGTATAGTATTGGAGACGGAGAAGAGTTGAAATCAAGGTCAAGATCAAAAAAAACGCAAAATCGGCTCAAATAATTTTTCTTTGCCTATTGCTCGATCAATTAGCTACGAAGAAGACCTAGAAGACCTGTTATTAGCACAGTATGCAGGGAAAAATATTATAGCGTGCATAGCGTCGGCCAATATTGTATCGCGGCCTACGAAGTCGGCCGATGAGAATTTCAAGAGCTGCGCCCCGTGTGTGGAGCTAATAGCTAAACCGAGGCGTCTGCTCTACCTGCTTCTTTCCTTCCTTCCTCCTCCTACCTACCTATACCTTCTTCCTCCTTCTCCTTCGCTTACTGTTTGGTTTCGTCCATCCTCCACCTCCACTGCACAGCCACCGAAGCTAGGCAGCTAGCTCCCCCCCTCGAGTACTGTATTCGATTTCGGCCGTTACTTTTCTCTCTCTTACTCCTTCTCCTCCTTACCACCTTACACCTCCTCCTCCTCTGCATCCTCATTCTCTTCTTCTATCCCCTCTTCTACCTCTTCGATCGACGACTTTCATAACCTTCATCATCGCCAACTCGGTACAGCGTCACAACCCTTCACTCCAGGTCCAACGAGATTCCGAATTCTATTCTGAATCAACAAGTAACGAACCTCCACATTCAACGATAAGGGTTGCTACATTATTCAATGGCCCATCTCCAGACTCCGTCTAGAGGCAATAGAGCCTTGGGAGTAACTCCTCCTGGAACGCCTACCCAAGGTATAAATAGGCTTCTTACCGTCCCGAGAACTCCATCTCGTCAAGAATCACTCCTAGATCAGAACATTCCAACAACACCTACATCGGCAATGGCGAATTTGCGTCTAACTCCTGGTTCGGGTCACAGGACCCCCCACCGCACGCCAGACCGTTTCATTCCGACTCTTGTCAACGCTTCAAGCTTCAGAATGGGAGCCCCTACCTCTGAGCTTACACCTGACGAACGTCTTATGAGACGTCACGTTACTGGAGCGGCTACCCGAAACCGCAGTATTTCGCCAACCAGACGTCCCCGCGGTGGAGAACCTCACAGGCCCAACCGTCGTCTTTCTGCAGGCGGTGTCGGCATGTTTTCCGTTGGCATTCCAGCCGGTTTGGCACCTGACAATGCGACTCCGACGACACCTCGTCAGCGTGGAAGGGAAATCGATGGCAATATATTTTCGAACAGGAGATCCCCCGAGAGAGAGCGCCAAGCTCACGAATCTAGACTTTCGGCAGCCTTAGGAATTGACCGTGCCCAGAGAGTCTTCCACTATGGACCCGAAAGGGATATGGTGCCCGTTTCCCCTCGTGCTGATCGTTTCGGTCGTGGAGGTATACCTGGAAGTCCTGGAATGGTTCCTAACCACAGGGATGAGCTTTGGGACTCGACTTTGGCGGGTCAGAATGGTAAGTTAACCCTACGCAATCTTATTCTATAATTTCTATGATGAACCCTGAACTAACGTTCAATTAAATTAGACCAACAGCAGCAGAAAAAGAGTGTTACACGCTCAGTTCCCACCACCCCGTTCAGGGTTTTGGATGCTCCCGGACTTCGCGACGACTATTACTGTTCGCTCATCGCCTACAGTGTGCACACTCATTCTCTCGCTGTTGGATTGCACTCCGACGTATATACCTGGCAGGAGGCCACGGGTGCAAGACCATTTAAACAATGGTCCTCTGCCCACGTTACGTCCCTAGCGTTCTCATGCGCCATGAAAACCAACAATATTCTTGCCATTGGCAGAATCGATGGGTCGCTTACGCTTTGGCACCCCGACGAGCGTGTCCCACGTATTGACCACCCTCACAGCGCCAGTATCGCCTGTATCGCTTGGAAGCCTACTATAACCCAGCGTACCGCGCGCAACCCTGGAGGAGGCTACTCACCCCTCTCTGATGATTTGCTCGTCGGTGACGAGATGGGCAACGTGTATTTGTATGCAGTTCATTGGGGGCTCTACAACGCGGTGACCAAACAAGAGGCGACTATGTATCAGTTGCGAAAAATAACTGTCCATAGTCAGCAGATCTGTGGTTTGGCATGGCGTAGAGACGGCGAGCAGTTTGTTACTGGCGGAAATGACAATACCGCTTACCTGTTCGAGTTGAATAAAGTTGAAGGTCCCTACAACCAGCAGGGCTTCCGCGCGATCATCGAAGAACCTCTCACCTCCGACGGCGCGAAGCATACCTGGAACCACGGTGCGGCCGTCAAGGCGATTGCCTTTTGCCCTTGGCAAGAAACTCTGGTTGCGACTGGTATGAACCCTTCCTGTTTAACCCTTTGAGGGAATCTTTACTAACAACCCCTTAGGCGGTGGATCGAACGACCGAGGCATCCACTTTTTCCACACCGGTACCGGTGTATGCCTCCGCACCATTAACGTCTCCGCGCAAGTCACGTCTTTGATATGGTCCACGAACCATAGGGAGATTGCTGCTACTTTGGGCTATGCCAATCCTGACCATCCGGTCAGAATTGTCGTTTACAACTGGCCTGAGTGTAAACAGGTCGTCTCTGTGCCATGGCAAGAAGAGATGCGAGCATTGTTTGCTGTGGCGTACCCTGGCGGACCTCATATCAGTGAAGGGTCTTTGACTGTGGAGGATGGTCAAGCGATTGCCGAGGATCCCGAGGAGGAGGAGGACGAGGTAGCCGGAATGATCCGGGCCCTCAGCCCTTCGAAACCTCTCCGAAAGCAAAAGCGAAGAGAGTCCGAAGGCTGTATTGTGGTTGCGGCTAGCGACGAAACTGTTAGGTTTCACGAAATATGGTCCCCTGATCGCAGGGAGGTGTATGCGAGCAGTGGAGTCTTAGGTGGCTCCTATATCTTGGAGCAGATCGAGGGGATAGAGCGGGAAGGACCAGAAACCATCCGCTAGAGAGAAGCCTTCCCGGTTGGGCATACACATCAGCACTTTATGAATCACGACGTCAGCATTCTTTTTTTTTTTTGTTTCGAAGTTCGGGATACCCATTAGGAGGAGTTTTGTTTTGCCGTTTTTCTACGATACTTATCTTGCTAGCGCGTTCGTTTTTTTTTGCTGTTTTTTTTTTTTTGCTACTTTTTGAAGGGAGCCTCATTGTGGGGCAGTGGTTTGGGTCAGGATCGGAGCTCGCTAAGGTGCGGGATGTGCGCCAGGAGGCGCGTTGTCGGATTACTTTACTGTAACAACTTCTAATATTGCTTTTTCAGCTGTATACTTTTCATCTTGTATGTAGCATATTTTTTACAATATTACATCGTTATAGTACTACCTGAATTCTTTTCCTTTGGAGTTATGATAACTGTCGTAATTTCTTCCGAGGGCGTTGTGTGGTGTGAATATGGACCCTGTGTGGTTGAACTAGTCATGTGATCGCGTAAAAACACTGACAAGCGCGTATCGAGGGTGCTATCATCACGATATAGCACTCGGGAGTCGACATCATCCCCGAAGTTAGTCAAGGAGTTTCCGGGGGTCATCTTAACAAAGATCCCAAAATATGCAACTGATGTTTGAGATTAATGATTAAGGGCTACAGTTTAAATAGATATCATTTGAAGGGCGGGTGATTTGACGCAGGCTCACTCAGATGGAAGTAGATGGAGGAAGCTCGTGAGAGCCGATGTGTGTCCACTTTTTAATAAGTCTATTAAGCTGTCCTATGGACTTCTGCTATACATAAATCTAATATACTTTTACCAGCGTGCTTCATATGGATGTGTATCGTCCCATAGTTCTCAGTATGCATCTTAGGTGTATCTATGCTCGCTGAGATACATACCCGCTATCATCATGGCTCCACTTTTCACTTCCAATTTTTCTCTTCACACGAGCTTTGGAATCTTTAATTGCCGCGATAAATACTCGGAATTCTCTACACGGCGCGCTTTGTTCTCTGTTGGAGGGCAGGGTCAAACTCGGCTCTCTGGCTTGGTTCAACCCTTCAGGCATGCTTTGGTCTCTCCGCTTTCTCGCGTGTCTCGTTCTCCGGCTTCACTGTGACGATTCCAAGTTTCCAACGCGGCTTTGATGGGTGGTTACATAGACTAACGCGGCTACAGGTGATAGCGATGGCTTGGGGTACGGCTACGACAATGGGAGTATCCACGACATCTTCTAGACTCCAAAACATCCACCAAAACAAGGTACGTTTGGTGTTACTTCCGCAGTTCCTCTTTGACTGGCATGCGCTTATAACTAACAGGTTTAGAAAGATCTCTACTTTCAGATGCAACTATCCAAGTCAATTATCGAATTCGGACTCTAAGACCAGAAGTATCTTGGGCTGACGAGTCACCAGGTACCTTTAGGAGCCGACATTCTCTCGAATAGACAATCTCACAGACCCGCATCCTTTCGTACCCCAACAATCTCGATTAGATCAGCAATCTCTTCTTTCAGCTTTCCATTTCGTCAATAAATCAGTTCCTCGCTCTCCCGCGTTCAGGCCTGTTCATCTTAATAGAAAGGTATCTTAATTCAATAGTATGTTATCCGATTTTTACCCTCCCCAAATTCCTTTTTGTAATACATAATTAACCAAAACAAATCCCTAAACTCCAGTTCATACATAAAAACAGAAAAACCACTTTCATCACCTCGCTTACTCAAACTTAATAGTGTTCGTCAAAGTTCCCAACTTCTCAATCTTGACCTCGACCACATCACCATCCTTCAAATACTGCGGTGGGTTCATTCCCATTCCGACACCTGACGGAGTACCGGTCATAACCAAGCTACCCTTCTGTAGGGTAGTTCCCTGGGAGATGAAGGAAATAATTGTCGCAATCTTGAAGATAAGATCATCGGTGTTGGTATCCTGTCTGAGATCTCCATTGACTCTAGTCTGGAGCTGCAATTGCTCAGCATCACCAACGGTCTTCTGGGAGACAATGGCAGGACCGATGGGACAGTATTTGTCGAATCCTTTAGAGAAACAGAACTGGGGGACTCCTCCGGCGAATTGAGGCTCGCGCTGCCATTTACGAGCGGACATGTCGTTACTGGTGACGTAACCGGCGATGTAGTTTCCGGCTTCTTCGAGGGGGATGTTTTTGCCGGATTTACCGATGACGATGGTCTACAGGTGGATTAGAGAAGAAGGGATTGTGGTGTGGGGATCTAGGAGGACTTACCAACTCGCCCTCGTAGTCACACTGCTCATCTTGTGCGACCTTGGGAATGGGAATGTTCTCTCCATAATCGGCAACGGAGGTAGCGGGCTTAATGAAGATTGAGGGATATGGGGGAGGCTTGCGTCCGGCTTCAAGAACTGTATTTCCATCAGCTCCGTTCTGATTCATTCCCAATCCCCAATCCCTAATTCCTTCTCATTCTAAGAGGACAGAAAAACTTACTATGCTTCATGTAGTTCAACCCAACACATCTAATAATCGGCACCTGCTCGACAGCTAACGGTCCAAGCAAAGTCTTAACCTCAACCACCTCGTCGGTAACCTTTGCGTTGTCGAATACATCTCCGGTAATAATCTTGGCCTTCAAGGTACCCTTCTGCGCGAGGATACCGACGTCGTTCTCATTCTCTTCGACGATGGGTTCACCGTTGTACACCTTACCATCCGCGTCCTTGAAACGAATGAGACGAGACCAGGTGATGGCGGGGTTTGCCTGGATAGCAGGGATAGTCGACATTTTTGCGCGAGAAATGGAGGGCTTGAGAAAGTCGGTGGAAAGGATTTTAGCAGATGGAGATCTGAAAATGGTACGTGCTGCGAACATATTCTTTTATGTGAAGAGAGGGATCAGGTGCACAATGCGATGCGTGGGAAGATGTACCCCCCCCCCCCCCCCCCCCCCCCCCCTTCTCTCCTCCCTCCTCCCTCCCCGGGCTCCCCGGAGCCCTCGGGATCTCGAAAGGACTTTTGCGGGGAAGCTCTTCACGCAAGGATGGGACGCGTAAATTCTCCGGATAGGCGGGGTGTCCGCTCGGCCTTCCCCGGACGCGTTGCGGAGACGCGAACTACTCTAAATTAAGGCGGAATGGCTTCCGGCGCAAGTGGTGGACGGAACGGTTCCGCGATCTGTCAGCACGCGTTGCGACGCGGATAACGACGGGGAGAGTTTTTATCGCTGATATAACGCCACGTTTTTTGGAAAGGGTTGACGAAATTACTATGTTGAGGAGTCGTTTTTGAGGACCTCGGAACGGATAAATTTTGTTCCGTCCGCAGCTGTATGCACGATGATGTAAAGGAGATGAAAGAGATGAGCACTGGCCATTTCATTTTCGCTCGATGGATTTGGATTTCAGATGGGTGCGCGCAACGATAAACATCAATTCAGTATCCCTAACTACATACACAAAACAAAAAGCCCCATTCCAAAATCCCAAAAAGCTAAACAAAAAATTAATTACTCCATAGACACCCCTAAAACTCCTCCTTTCTCCACATCCCCAAATTCATCATCAAGGGTCTATCCGAAAAACTAAACAAATACGCATCCTCTCCCTGTTCCACGACATGTTGAATCCTCTTCCAATGCGGCACCGCAAATGTATCACTCTGTTCCCACTGCAACTTCTTCTGCTCCTCTCCCTCTCCCACCAACGTATATCCTTTGCCCTGATAAACATGAAACACAAACGAACTCGTCTCCTTTCTCATCGGGGACGTGGTGCCGGCATTTATCCTCTCTGCATGGCCTCCAATAATCCTACTCAACCTCCCCCCATCCTCATGCATATATTCCACCTCCGCATAATCCCCCTTCTGCGCATCTAAACTTTCCTGCACCGGCGCCCAAGGAAATTTCGACGGGGACTCATCAACGGGTGTACTAGGGTATCTGGAATCATGATACCCCTGTGCAAAGTTCCCGGGAATGAATTGATACATAGGTAAATCCAACCCATCTAGCCAGATCATAGGCCCCTCACCCTCGTGGCCGTGGTCGTGCCATGTCCAGGAAGGGGTGAGGATTACGTCGCCACGGGACATGTAGATTTTTTTGCCTTCTACGGCCGTGAAACCCCGGGATCCTTCTATGATGAAGCGGAGGGCGAAGGCGGTATGGCGATGCGCGGGAGCAGTTTCGTTGGGTAGGATTAGTTGGAGACCGGCGTACAGGGTGTCGGTTGTTTGGGGGGCTTCTAAGGGAGGTGTTAGTAACGCCTTTGGGTGCCTTTGGCAAGTTAGGGATGGGAGCTTACTGCAGGTGGGGTTGACGAGCATTAATACTCGGCGCTCAGCTTCCTCCGCCCCGACGACTTCGCCGGATTGGAGAAGCAACGGGCGTAGCTCTTTGTAGTTCCAGAGAAACGGGATGGCTTTGGGATTGGGCATGGGGGGGACCATGGCGTTCATGACGGTCCAGAGGGGTTGGACATGGTGAGGGGGGAGGGTGGAGATGTAAGCCTCTGCGGCGGCAGAAGTCTGTAAACTGTCATCAGTTTCTGCTGTGGTGATGAGATGGGGAATGAGGAAAGGGTACCTCGTTGGTGGTGGGAGACATTATGGATACGCCTCGTTGGTGATTATTGTGGGGACAAAGATGTTTATCGGGAATTCCAAAAACAGATCTTATCGGAAAACCAACAAGAAATTCCAAAACCGATCAAGTCACAGAAAGTAGACTGAAGATAAGGGGACACCGCATGCGCGGTTCCGTGTTTTCCATCTTTATATCAACTTTACAATTTCTAGGATTTGAAATCCATCCTCCGGAACGACTCCGGCTTGACATCTATCATAGGACATCACATCGCTTACGGTTCCGCGTCGCGATCATCGTCCAATGCCCCGCATTTTTAGTTGCCATGTGGGGTTGGGCGTTGCTCTAGCGCCAGTTTGGCCGCGTTGCCAGTGGGGGTGTGGATGGGACGGCTTCATCCCGTGTCTGTAGAAAACACGGATGGGATACCGTAAACTGAAATGTTATCGATAAGCGGAAGCATACCAAAAAATCGAGAGGTAGGTCCACAGGTCTACATTTATTAAAGTATAATCATGCGCCCTCAATCGATCTGTAGTTGGACAACAGAAATCTCCTAACCATAGGCTGTTTACATTTTACAGCGGCCAGCCTGCCTTCCAGATAATTTTCACTATTTACCCTCTATTATCCTTATTCTTATTACTCCACACACAATATCATCCCTCGTCATGCCTACTTGCGATATTCCTAAGCAGGCCCCTTACAACATCCTCATCGTAGGAGCCGGACTCGGAGGTTTAGCAACAGCTATTGCACTCCGCAAGAAGGGGCACAATGTCCATGTCCTCGAAGGAGCACCGGCACTTGGAGAAGTCGGAGCCGGTATCCAGATCCCACCCAACAGCACTCGATTACTAGAGGCCTGGGGGTTGAAGGATGCGTTGATGAAGAAGATTGTTTGGCCCAAGGCTATTAACATGAGGAGATATGATACCGGTGCCGTTATTGGAATCACTCCGCTTGATCCTACTATGCAGAAGGCTTATGGTTACCCGTGAGTACCCCTACCTTGTGATATTTGGTGGTTCTGGTTCATGAATACTGAATACATGCTGATTGAAACAAATAGTTACTGGCTCATCCACCGCGCAGACTACCAACAGATCCTTTGCGATGCTGCTATCGCAGAGGGTGCAAAGGTTACCTTTGGAGCCTACGTCCTTGACTGCGATCAAGACAATGTCACCGTAACTCTTGCCAACGGCGAGGTGTTGAGCGCAGACTTGATCATCGGAGCCGATGGTATTTCCCCCCTCCAATGCGCCAAACGCAATGCTAACGCGCCATACCCAGGAATCAAATCCCGCGTCCGCGAATTCGCCGTCATGCCGGAAGAGATCGTCGAGCCCCGCACGACCACGAACTGTGCCTACCGCGCGACCGTCCCCGGGGAGTTGATGCGTGCCGACCCAGAGTTAAAGAAGCTAATCGAGGAGCCGTACTCCAACTGCTGGATTGGATACCGTCGGCACATCATGGCATATCCCATCCGTGAAGGGCAGCTTTACAATCTCGTGATGTCGCATCCCGGTGCAGCAGCGGTAGGAAAATGGAACGAGCCAGGAAATCTGGATGAGATGAAGGCGCATTATGCAGGTTGGGATCCTATCTTGGATAAGGTTTTGGATAAGGTTAAGGCTTGTTTGAAATGGAAATTGGCGGATTTGCCGGTGCTGTCTAGATGGGTTTCTAGAAGTGGAAAGGTGGTTCTCATTGGTGATGCGGCTCATGCTATGGTGCCGTATTTGGCGCAGGTTAGTTTACCAGATTTTTCTCTCTCGGCGGATGGTTTAAGTTCCATAGCCGTAGCGAGCTGTGGAGTGACAGCGGCGCCGGCGGGATCAAAGACGGAGTGGGAAAACTAACCGAGAAACTAGGGTGCCGCACAAGCGATCGAAGACGCCGCCACCTTGGCCGAATGTATTTCCCGCACGCGCAGCACCGACGACTTTGGTGCCGTGTTGAGAGTCTTCCAACTCATCCGCAAACCCCGCTGTGAGAAGATCCAAAAGGGTTCAATGGAGAATGGAGATATTTGGCACATGCCCGATGGCCCTGAGCAGGTGGCTCGTGATGCTGATATGAAGATTACCATGGACTTGTTGGCTGCTGAGGCGGCGGGAATTCCAACTGAGAAGCTGGCAAAGACGGGAAAGAGTAATCCTAATAGATGGTCTGATGAGGAGTTCCAGCCTTGGTTGTTTGGTCATGATGCCGTGGCTCATGTATGTTTTTTCCATCCGCGATATCCCCGATAAAGGAGGAACCAGAAAGCTAACTATCATCGAATAGGCTAACGCACAACTCGATCTTTTGTTGAAGTTGTAAGGAAAGCGGGGAAGGAAGAGGGGATAGAGTTCTTGGGCCACGGACAGCTTCGGCGTAAGCTGGTGGGCTGAGGAGGAGAGGTTGGGTTGAGGGAATGTTACTGTAAATAGTTTGGTTTCTGCTTGCTTCTGCTTGTTTTTTTGTTTTTTTTTGGATTCTATGACTTTTTTTGATATTAACACGGAATAACTTCTTCTTGATGCCTTGATATTGAATCTTATACTCGGCTTCCTAGTTGGTGGTTGGTATTTTTCCGTGCCCGAGGCCCGAGTCTGTTATGAAGCTCTGGATAGTACATATTCCCATTTCATCCAGGTGCCAATGATGACGGTGTTGTGATCGCCCCCAACATCTACAGATTCCATCTGGTTAATTGGAATCGAGGCTCATCTATTCCAGTCCGTTGGCGTGAACATGGTGATAATCATCCGATATGAAAGCGGGGAAACATTGGAACAGAAATGATTGGAGGAATTCCATCTCCACGCGACTCCTACCGTACCTGCGGTTGGCATGCATAAATGATGCAATAACAACAATCCAGATTTACTATGCAGAGAGAGAGCGTGTGTGTTGAAACGAAGGCAGGCCGCAGATAACGAAATTAACGAGGTTTGTATGGAGATCATGTTTATCATCTCTACTTCTGAGTTGGTTATTTGTGACAGCAGCATCTCGACAACGAGACCTTGGGTCTGGACCTGGGGCTTCAATTCAGGCAATAATTATAGATAGGACACTACTTCTAGGCCTATTGGTGCTGCGGGCGATAGTTCGCTACGTACGTTGACGGGTGACTGGAATCTGGCCGCCATGTTTTGCGGGGTGTATCTAGAGTAAAGTTCGGGGAGATAGACATGTACCCCAGATACCCCATACCGCCCTAACTACCCCACAATATCACAATAATCTTGCAGAAACGAAGCCTAGACGAAGCCGAGACGAAACTGTTTCCACATTAACTTTCCAAATTCCAAGCCAACTATTCCCAATTCAGTACTCGGCCTCGATATTTCAACCAATCAAAACTCCTAAAACCCTGTGGCGTTCTTCAGCGGGCGAGCGGACATAGTTCCTGCGGGATCACGTCCGAATCTGCAGAATCCAAAGCCAAGAAATCGGAAGTGTTCCGTGAGTGCATGGTAGTGAGTAGTTGAACGGGGGACCGAATTTAGGCAAATCTATCGAAAGTACCACCGGTACATGTATGGTTGTATGGGTTATGGCTGGACCAAGGGGGGGGGGGGGGGGGGGGGGGGAGGTTGGTGTCGTTGACCGCTGTTGATGTGATAGCCGGGGTAATTAAGCTTCTACACACACAATAGCCCCTGTCTAGAATTTTGGGGCCGAAATTTTGCTGGGCGGCTGCTGGAAGTTGCCGGGCTTCTTGAACTTGTCCTGGACCTTGTCGAATTTCTCAACTTCGCCTGCCTTAGCCTAGCCGAATTGTTGGAATCTGAATGCATGTCGCCTGCGGCCATGGTTAGGGTGCACTACGGCAACTGGGAGTGATGGCTGATACATTTTGATACGCCGCCGACGTTTACTACCTTCCCCACCTTTTCCCTAAGTTCTAACCACTACCCCAGATTCCTTTTTACGAGCATCCAGTGGCGAGCTATATAATCCTCCCTCACCCCAGAATCAATAGCTAGCTCTAGAGATAGCAGCTTCCTCAGAAAACTCGACAATCACTAATGGAGGCCAAAGATCAAGACCTGATGCACCTCGAAAATGGCATGGAAAAAAATCTCGCGGCACTAGATGCTCAAGACCTTCAGGGAGAGCTGGACTCGCTGGATAGGGAGATGGAAGCGGTTATGAGGAAGAAGTTTGATTATACTATCTTGCCTGTGGTTACGCTGATTTATTTGATGGCGTTTATTGATCGGTAGGTTTTACCAAGTTTTGTTTCCTTTCTTTAAGCGCTTAGATTCTTCCTCCAATCGTTATGGTTCTTGGGGGAATTCCGGAATGATTACTGATCGATAATGAACGCTGGCTAACAAATGATCGACGAATAGTTCAAATATGGGAAACGCCAAAATCATGGGAATGGAGGAGGATTTACACTTGAAGGGATATGATTTCAACATTGCATTAACCGGATTCTTCGTTACTTATGTTTTATTCGAAGTGTAAGTCCCTTGCTATTTCCCCTCCCAATTGTATTGCCAGATAGAAAGGAACTTTCAACTGACATTCTTTGGGATAACTTTGTTAGGCCTGCAAATGTACTCTGTAAACATTTCGGACCCCGAGTCTGGCTTTCTCTCATCACCTTGATGTTCGGAATAATCACGCTATGTATTGCCTTCGTCGACAACAAAAAGGGTCTCATCGCAGCTCGTGTTTGTCTCGGTGTTGCTGAGGCAGGAATTATGCCTGGAATCACTTACACCTTATCCACCTTGTAACTTCCCCCTCCATCCCTCCTTGGTACACCCAACTAATCTCCGCCAGCTACCGTCGTCACGAACTCGTCACCCGAGTCGGAATCTACGCCTCCGTCGCCTCCGTAGCCGGAGGATTCGGTGGTCTCCTAGCCACCGGTTTCTCCCTGATCCCACAATGGGGTATGGTCCACAGCTGGCGCAATATCTTCTTCTTTGAAGGAGTGATGACGATTGGAGCTGCAATTGTTTGCTACTGCGCTCTTCCCAACTCTCCAGGTGAAGCGAGATTTTTGAACAAGGAGCAGCAAGTGTTGGGAGTTAGGAGAATCCAGTTGGAGGCTCTTGCTTTGGCTACGGAGAAAATGCAGAAGCGTCACTTTACTGCGGCGATTTTGAACTTTAATACTTGGTTGATGTCGATTGGGCTTTTCTGTTCGTTGCTTTGTATGAACTCGGTGGCTTTGTTTATGGTAAGTCTCATCTTATTCCTGCGTCAAAGTTGGTCGGCGACTTCGCAGCTTCGCTTCGTCGGCAACTTCGTCTGCAGCTCCTTTTGCGGCAATTGTTGACCAATCATTCCAGCCCTCTTTGCTCCGTGCTATGCACTTCACCTCCATCAAAGCGCAACTGATGACAGTACCACCCTATGTCCTCGGATCGATCGTCTGTATCTCAGCCGCCATAACCTCCGACCGTTTCAAGACTCGCGGAACTGTGTTGCTAGCTCTAGCCTGCCCCACAATTGTCATCGGATTTGCGTTGTTGTTATCCGTCAACATAATTGCGGTGAAATATTTCGCCTTGTTCCTTGTTACCATGGGTGCTTTCACCGGTTCCCCTGTTTTCATCTCTTGGACTGTGGATAATTCCGCTGGTCCTACTGTTAGAGCTATTGCTTCCGGGTTTGCAGTTTCTTTGGGATCGACTGGAGGTTTGGTCGCGACTTGGACTTATCTTCCTTCGGAGGCTCCGGGTTACACTACGGGCCATATTATCAACTTGTGTGCTGGTATTGTGTTCTTTTTGGTCACGGCGATTACGACTACGTACCTCAGATGGGAGAATAGGATGAGGGATCAAGGGAAGAGAGATTATAGAGTTGAGGGGAAGAGTGAGGAGGAGATTGCGACGCTTGGTCACTCTCATCCTGCGTTTAGATACACACCGTAAGAAGTTGACGCAACTTGCAAAGCGCAAGTCAGCATGCATATTTAATGTACATATGTTTTGTTATTTTCTGTAGTTATTTTTTTTTCGGCGGTTCCGGGCTTAGGTAACGTTTTAGGGTCTCCGCTTATGATGTGTTTTTTTGGATTATGGTTATGGTTTTAGGAATTGGGAATATCTAAGGGTCGGTTTCATAGATTTCGGAAAGAAATTTGAAATTGGTAATATTGAATTGTCGAATTTTCGAGATAAGTGATTCATCCGGGTCCATGTTCACCATCTTCGTAGGATCCAGGATTAGAAGTTTGGAGCTGCGGAAATGTTCCGAGTTTTTTTTGTTTTCATCCCCTAGATGAACTCAATTCGGTTCCTGCGAAAGGATCAAAAGCCCACTGGATTATTCACGCTACCGAGTCCAGAGCTGTTGATCTTGATCACCTCCCGCAAGTAAGGTTAAACAGTGGCATGGAAGTATACCCAAGGCATCGGGTAGCCGTTGGACCGCAGGTCCGCAAGTACGGTGTCTCAATTCGGAAGTTGACGAACTGTAGTGGTGTGGCAGTTGAAAGTTTCCGGTGTGTATGGTTGCAAAGAGCAAAATGACACTTTCCGACAAGAGCGGAAAATCGATGGCCCGGCGTGCTCTTGACCGGAGCGATGGACCAGAGATGCACCGGGTGCTGCAGGACTATGGATTTTGATCAAGTTTCCAATTTCGTAATATCAGCCGAATGGAGAAGCGTATGTGGCGTTGACGGAGGAATGGTGATGATGGTTGTATGTAGATAGTTCACCTATTTGGCTTGCCCAGACATTTACAGCCTTGCCAGCTGGATTCCAAGACTCAGAACTCAAGGACTCAGGGAGTCAACGGGCTTTTTGGAAATTGTTGAAATCCAGAAATCGACATGTGTATGCAAAAAAAAAAAAAAAAATTAATTTCTGATGTGCTTTTCCAGAATATATTCGGGTCCGTAGATCAGGTACAAGCGGTTTTATCATGAACTCAAACATGTGGTGCGATTGCTTGCTCGGAGCTGCTTGTGAATTCCTGCCCTTTCGGCCTTCTGCGTAAAGATCGACGTTACCAAGACTGCCGAGAACTTGGCCTACGCATATCTCCGGCGGCTTCAGAATGCTTAGTTTCGCATGTGTTACCGCGCGGCATCGGAAGCTGAGGCTGGATGGCTAGGGAATTCTCGACAACGTGGTGAATATTCTATTCTCGCCCGAGTCCAGAAAACTCAGCTTCTAGATGATGGCCGATTCCGGGTGCCTGATCACTTTTGACACCGTGCCCGAGATAATCAATTTCCTGTTGTAGAAAGTCAATAAAAGTTCAGTGATTCGAAAAAACGATACAAACCGACCGGAGCCCTGTCGGCCATGCGGGCTCCCCGGGATAGTGCGCACAAACGCCACCAGCTCGCAGGCCGCCGCTGCCCCAACTCCGCAAAGTTTGAAAAGATTAGTTTCAATTTGTCCCGGTAAAAATGCTACGCCCTTGACCCGACGGCTTGCAAGTGAACCCGGAAACGCGGCGAAAAATCTGCAACCACCTAGGGAACAACGAGTGAGTGCCCGTGAGCTTTAGCCGAGGTCATCACCCCCCGCGCCGGGTCCGAAACCAAGCTTTTCTTCGGCTTGCCGACGCACAGACCTTGCCCGTTGTGGGGTTTAGCGTTTCCTAGCCGAGAGCATCCGAGTCCACCCAGTCCCAGTCCGTTCCCCAGATCGTCACTGCGCGCGCTGCTGAGGCTGAAGCAAAGCAAGCAAGAAGGAAGGAGCGCGACAAAGGAAAGAAGGAAAGGGTCCAACCAAAGCCAAACGCACCAGAAGATACCACACATCTCATCACCATCGAAACCCCCGGAACTCATTCCATCCACCCATATACGCCCCAAGGGATGAGCGACCCCAACCCACCAAACCCGAGACAGCCGCCGCCCAGCAAATCCAGAGAATCCAGTAACGGATCTGGTGGAGCTTCACAAGCTGGTGGAAGCAATAATGGAGCAGGAGATGTGGCGCGTGTGAAGCGCAGAAAAGTAGCGACTGCGTGCGACGAGGTATACACAGCTTGCTGCCGGCGCGTTGAGTGTGAATGAAGAAGAATGAACGAAGGGTGACTGTTAAAGCAAGTGTCGACAACGCAAAAGCAAATGCGATGGCGTAAAGCCGAGTTGTGGACCCTGTGAGCGCAAAGGACGTTCTCCGGGACGCTGCACCTATCAGAATGATCTCACGAGGACAGTGTCGCAGAGGTATGTATTCCACAAATTGAGAGAAAGGAAAGTACAGTTGTTGACAGCTTAAAGTTATATTGAAGAGCTCGAAGCGCGCATTCGGATTCTTGAAGGTGGTCGAGCAGACGGCGCTCCGACGGAGCCATGGAAGGTAAAGCTCTCCTCTGTTATCAAAATACGGATCTGTTCCGAATATGCACTGACGGAACACAACCTTATTAGACTCCTGCACCAAATGGTGAGCGTCAATACTTTTCCCCGGATTATCAACGCTATGAAACGGCCAATCGACCGCTCCCTCCCCATCATCCTCCCCCACAACAGGGAACAGATCCCGCGACTCCAAACGCTATATCCTTACCCCGGATTGACCACCCTTCGCCTATGGGCCCGCCGGCCTTGAGTCCGATGGATATGAGCTCTACAAGACAACTTCCTCCTACTACACCTCAGATGTCTGTAGCTACCCCAGGCTATGTCACTGGCCCCTCCAACGAGCTACCTTTCCAAGAAGAGACCCACACACGACGGTATTCCCAATCAATGCCGCCACCAGTACCAGTACAGATCAAGGAGGGAGCAGATGCTATGGGAGCTTCTACTGGGGACGATGAAATTGAGGGCGAGAATGAGAGCTTCTTCGGAACCTCTTCGACCCTGTCTTTCATGAAACAAATCAAGCGTACTGTTGTAATTAAACGTACAAGCTCAGCATCACCACAAGATTTCCATGTCCGAACACCAACCGGCAATGTTGAAGGTCTGCCAGCAAAAAGGCGAAGAAAGGAGGATGATGATTTTCTGGAAGACTTGGAAGATTTTGTGCTACCTCCACGAAGTACTGCGGACCACCTTGTTGAATGCTACTGGATATGGGTTCACTCTTTATATCCATTCTTGCATAGACCAACGTTTATGCGCACATATCAGCAGCTGTTTGATTACTCGGTCACGAATGGAGAGGGTAATCCAGAAGCCAGACCACCTGGACGTATGTTCAGATGTGTCTTGAACCTGGTGTTTGCTTTCGGATGCCAATTTTCGCCATCGATTGCCCCGTCTAGGCGGGATTCCTCATCAGATGTATTCTTCAAGCGGTCCAGATTACTGCTCCATGTGGACATCTTGGGCTCTGGAAGCATTCTCCTAGTCCAAGCACTACTCTTGATGGGCCAGTACTTGCAGTCAACCAAATACCCCAACCGATGCTGGAACGTCGTTGGACTTGCTATTCGTGTTGCGCAAGGCCTCGGACTACACCTTGACTCTACAAGTGTCAACAGGAAGAACATTGTCGAGCGAGAGATCTGGCGGAGAGTTTGGCATGGATGTATCCTTATGGACAGGTAAGTTTTATATTATTGATTCTGATATGTAATCCCGTCTGATAGCATCTGTAGGATTGTTTCCATGACCTTCGGCCGACCCTCCATGATATCCCTGCACTCGCAGGTAACGCTTCCCCTCGAAGTCGACGATGAGCACATCCAAGCCGAGTCTACCATCTGCGAACAACCCGAAGGCCGTCCATCACGTGTATCCTTCTTCATCCAAACCCTCAAGCTCTACGACATCCTTGGAGAGATCCTAGCCTACTTCTATGACTCCTCCGGCAGCAAGTGTTCATTATCCACCAACGAGAAAGCCGATGATTACTATCAATCTCTACTTCGTCTAGACCGTCGTCTATTGGATTTCCAAAGAGAACTTCCACCTTTCTTAAGACTACATCCTATCGATAAAAATAATTGCCCCTACTCTCATGAATACCCCTTCACAACCCGTCAAGCCAATGTTCTCCATGCACGGTATGCCTTCCCCCCGTACCAGGGCACGAGCCATTACTAATCCACCACCCGCAGATATCTCAATATCCGCATCCTCCTCTTCCGTCCCATTCTAATCAACCTAATCCAAGAATCCCCGCACGCCTTCCCGGACCAAGGTTTCTCCAAACAACCGCCAATCACCACTACACTACTTGAAGCATCCCTAGCCCTAAAATGTTCCGTATCATGCGTACTCGCAGCTCAGGAGGCAATCAGTCTTATCGACGATAACCTCCTCACTGGTGCAGTACCAGCATGGTGGTACTACATTTTCTACCTTTACACAGCAGCAACAGTTCTTTTAGCCGCCAAGCTATGTCCTGCACTAGAGGGGGAGCTGGATTACTGCTCCCTAGAGGTTTCATGGAAGAAATGTATCGAAATTATGCGGGGACTTGAAGATCGCTATGAAAGTGCTAAAAGGTGTCTTGCTACCTTGGAGGTGTTTCATGATCAGATTATTTCTTCTGACGAAGGTATGTAGCTAGCTTGCATCCCTTTTCTCTGTCTTTGATGGTGAAGGATATTAATGGTTATTCTACAGATCAAAAACCTATTCATCCTCCGATGCAGGCAGCTGATAATGGAAATGATATGCAGGATGGACATGAACAGGTACAGGCGTTTGATGATCCGTTGTTGCATTTTAATAGGAATGCTATTTGGACTACGGATGTGAATTTGGATTGGTTTATGGAGCATCCGTTGTGGAATAGTCCGGAGGTTATGCTTTGACAATAGGGATAAGTAACCTTTGATAGAGATCCTTCGGGATGAGTGGAAGCCTGGAAGCCTGGAGGATTGGAGGATTGGAGGATTGGAGAGATGATTTGGGAGTTTTTTTTTTGTGTGATTTTCGTTGGTTTGGTCATGTTCAGCGGAAGATATTATGGAGTTTATTGGCGTTGTAAGATGGAAGGCATAATTAATAATAAAGCACAATACCCCTCTCAGATCCACCTCATCTCCCGTTCGTCCAGATCACCATGGCATCTCCAGCTTCGTATGACAGAAAACATAAACCCCCTCTAACTCCCTCCCGTCATAAGCATTTAATGAGGCATCCTCTCAAACTGCTTCACTCCCTCAGCCGGCGCCAAAAACTTCGCTCTATCCGCCGTAAAGATCTCAATCTGAGGGGGAAAGTGATCCGCACCACTACAATGACACAATTAGCAATCCCCTCAGGCAACCTCCCTCTCATCCCCTGCCTCTCTCATCCCCTCATCCCCCCATCTGTATCAGCAGAAGTGTAGCACTCACCCATCCAAAAACCCCGTCTTAACAACCATCATCCTCCCCTCATAATGTCCGGGTTTCGTATAAAGCGGACACCCACATTTCCCACACCACCCTTTTTCCTTAGGTTTACCACTCGCAGTTCCTTCCTCTATTTTATAAGTCTTTAGTAGTCCCTGAGGATCTTCGATTATTAAATCAGAAGTATTGAACATTGCGTTGGATTGGAATGGTGCCCCGGAATTCTTTTGACAGTCGACGCAGTGGCAGAGGAGCGTTTTGATGGGAGTGATACCAGAGGGGATTATCAGCTTGAGGGAGCGGCAGAGACAGGTACCGGTGATAGGGGTGGGGGTGGGTTCAGACATGGCGGGTTTGTTGTAAAGGTTTTGGCTGGAGTATGAAGGAGGCGGTTTTGGTGGAAGCTGATTGGGTTCTGGGGGTGCGGGAGAACGAAGTGGGGCGATACAGAGATGTTATGACACAAGGAGGGAGGATTAAGGAAGGGGTTTTATATATCCACAATATATTGGAGTAATACAAGAGCTTCGGAATACGAAACTGTATTTGATTCAACCGTTGATGTTCTGTGTAATCGGGGTAATCATGTTACCATAGACGGCTAGAAGCGGAAGAATCCGACTAGGACTTTGTTCTGGCCAATAAGTGCGACGGAACGCATTCCGGGTTATGGACACACGGGGATAGGGCTGGTTTATGTAGGTCGCGTTTTCACTGCTTGGTTTCTTGGTGTCTTGAAAGTTGACGGACTATAAGGCGGGGGAAGCCGAAATGCGGGGTAAATGAGATGCGATTTCCATCTGGATCGACTTTGTTGGTACATCTTCAAGGTCGCTGGCTAGAGTAAGCACCAATACGTAATCGACGTCATGGATGCATGTTTTGTCAGCAATCCCGTTTAACTCCGCTTAATAACATACAAAAACTCGCAGTCTATGTACAAACACCGGTTCCATACATGCTTCCGGAGAATTTCAAATGCAGATACATAAAGTAGATAATCTAAGAAATAAATGAAAATAAATATCCCAATCAACCCATGCCGATGCGCCTTTCCTTTTCTGTTTTCTCATCGCGCCGTGACTCACTTGCCGTTTGTAAACCTCATCGAATCATCCTCCCCTCGTTCCCTTGTTCGAATGCCTTGTTCGGCCGACAAATCATAATCTAGCGCCCTGCGATACGAGTGATAAACCAGATCCTAATCAATCCTTCACTCTCCACGCTCCGCCTTCTCTCGCTGTAGCTTTTGAAGCATCGGGCTGCGCATGCGAACTATCTTTCCCCACTTATAAAACGCGAAGGGAATTGGCACCAACACCGCTGCAATGATAGCTACCACCGTCGCCGCCCTATATCCGTCAGTATCTTTATCGATATTCTCACGGGGGAAGACTCACATATTGGGTCCCAGCTTATGGTACATGAGTGGTCCAAACAGCGGCATAACACCACCAAGAATACTTCTCGTAATAGTTCCACCCGCCATAGCCGAAGCCGAGTAGACATCATAACTAGTAACCAGATAATTGTTTGCATGCAAGAAAACATAAGTATTTCCAAGACCATAAGGAATTCCGGACAAAATCGGCCAGATCCAGTGGATCCTCATCGGGTAGCATGTCCAGGCGAACCAGAGCATGCTGACAGGGATCAACACAGCGGCGATACAGACAACCAAGATACGAGCCTCCGGTGGTCGCTTTCCGGTATCGGGGTCAATCGAATGCATGTCGTAAATTTTCCTGCTAAGAGGTTCTGAAACGACTGCCAATACAGTGCCGACACCGATGCCGAGGAAGGCCAAGCCGGAGATTCCAGGTCCCCATCCGCGAATTTCGGTGAATACAACAGGGTAAGCGGTAAAGCAGAGGTAAAGAATACCGTAGATGGCTGCAACGTAGATGGCCCAGAAGATGCTATTTGACTTCATTAGAGAAATTTCAGTCGAGTCACGAGGGATCACAAACCACATCGGCTCAGTGAACAGCATGATAACCGGGCGCTTGAGCGAAATTCCAATCAATTTCAACACATCACCCTCTCCGTCCTTCCAGCAGAACCGGGACATGTACCGTTCATCGCCGGTCTCAGCTCTCAGCTTCTCGGCCCGACGACGGAGCAATACCGGTGCATAGGTTTCAGGATGCGTAACGGCCAAGAGTCCAAAAACCGCCGAGAGAATTAGTACAAGCCAGGAGTTCCAGCGCCACCCGAGGCTTTGGTACACGAAGCCACCAATGATCGGCCCTAACTAAATTTAGTACGACCATGTACGACAGTGGAACTCCGAGATAGCTGACGTACCGAGGACTGGCCCGTTCATGGGTGCTGAAGCCACCTGATTAGCATCGTGAAACTTGATGTGGGGTGCATATGGATTTAATTACCTAAGCTGTAAAGACGACAGATTAGCATTGAGTTCCACAAGAAGATAACGAGGGAGGGAAAAGGTAAAAGCATATTTACCAAAACACACTGAAAGCAAGAGTTCTTTTTTCTTCCGGGAAGATGTCACCCAAAGTTCCTGGTGCATTGGATAGTGTTACGGAACCAGCAAAAGCTCTATGATACCGTGTCAGTCTGGATGTTCAAATTGTTCTACAACAGGCCCGTACCCGAAGAAGCGCACAATAAGTATGGTGTTAAAGTTCTTTGCGACACAGCCTGGTATCACAAACATGAAATACACAAACAACGACGCCAGGTAGACTGGTCGCCGTCCGTAGAGTTCTGACAACGGCGCAAGAATCATGGGTCCGCATCCTAATCCAATGAGATAGGTGGTCATTCCCAGAATCGACCGTGTCCTCGATATGCCGAACTCCTCTATGATGCCTTTACTGCCGGACACATAACTCGTAGAATAAAAGATACTGCAAGACACACGTGTTAGGTCTCTTCACGAATAAACAGTAAAAGCAGTATCCCCAAGGGACACAAATAGGTATATTCCGTGCGCTCATACACAACCAAAGTCTGCATCGACACAAGCCAAAGAATCCAACCCCTCTTCGCAAGGCTCCAATTCATAGGGTAATCTGGATCATTCTCCTTCCATCGAATCTCATGGTCAGTACCTAATACTGACTCTAGATCGCTGATTGTCCGGTTAGTTATGGTCTTTTGGATGTTGTTCCGCTCGCTCTTTTCGGGGTCGTCAACTTCGGTACTCGTTACGCGTACGATAGCTTCGTCGTAGCGGTCTAGAGCTGTAGAGTTTCTTTCGCGACGGTTAGACGCAATGTCTTGTACAGTTGGTCCATTTTCAAGGTCGTCGAGCGTCTTCTCAGACTTTTCCGAGTGATAGCTGGGGGCGTATGACGATTGTTGCGTTGTGTTCATTTTTCCGCATCGACAATGAAAAAATGTAAGTGTGCGAATTAGGTCCCTATTAACGGATCTTTGTTCAAATTAAACCACCCGCTACCCACTTGCCTCGATTTCAAATCCATACATACCCCATTCCCTTTTTGCCGCAAGCTTCCTACCCGTCCGTCGCCCAGCATATTTCCCAGGAACACCTCGCAGGACCACAACCGCGGGTACGTACCTGGGTTGACCGTGGGTGAGGGTGGCCTGAAACTGAGAATGCCTATTCACATCTACCGTTCCACACTAACGATATCCTACCCCACTTCAACTTTTATCCCATTTTAATGCTGTATGCAGTGCTTTCGCTAAGCCGGCAAACCGGCAGGCGGGGATTTAGACGAGGTGAAGCTTCGGTCTGCACCTTCCAGCTGCATGGAAAGTTCGAATCGGGAAGCCCAAACGAGCCGCTGCCCACGCTACCAGGACGAAATCGGCTGAAGCCAAGCTCAACCAGGGAGCTCCCAGACAATGCAAAGGTGCGAGCTGATTTTTATCCGGAGTTCTATCGGAGTTTATGAAGTGCCTGACGTTCACTTAGAGTAATGTGAGACAAGGTTTCGGCGCTTCATTGACGCGTCTGACGCCGGCATGCCGAATCCCGAAACTTGCCGTTATCTAGCTATCGTAATCCTCGCCCAACCTTACGATAAGGCAAAACTAATCCTAAGGCTAACTTTCAGTATTATGCCAGTATCTAGGAGTGCAATTCTTACACATAAAATAGGCGAGCCTGGGGAAACGCTGCAGCATCCAATCTGCAAACTCCGATGACAACCGGGAAAACACTTCCTCATGCATCTCGCATCATCCAGGCGGCGAGAGATCTTCGGAGAATTTCTTTTTTGGTTCCCAAAACTCACTTGCACGTAGAAGAAGAAATTATGGCCCCGCTTCTTCGGATTCCTGCATTCCATCGCAGTGGAATGGGGTTCCCAAAGAGTAGATGAACCCTGTGGTGGTCATGGGCTGCTCTTCAGCGCCGCATCCAGAGTTGAAGACTGCCGGTTCCAACGCGAGCTCGGGTGTACGCGGAGTTCGGACTACCGACCGAATGGACAACTCCGACCCCAATGTCCGCCTTCAGCCATCGAAATTACTCTCCCGCAGAGAGCCGTAACAAACCGTCCCTCGTACGTTAGCATTTGACACGCTTATCTAATGAACAGAATTTTCACTTGCCTCAGGCAGTCCATCGGAAAGAAGCTCCCATTTTCCGTTGTTTTTCGGAGAAGAAAGGTGGAGGATGGAGGATGATGGTGATGTTGTACGGAGTTGTAACTCAGGGAAAAACAAACCACCGAATGCATACGCATACCCTGTTCGGACGGCGAAACCCCCCACGAATGCGCGCCAAGCAGTGTCACCACAACCTCAAAATGCACTGTAACAGTAGTCACCTGCAGCTGTCAAATTCGTGAGATGATGGCAAAGCAATGAAGATCTTAAGAACTTTTAATCGGAAAAGAAATATTTACCAGAATGTCGGCCTCCAAACGAGTTCTATGCATATTTTCAGCTGAAATTTTGAGTTTCTCCAGTTATCATCGAAGATCTCAGATATTTAGAAACAAAGCTCATCATAAAGTATCTCTGGGACAGAACGAGCCGCGCACATAAAGATTTTCAATCAGTTCATTCGTAATTTTTTTTTCTCGGAATACGATGCCGAATCAATTAGACCCGGTGTTACGGTGAACTGCGAAACGCAGTAACTTTTTATCCCGCTTCTTCCGATGACACATATAATTTGCGTATTCGAATATTGCAGCCCGGATGTGGAAGGATGAACTCGTAATCGCCGAAAGAAGTGTTCGTAAAACTCGGGCTCCACCTATTCCATTGTTTCAATCTCGATGCCCGTACATGCACACATAATTCGCATGCCCTCAACATTCTCTGTCTATCATAGCCTGAATCTGGAAGGATGAAACCACCATCACCGACAGTTCCCACAGTTTTGTTTCCTCCAAACATAGCATCCTCATTTGGAAGCTGGTAAACCACAAAACATCGGGAAAACTCCCAAAGTCCCCACAGCTTGGCTCGGCGCCATACTTCCGCTGCGGTATGCGTCTGAATGCATCGTAATATTCCCTATGTTTTGTATTTTACATGCATGATCTACGAGCGCATTACGTTTTCTACCACCGTCCCGACAAATACCTGACGTGCACCGGAGATAACGATAATGTGTCCGGAGTATATATTTTCTTCTTCTCGAAAATTCTATTCTTGTGTACCGCTCTGGAAATGCTGGGATCCTCAAACTCGGCACAGAGAATCCGAGGACGGGGACCGACGAATCATTTCCTTTTTTGGCTATCTAAGGCTGCTGAACCAAGTACTCGGGTCTCTTTAAGCCTTCGCTAGTAGCCTTGGCCAAAGAAATAGTACTGCATGCTAACAACCGCGGCAATTCAGACGTTACACGGTTTTATTTGCTCGAGGGCTCATCATGAATCGTGATCGCATCCTTCAAATGCTTCCGATCATGAAGTATTCAATTTTATTGAATGAATCAGACCATCCTCAGATTATTCTCTATTTGTGGTAAAAATATCCTCCCCATCAGGCGGGGTCAGAGAGAGTACGTAGCGGAAGTTGAAGTTGACCTGGTCACTGGATAAGCCTCACGGGTGATAGGGTGTGATTCGACGCAGCGGCGATTCTGTATTCCTAGTGGATAAACCTGCGAGTCTCACGCCGACTTGAACCAGCTCGTATTGAAGGGTGTAAATTTGGGCTTTGGTTTGCTCCTTCTATCACAAAATAAGATTCATACATTTACCGTGGCGAATAGGAAGAATGAATCATACACACATATCAAACACACTACGACCACACAGCACGGCAGTTTACTTAAGTAACAAGTTCAATATATTTGATTAATCTATGATTGCTTCAAAACCATCTACCACACCAATCCCACAAACAGCTCTGCGAAGCCCAGTGCCCCATAATCTTCCAGCATTCATCAAGCCAGCCAAATCTGAAGTAGTGAGATCTCAGACAGCTATTTTCACTCTCCCAATGGCGAGAGGAAGCGCCGAGCACAACGACCCTGAAGGAGTGAAAATATCTTCGTGTTCGTAGCACCCTGGCTCCTGGCCACAGGGTGTATCAAGCACAGCGCCACCAAAGACTATGATTCAAAATTAGCTTACCTGGTTCTGCTTCAAACAAATCATGAACTTGAGGAAGGGTACGTGATATTACTATACATACATTCTGAAGTAGGGAAAACATCAGGTGTTTTCCTGCCTGGCAGTGGCGGGGCATGGTAAGTAGTTGCCATTTTGATCAGTCGTGAAAACCAGTTCAAGAGAGCTATGAAACAAGGGATGACGAGAGAGAAAAGCAAGAGCATCTAGAATCATTTTTCAGAAGTTGTGAAAACCTTATCCAGCTATAGCCCACCCGGGAACCAAATAAGTTTTCCGAAGTAGTGAAGACATTGCTCCACCCTCCAAACGCTGAGAGGGTCTTTAACCGCGCAAAGACATTGCCAGAAGTAGTGAGGCTCGTGATTGATTGAGCAGGAGGCCAATTCCCATGATAATGGGGGAGCATTTGTCGTAGTCTTCATCGTCATCATCACTTTCATCATCGCCGTCGTCCTCATCTTCCTCCTTGTACTATCATGATTAGCGATATGTACTTACCATCAATAGGGTGGAGATAAGAGCTTACAACTTACGTTTTCGGAGTCTTGTGCTCGAAGTAGTAATCCCTCCTTCATCCCCGGGTCTAGTTCCCGGGGAGCCCGGGGAGCTTATGTGCAAAGGGCCGCAAAAAGACGACCCCAATATCTTCCAAAGGAGTAAAGCCCGGCCCTTCCCTCCCCCAGGCCCGAGATCAGAAAGACGCTCCGATCACAGGACGATAGTACCCAGGGGTGAGGTAAAGAGGCCGGTCATGACAGGTCGGCCTTGTCTCGTGGGGTCGGCTAGTGCGCCGATGATGTGAGTCGAAGTTGCTGTGCCGAAGGAATGCCTGGTAGAGCGGATCGAGATGTTTTTATGTGGTGGTCATGGCAAGTGTGACGAATGTAGCTTGGTCGGGGGAGGGTGATGTACTTTTGGGTTAAAAACGTGTTGGTAGAGAGTGCGTTGAGAGTCGAGGAGAGTTTGGAGAGCGCGTTGAGGAAGGAGAGTGTAGCTGGGGATGTTCGACCCGGCTGATGGGGGTTGGACTCGAAAGGGCAGAAAAGCCTCGGTGCCTCTCACTCACAGGGTCCCGTGTCGAGACAATGGGCGGTTTAGATAGTTTGATAGTTCACTGGATGGTGGGTTCAAACTTCTGGCCTTCTGTATAGGGGTTTGGTTAATTTTCCGTTGCGCAATCGAATTGGTTTTAACTGGATGATATTCCATAATTCGTCATCCATGAAACTCGACGCGACAGGAGTACTCGACAAGAATAATACTATACAGTACTAGTAACTAAATACTAACAATAGCACTATGTAAATACAATAAATAAAAGAGGTTCTGATATGGTGACCCGGTTCCATAGGGCAGATGTATCAATGTTGATTATTGCAGCTGCGCTCTTAACAATGGCATCGGTAGTATCCATCTCCCGTCTCTGCTGGCCTCAGGCGGGGTGAAGTGGCTGAATCTTGTCATTCGGGCGGCCTCTTTAAGGAACTCGGCGCAGGCGATCTTCTCATCCTTGGATTTGGCGGTTGCACTCCTTGACGATGGTGTCGATGGTGTCCATCTCTCGGACGACAGTCTGGAAGGCACGGACGTTTGCGCATGGAATCTTACTGGCGACTCCCACGCTGATGAAGATGCTGAGATTGTCCAGGATATGGTCTGACAACTTGTGCCCCGCCGTCTCCTGGACAATTCTCTGAAAGTTGGCCACCTCGATGAACCCAGTGCTCTTGGGATCAAAGGCCTGGACGGCCTGGCGTACCTTCTCGCCCTGGATGGCTCCGAGCAACTATTTGGCAATCTTGTTGCCAGATGTAGTTGTAAGGGAAGCTTCAGCGGGAGCCGGGACGTCGACTAGGGCATCGTTGGACTCGAGAGCGGGCTTGGCGGCAAACTGGTGGAAGGCAATCAGATACTAAAATACGGCTCACTCATCGAAGGTGAGGTGGTCTGCTTTCCGATTCTCTTTGCTTCGTGCTATCATCTTCAGTATCAGTATCATCTTCTCATGGTATTTTTAGAACTTGGTCTTACCTCCAACTTTTGGATATCGATTTCAGCACGCTTCCTTGTTCTGTTCCGACTCGTCTAATTCACATTCGGAGTCATCAACAAGAATTCCGTCGCTTTCTGCTGTTCTTGGCCCTAAAAAAAACCTTTCGGCGAAATATCCAAAGGGTATTGAAGCGAGAGCCTTCTCATCATCGCAGTTCGAAGAAATCTTGGATACGGAAATAGGGGATAGGGATGAAATATACCTTCTTTTTGTATCTCTTAGGATTCGAGAAAGAAGAACTATGCGGATCAGTCTGGCGGCCGAATTCGCTAGCGCTTGTCGAAGGCCGCAGAAGTATAAGATCGGTCGATCTCATGTGAGATGAATTGGTTGATGCGAAGGTCGAATTAAAAGGGTTGTCCAGGGAGGACTCGGGGATGCGGATGGATTATTGGCTGGTGATGGGATCGAAGTTGATGGCGGCCGCGACTGAAGTAGAGGGAGAGGACGAGAAAAGAGAACGGATGCAGGGAGGGTTGAGACGAGGAGAAGACGAGGAGAGAGCGCGAGAATCAGGGGAGGGAGTGGGTAGGTTGGGGGCATGATTTCCATGATATCAAGGTTGACGACGACCATGGCTGGGATAGGAAAGGACAGGGTGTGGATGATTGAATGAAGGACGAACCAAGGTGCAGTAAGCGAGCTGTTAAGCAAATGAAACACGTACTGGGGGTTAACCACTGTGTTTTTAGCTGAAATAGATACGGGCGACTGTTTGTATGTGTTTTGCTTGAGGCAAAAACCGCTTACTGACAATTAAATTGATGCACTGGGTATCACTCGCACACATCTCATGCAGGGAACATCTTAATGAGATTTTCTTGGAAACGTGTAGACGTGGTTTCTCACTTTTCATACATTTGTATAGCACTGAGTAATGTGATAACCAAAAACGCCATTGCTCACCAACTACTGACTCACGAATTGATGGCTGCGTCAGCAAGAAAAATGTGTGGCGGGACGTAGACTAATGACTCGTGTGAGTAGCATTTCACAGTCATCGCAAGGCGGCTCTGCGTGGTTATCACAGCACCGATAAAAAGAAAGCTTCGTCGGGTTTGCGGGGCTTCGCCAAGCGAAAACTACAGTATCCGGGATTCCCGTCTGGTCACCCACGACAGTACTAGCCGGACGATATCATGCTTAAATAGCGCAGAGCGGACGGGATGCGTTGTATTCATGATTCTATGACCGTAGCTGTTAGTTAACTTATTATACATTTATAACTCTTTGTTATTGTTTCAGCAACAGGTTTTTAGACTTCTGAAGGAACAAATTCACATCTAACGCACTCCACACTCCACACTCCAAATATCGCGAACAACAAGATACCACATCAATTCCTATCTACTCACACCAATAAAACAAGCCCCTGCCTCTTTATCCACCCAGAAAGCCACCCATCATCCTCCCCAGCCCACCCCAGGCAGTGCAATCTTTTTCAGAAGTAGTGAAGACATTACTCCACTACCCCGATGCGGCTTATAGAGTCTCCAACCGCGCAAAGAACATTGCTAGAGTGAGAGAGATAAGAGCAAGAGGAAACATCTTTTTCAGAAGTAGTGAAGACATTGCTCCACTTACCCCGACGCGTTCAAAGTCTTCAACCGCGCACTGGCATTGCCAGAGTTTTTTCTGGCGTGGTGAACTCAATTATCTTGCCGAGGAAGCCGAGGAAGCCGAGGAGGACAAAGAAGACGAAGACGACGGTGAAGACGAAGAAGCTAAAAGAGAGAGAGAGCTCGACAAAACACGAAGGCGGTCCGGCACACCTCAACGCAGCTCGCAGACTTTTCTAGCCCGCGCACCTCCACCGCTGTGCATAAGTCGCATCAATAAAATTTGATTTAAAACAAAACAAAAAAACATCCACCGCTGGAGCCCTATAATCATGCAGGAGTAAAAAAACGTCACTGTCAAGGCCGAGTTCCGGGTGGAGGTAGTGAACCCTTTTCATCCCCGGGTCTAGTCCCCGGGGGAAAAGACCGTGGTGTCGTAAAGGCGAGAAACACAACACCACGGTCTTTTTGTGAAATAGTTGAACCCACCTCTCTTTCCCCCAGGCCCGAGATCAAGCAAGGAAGCTCGATCTCAAGACGACAGGGCCCAGGGGAGAGATGATAAAAGCGGGGGCGGTATTGGCAGTCGCCGTGACTGCACGAAGCAGCGAGCGCTGTCCACACAGGTATGCAATTTGTTGGTCCATGCTTGAGGTTGATTTTGTCGAGTAAGTATTCAAGTGGAGCGTAGACCGTTGGGGGAAGCGGCGGTTAAGGAGACCCGGAGCTGATCTCTCGCATAGTCGTCGTAGTAACCATTCTAATATCATGGTAAGCAATATGTTTCACTCACCAAGGAGCTGGAAATCGAAAGTTACCACTCAATGAATCCCCGGGTCTAGTTCCCGGGGAGTCCGCCGAAAGGGGCCACAGAAACGCGGCCCGGGTGATGTTTTGTGGTGAAAACCACTTCTCTATCCCCCAGGCCCGAGATTGAGCAAGGCAGCTCGATCTCAAGACGACAGGGCCCAGGGGAGAGATGATGAGCGGAGGCGGTATTGGCAGTCGTCGAGACTAACTACACGAAGCAGGGAGCATCGAGCGCTGTAAGAATATACCCTCAGGGCAGAGAAGACTTGGTCGTATTTGGTGAAAGTGGTGCAGATGGGGGTAACCGGAGCATGCTTGTGACTGTAATCTCGTAAATAGTAAGCGATATGTACCTTCAGTCGGGTCGAGATGTGAGAACTTACTGTAATGATTAATCCCACTTCATCCCTGAGTCTAGTTCCTGAGGACACTGGGGAGCCAAATGGGCCGCAGAAATGTGGCCTGAGTTCCTTCATGTTCTCCACCATCTCCCAAGGGAGATCATGACGCGCCCGAAGTTACAGGCTGGGGTGGAGGTTTGTGGGCCACGGGAGCACCCGCCAGAGGGGATTCAAGTGTTGTCATGTTGCGGTCCTGAGTGGCGGGGGAAGGGATGATTTACTTTTGGTTGAAAATGCGAGTGGGTAGAGAGGGGTTGTGAGTTGAGAGTGTGAGTGAGTGGATTGGGAGGCAGTTGAGAAGGAGAGTGGGAGCGAGTAGTCCTATGTGGGCGACTTGAGAGATTCGGACTCGAAAGGGTCGATTCCCGGAAGAACCCGAGCGGATGCTCGCGCGGGGGACCCTGTAGGGAGAAAAAGGTGGCTTGGACTTTGGGACGGTTTGTGAGGTGGCCGCGGGGTCGAACTTGCGGTGTGTTGGTTGAGGGAGGCGAATGATATTTCATGATCTATTGCCTCACTGCACCACCAGGGAGTCCGTGAAAGGCTCGTAGTTTCGGGTTTGAGGACAAAGTTTGACAGAAACTCTGATTCACTCTTGATCTCAAGGAACTTGTGTTGTGATCGACTTGATCTTTATTGTATAGCTAAAATAGACTCCTTATATACAGAAAATTTCCCATCGGCCAAATCAAACAACCATCGGATCAGTAAACCTTTGATCCGAATAACAACCATAAAATCCCTCAATACTATCCCAATTACATGCATAAAACCCGGTAAACTATTCCATAGTAATATAAAAGATTCTTGGAGGAAGCTCTCATACTCTTCTCAGTAAGCCGAAGCTTCTGCGGTTCAATCCCCGGATGTCCGTGATATCCGTCAAAGTTAAGTACTAGGCATCGCGATTAATAAAGATATCACATCAATTCCTATCTACCATATCTACACTGAGCCGCCATACTTGCAGCCCAGCTTCTATCTTCTGAAATTCACATCCTCTATCACCATCTCCTCTATTGCATCGACCACCTCGCGCTTGAATAAACAATATGACTAAATTTCCACTTCATTCATACGACCCTAGCCTTCTTGAAAAAGATATAAAGAACCCGTCCCTCCCCTCATAGGTCTCGCCAAGCATAATAACTAAATACTACTAACAGCACTAAAGATAATAGACCCATAATCGCTTCCCTTCCCATCCGCCATCTCTTTCACAAAACAAAGCATCTTCAATAACGGAAAAAAAAGAAGCAGAAGTTGTAAACAGTAAACATGAAAAACTTTTACAAAAGAACTTTATAAAAAGAAAAAGAAAGAAGAAGATGATCCGCCTGGTGTAGTTTAAAGTCGAGTGTGAGGTAAGTGTAGAGTAAAAACAAGAGGTATTGAAAGGTATCAGGTATCACCAAAATCCGCTTACAAAAGAGAAAAAGAAAACGCAAGCGATCACGGATCGCAAAAAAGACGCAAAAATCAACCCAACCACACTCCAAAACTCCCTCCATCAACCATCCTCTTCATCCTCCGCATCCTCAGTATTCTGCTCAGTATCCACCGAGCCGCTGAATCCAGTTGAACCACAATTCCCTAACGAGCTTCTTTCCCAATCCCAGTCTACTTCCTAAGCCTCAATTCCCTCCTCCTCAACCATTCCAAACTGCCCTCTCCGTCCTCTGATGCTGCCAGCAGTTGACTCTCTCTCCTTCTTGCTGCCAACAGTCAATGACATCTGACTCCATCGCTTCCTCATGGATCCGACCCCCCTCTCAATCTTCCCAGGAGTCTTTGGTCGCCCATCCCGTCCCTCTTTCTCGCTCTTAGTACTCTTCCTTGACCTGCTCGTGCTCACAGATCCACTTCTACTTCTCTGGGGAGTTGCTACTCCACCGGGAATCGGCGGCATGGGCGGTGCATTATGTCCAAAGATCATTGTCGACAACCGGCCCCTAGCTGAGCGCTCAGTAGCAGTCTCCGACTTAATTGACATCGACCTTTGCTTATGAACCGTCGGTCTCTCAAGGGCGATAGGGGTGGCGGATCCAGATATAGTAGTAGGAGTTTGAGGCATGGGTACAGGCGCATCAATATCCTTCTGCGCAACCTGTCTCCACTGGCCAGGGGCGGGCGAAGGAGTAGGGTGAGCCTCTGCTAGCTCACGGCGGAAGGTGGCTTCAAAGCATTTGACGCAGTTTGCTTGGAGGGGCCTCAAGGCGTCGGGTACTAGGCGGCCGTGGGTGCCGAGGGCTTTCTTAACGACGGCGACGTGATCGGCCATGACGGTACGGAGGGCGTCGCGGAGGTCTTCCTTGGTTTCGTGCTCCTCCAACAAAGCGCGGTAGTGGGCGACGGATTTGTTGGCGTCGACTGCAGAGGTAAGGGCGATGGAGAAGGGGGACATATCCATAGCTTTGTCCGGAGATTTGTAGTCGGAGAACTTAGTCTCCAAGTCGATGAGCTCCTGGGTACGGCGGAGGACCTCCTGGATGGCACGCTCCACAGGAGAGACTCCAACGATAACAGTGTCGAGAACCTCGCTTCGCTTCAAGATAGCAGGGAAGCCAGTAGCAGTGACGAACACAGTCTTCTCGGTCCATTCGTCGTGAGAGACATCCTTAGGCTTGTGAACCACCGAGAAGGCACGGATTCCCTTCTTAGCCAAGAAGTTGCGCACAGTAGCCGGTACTCGCTGCTTGCGGAATGCCGGAGAGGCGTAGTTGATCTCTGGCACGACGGGAACGATATGGATGAACTGTCCCTCGATGGAGTCGACAACGCCGTCGACAAGGCGAGCAGCAGGGTGTTGCATCAACATTCTGTCGGCGAACATCTGGTGGCCTTCGTATGGTCCGGCCTGAATGACGAACTGGCGGTCTCTCAATCCGGTAGGGAATCCGAGACCGTAGTAGGCGACACGGTAGTAGCGGGGTTCGGGACGGGCTCCTTCCAAGATGGACTCCTGGAGGGTGGCCATGGCTCTGTTGCATCTGGCAAGCTTGCCGTACTCGAAGACGGTATGTTCATAGTTCTCTGCAAGCTCTCTGTAGGTCTCCAAAGCATTCTCCCAGCTCTTGCCGTCTTCAAAGTAGCCGATCATCTCCAAGAACAACTGCTCTCTTCGCTCGAATGCCGACTGCTCGGGGAAGTTGGGGTCGTTCAATGCCGGAACACGCTCGTTTACATCCCAGGTGTAGAGATCCGCATGTAGTCGTAGTGAAAGAGCTGCTTCGACAAAGTTGCCGGAAGCCAACTGTACACTAACCAGCTGGTGGACATAACGGATAAACATATCCTCCTTGCGCATGTCCTTAAGGAAGTCCATAAGACGCAAGGTATCCATGATCTGGTAAGCCTCACCGAGCGGCGTGTTATGCACAGCCACGAGGAGATCCAAGAACTCATCAACGGTGCGTAGTAGCTGGCCGACAGTCTCCGATAGGGGATCCTGAGGAATAAGCGAGAGTGGCTTAAACAACTCGATCAAGTCGGCAATGAACAACTTCTGTGTGATGCTCTCCGTCAAGCGTTTGCTCTTGAATAACCGGTCCAGACTCTGTTTTTAATTAGTAACAACTCACAATAAGCGGTGCATGGGGGAATACATCAATCATCTCAGCCTGTATCACACTCAAGTCCTCATTGAGCGTCCACTCGCTGACAACCATAGTCTGCAACACCTCGACAGCCACACTCCTAAGGCCCTCGTGTACACTCAAGCAGAGCTCCACGATAGGTGCAACCAAGCCCGGAACATATGAGACCTGGTAACCACCCATCTTCTCCAGCGAAAACCGTTGCTTATCCTCATCACTAGTTTCCCATCCAATAGCCTCCCATGTCCTCCTCAACAAGTCGGCCCCAACTTCTCTAACATCTCCAGCAACCTTCCAGACTGCTCTTCTCTTCTGCTCCGGGAAAGTCTCAAGCGCCAATGCATCACTTCCAACCAACGTCAACAGAGTCGAAAAGAACGCCTGCCATAGGTCCATATTAAATCTATCCGCATCATCAGGATCCGGCAAGAAACTGTCAACCAGTATTCCTGCAAGGTTCTCAAGTGTGCGCATAGTGCTCTTATGCTGGTAAATATGCACCGAAAGCCAGTTCTGCGGGAAAGCCTCACATCTGAGAATGCTCATATGTACTCTCAGGGTGTCGACCAAAAACTGCGCAAGCTCGTCTTCCGGTAGTTCGAGGTGTAGGCCAGTAGGTACATTTGACATTGCTGCTAGAATGGCGGAGAGCTCGACTAGTGCTTCGTCGAAGACTGGAGCCTTGCTAAGGGGCTTGGTGGGGAAGGGGTAAGTCTTCGGGAAGAGCAAGCTGAAGGTATCACGCTCTTTCTTGGGCTTCTCAGAGTCGAGAATGCAAAGGTATGAGTCGACTATCTTTGGAATGTATTCGGAAACCTCCTCCGCGAGCTCCTCCACTTGTTCGGCGAGAACACTGCAGCACAACCGGACCTGGTCACGCCACTGAGATGTGACTTGGTCGGTTCTTCCCCAATGGGGCTCCAACCAGCGCACAGTGTTGACAGTTAGTGCGCGGCGGTCTTCAGGCTGTGAAAACATCTGGGATCTCGAAAAGTTGACGATTAGTACTAGCTTGTATAGAATGAGCTTTCCCTTGACGTTGTCGCAAGAATCCATAAAGTCGATCGCAACCAACAAAATATCCTCCTGAGTCAAAACACCAAATAGTTCAGGTAGCCACTGGTGGAAATGCTGTACTGCCAAAGTCTGAGATCCGACCAATCTTGGGTCACTACTGTTCATCAGCTTCTCGAGAAGTTTGAAAATTCCCCTAAGATCCTTGGTAAACGTAGTCGAGCCGTTGATTCCGATGGTCGCCTCCTTAAGGACATGCTTTTCCCGGGCCTTGACGATAAACCGGAACACATGTTTTCCGACCTTGAATGCTGCTCTCAGACGTACCGAGTTTTCGATGTGGGATGGGTCGTGCAATAATCTGGTGAAACTTCTCAACAAGCATGGCGCGGCAAAAGGATAATCAAATAGGCGGTCAATATAGTCGTCCACTATCGGTTCCATGTTGAATCTGCGATCATTGACAATTCCGAGGACAATCACGATGGCGTTAAATACCAGATCCTCAATTTCAGTTTTGCTGGTATTCTCCACAAGCACACTGAATAGTGCATCAAACACCTCTCTAAGAAGTCTGACGATCTCGATTTCTGGTACAAATACGACCTTCTTTAGACAGTCGACGAGCTGGGCTTGTTCAAGTTCTTTCCATTTGAGAAGTCTGAGAAGAGTGTCATCCTGGGAAAAGATGGTTGAAACTAGGTAACTCTTGATTTTGATTGACGCAGCGGTTGCTCCCATTAAAGCCTGAGCCCAACCTTCGTGGTCGGGTGACCACGGCTTTGTGATATATCCACTTCCTTCGGTGTTGTTTCCCATTGGCGAGAGAGTGTCCTCGTCGTATTTCTGCAGAATCAAGTCGTGTCCTCCATCCTTTAAGAATGAGCCACGCTCCCAGAGTGGGAACCAGACCATTGCCGCTGGAGGGTAAGGAATGCCAGAAATCGTCATAAATACATGTGCATCTGGAACATCCTCCTCTCTTAGCGACAATCTCACGGTCTGACTCCAAGTTTCGTCTCTGGAGACAACTGATGATTTCCAAATCGTCAATCCGTTGGAATTGGCCGATGGGAAGATCGCATTCAAAATCTTTTCACCGTTCGACTTGCGAACCTCCATAGACAATTGCAGCTGATTAAAGTGACCAAAAGGCGGTAAACCGTGAGCACCAATCTTCGGGTGTACCATTATGGCATTTCTCGTAATCATTGGCGTATCTACGGTGATGTAAATATCACTTCGTGGCTGCGTTGGTGCTCCCGTAAAGCCGACCTTTCTAGCTGCCGTAACCTGATGGAACACCGTGGGCATACTCTTGATCAATTCATGCGCATCGTTTGCAGAGTAAGGCTTCATGTAGATTTGGAGTCTGTCGGCCTTGTTGGTTTTCTCATGGGGTAGGCGTGTGTCAGTGGTTGTGCTCTGTTTGCGGTAACCCTGGTAACCCTGATAGTCCTGTGGGCTCTTGGTACGGGATTCGATAACATCGCGGATGATGCGGTTCCAGTCGTCTCCCGATTCCGGAGAATTCTTCTTCTTCTTCTCCTCATCTCCACCCGAAGTCATTCTTCCGGGAATAAAAATGTGCATAGTCTGCTCGGTACCCATCTCCTGCTTGATGAATCGTCCAATATCAAGGGCACCCACTCCAAGCGCCCTTCGGAAATTAACCATCTTTGGCTTCAGCGTGGGGACCGGGGGAATATCCGGCTCTTCCGGTATTGACACCGAGTCCAAGCTTCGTGTGCTATTCTTTGCCGAACTGTGTTTTCTACTGTCGCTATTTTCCTTGCCGGGAGTTTTCGGTCGCGAATTGAACAGAACACTAACTCTGCCTTTCAGGCGCTTCTCATCCCTGGACGGAGAACGAACGCGGCTGTGGTTGGCGCTATTCTTGGTCATTGTGCCGCCGGTTACACCATCTTTAATACTGCCGGATCCGCCAGGGCTGTAAGCGGGAACTGAAGAATTGACGTAGATTCGTGCAACCAAATATAAATCCTCCGCATCTCTTGCCGAAAGGTCGTGAAACAAAGCCTGTAGTCTTGGGGCGTATCCATTAACTTCCAGCGGGTTTCCTTCCGCATCCAAATCGACTTCTAAGGACTCCGAGACAGCTTTATTTTCCTTTGTTGCAAGGTAGTAAATAATGGTGATCGGCTCCGACGAATTTCCCGTAAAAGATTTGTGATCTAATTGTAGGTGAAACTTTCTTGTCGCATCGTCTCCCCTGTTACGCGGGGGCTCATCTAGCAAGCTCATCACACTCTGCAGCTGGGTAATCTCCACACTGGAATCCTCGCCGGTCAATATACGTCCAGTCACAGGATCGCGCACAATAATTTCGCGACCAAGTAACTTGTTTCCCTTGACCAGTCTCCACACAGTGTCTTCTCGTGTCCTAATAAGCTCCTGGCGGGTGAGTACATTATTTAGTAGCTGTCGTCTACTCAAATCAAGCTGATTGACCAGACCCGAGAACTCATCAAGCGTTGGATAACGTCTATTTAGTAGGAGCTCATGGAGATTTGCCGCATGCCATTCACGAAGACAGCTCGCAATTTCATCCACCAACGGTTCTCCTTCACAAGAACTAGTTTCGTCGCCGACCTTCAACATAGGTACCGGCGCAGCAGGGCGCTCCCGCGGCTTAGGCGTAGTACCCCCGGACATCAACTGATCCCGCTTCTTCCTGCTTCTGCTGCGTTTCATATCCCGAGCAGCGGCAACGGCGAGATCCTCATCGCTGAACCCGGCCTCGTCCTCCTCATCACTGAGGACCTGGAAATCATCGGGAAGCGGAACCTCGGTGGAGAGGAACTCTTTAACGTCGACACATGCTGCGGGGAAGACACCGGTGAAGACTCGAGCCTCAAGGGTAGAACCCTTTGTAGAGGTAAGACCGGCGAGAAGACTAGGAGGTGCAACGAGGTATCCGCGGTAGTACTGGCCCGATGTCGTTTGCTCGATGATGTAGAGTTCGTCACCAAGCTCGAGTGGGAGGTCGTCGCGCGTAGTCGGATTGTAGGGATAGGTGGCGACAGCAAAGGCGATGCGAGGAAGCGGTGTCCACGGCATCTCCTACTTCCCTATTGGAGGTTGTGAGAACTGTCAAAAGGTAAGGCATGGTGGGGTCAGGAGGAGGGAGGCATACCTGATGTGATTATTATCGTAAAGAAAAACTAAAGCAACGTGCACAAAAGCGATTGGATTGAATCTCAAGTGAAGGGCAGGATTTTTGTAACAATAAGCAAGTGTTTCAAAAGAGTGTATGAATTGGATCGTATTCTGGTAGGTCGCTATCGGCGTCGTCGTGGATCTCGCATGGGTGTTGCGACGTCGGTGGTGATGCTGCTGCTGGCTGGCGAGACAGACGGATGATGAGCGAGCGACTTCGGGGTGAGTGGACGACTGCTGAAAGAAGGTGTCGGTCACTCTCTCTCTGCTTGAAAGTGCAGCGCTGGCGAGTATCTCAGATAGGAGATGGGGTTCTCTCACTTCCTTCTCTCGCTCTCCTTCTCGAGTTAGCTCCAGGCACATAGCGACAGGGGGCCCCAGGGAAATCAGGACAAGGGGGTCTCGCCCTTACCAAAGTAGAGGTCACCAGTTACGGGGAAGTTAACCAAACGAACCAAACCTCACGACACTGGGTGGAGAGACAGAGAGGCAGTTTTGTTGGAGATGGAGGAATAGGTGGAGTTGTGGGTGATTTGCGGGCATGGAGGGGATGCTTCCATCTGGCAGTCCACGCGACACAAATGCACCTGCCCTTCTGCCCTTCTGCCGCAGTTCTACACGGCTCGTCCTGACAGGTGCCCTGGCTGGCTGCAGTTTGTTCTTCAGCTGTGTTTTCAATTCTGCTGTCTCTGCTCCTCTACTCTTCGACTCCTCCCTCCTCACCTCCTCACCTCCTCCTTCCCTCCTGCTGTCATCCGCCCTGCCCTCCTCATCTGGGCCCTCATCTGCCCCCCATCTGCTCCCCTCGCCCCTTACCAAATCCTCCCTAACCCAGCGACGCGGTCCGTCTGTTCTCACGCATGACAGCTAACCGAGCGCTGAGCAGCTGCAAGCACGGGCCCCGCCCGAACAAAGGAACCCTAGGAGGCACTATTAAAGCCGGGCGTACTAAGGGAGCTAAGTGCTATAATTATTACGGTGGGTGCACGATCGAAGTGAACAACCGAATCTTGTGGCAACTGCGCCTCATCTAATATTTATTTTAGCCAAGCTAGTCAATGTTTAATTCTACGTTTCCCGAAGGTCAGGCCGAAAAGAGAAGCCTCCTCAATCTTCTGTCTTGAACCGAAAAAAGTCCACGGTACAGGCACCAGAGATACCATGCCTAGCTGTATCACAATCTAGAAAAGTCCCAGGATGTCTCGGCCGAATTTTCTAGAGTAACTTTAGGGAAATAGAAATCCAATACACCTTGTTGTGACCCGCGTTTCGTCTCGCCTCTTGCGGTGTGGGAATTGAGTTTTTTTTATTCTACCCGGTTTCGGAAGGTGCCGCGACGTGCATATTAAGCGGCCGAAGCACGTGATTTTTGGTTTATCTGTGCTTTGTACCTGTCTTACGGAGCCGAACAAATGGAACTAATGGAAGAAATGGGGTTCGGAGACGAGTCAGAGAAGGCATGCGGAGTATGCTGGTTATGCAGCAGGGGGTATGCCGCGAGATGTAAGAGGAATGGTATGTCGATGATATTCATTGCCCGATAAATTAATGATGACGATACAAAGGTTATGAGCTTATCGATTCGAGGAGAGGAAAATTATGGTGCTTAATGTTGGGATTTACGGTAGGCGCTGATACGAATGGACTTATCTGAACTCTGGAGTTTTCCGAGCGTCTAGCAATGGTGATGTTCACTGCCTACAACATCTCATTTAAAGCTTATTGTGACTCTGACACTGGGACTTATCGGTTTAATGCACTACGAAACTTCTTGGAAGCCGGAAGCATTCCGATTGACGACTTGGTTCTCAACAAATAGAGACTTATCTCTGCCTGTTTGAGTGGAAGTAAGTATCAAACTAGATAGATAGCTCTAATACTCCTTGATCTACAATGATATATATCGCTGTCGCTTTCAGGTACCATGCCTGACCCATAAGAAAACCACTCCGCAGTATGCTTAATTAACATCGTCTCTCTCCTGAGCTGATAGGAAACGCACTCGCAGGTTAGGGTTGTCGTTTACATTTCGCTGCGCATGATGCGCATACTCTAGTGCAAAGTCGTCGTCTTCAGAAACTCCTGTCCATTGCAAAATTTTCCTGATGTAAATTTATTGGTAACCTAGCCAACAGCTACGGTCATAGAATCATGAATACAACGCATCCCGTCCGCTCTGCGCTATTTAAGCATGATATCGTTCGGCTAGTACTGTCGTGGGTGACCAGACGGGAATCCCGGATACTGTAGTTTTTGCTTCGCGGAGCCTGACGAAGCTTTCTTTTTGTCGGTGATGTGATGACTACGCAGAGCAGCTTGGCTTCCTTACGATCGCTGCGAAAGGCTAACGGAGTCGTTGCATGGCCGACGTACCCCACCATATCCCTACCCGTCCAAAAACCTGTAAATAGGGAACACAATTCTTCCCTAACCGAAGCCACTAAAGGCTTTAGTAAGCACGATTGTACGGGTTATGGAACGTCAATGGCCAAAAAAAGGTCGCCCTCGCCGGTCGCACTTATCTCGCTTAGGACTAGTGGCTTTAAGCACGTGCTTGGAAATTGTGTTCCCTATTGTTTTTGGACGTGTGGAGGATAGGTGTAGTCTAGTGATCAATTTATGAGCCTGTTACTACTATGTAGCAAATAGCGCGTTGTTACTATCCAGAGCTATTCGGTACAACTGAAAGCACCAGAATCAAGATGCCGCATCTACACGTCATGACGAGTACTCACATGTCCCTGAGTAAAGCTGACCAAGTTACCCCGTACATGGGTCCATTACAAACAGAAAAGGAGTGCGAGTGATCTCCAGTGCATCCCTGTAATTTTCACCAAGGGATTTTCACCTCAATCAAAACCCATACAAACAGTCACGTGTAGATATTTCAGCGAAACAGATAGTTTTCGACCCCTACAACGCGTTGTATTTCTTTACCAGCTCGCTTACTTCTTCTTGATTCGTCCTTCGTTCATCCACGCTCTCTCCTCTCCTGTCCATCATCGATGTCGACCTTGCTATCGCGGGATTCCCGAACCCCATCATTTACCGCGATTTCTATCGATTTTTATTCTCACCTTATCCTCTCCCCCCCCCCCCCCCCTTCTTATCCTTCTCATCCGTTCCCCTCTCGCGTCTACTCGTCCCTCACTTCCAGGCTTTGCCTGTGTCTTCTCACGCGATTTCGCGGCCATCATCACCATCCATACATCACCAATAAAATCCACTCGGATTCTTTATGACACGTTCACAACTCTTCTCCAGCCATATCCACTATACAACTATGTATAGTTCCGACTGGCCCACCGATGAATTCGACTTTCGAATGATGTAAATCAACTATTATCCCACAGAGGGACCGATTTTATGCTGCTGCGGCCTTTGGCAAGCGGTGACGACTTCGTCCGCCATACTCCGCCAGACTTGCTTAACTTTGTATGAGGTTAGTCAAACAGTCAAGATTCAAAGCTTAATACCATGTGAAGCTGATACTAATGGTAAGTAGCAAGCGTTTGTTTATTGATAAAGGGAGACAACTACAAGCATCAAGATGGCCGCGTTCTTTCCACGCCCATCTACACTTACTTTCAGACCCGGTCAAAGTACATCTGCAACATCAGAGGAATTTGGCGTCTCGAAGGATAAGGCGGCATCTCCAGATGAAGTCCCGGAGATCCAGCGAGTGGTATGCAGCTCATTCTGCATTTTCATAGGACTCCGTCCAAGAAAGCGTCGTTTTGGAAGCCCAGTCACGATGACGAGGGCTTGCCACAGGTATGCATCCTCTTTACTCTTCATTATTATAATTCCTTTGAGAGCTGGAAGGCTAACCTGAGGAAGGCCCAAACATACGTGACGCAGAGTATTCGAACCACTCACACCATGCAGAACGTGCAGACCAGCCGGACAATCGAGACCCATCAGACTGCTCCACCTGTCAGGAAGGGGCTCATCGACATAGTGTCTGATGAGCCAAGACCGGAGATTGTGTTGGTGGTACATATGCATGGCTACCAGCCACTCGCAGTTGGTGACCGGAACCTACAGCATGCGAATCCGTTCGCATTTATCCACGAAATCACCATGAGGGACGCGATTTACCTGACCCTCGGTGTACCGGCGGAGACAGACATCGACATCAAGCGGCTGGTGGATAAGTGCAGGGTGCTAATAGACGAGGCGGATAAGCTAGAAGACATTTATGAAATCTCCGATGCTGACATATACCGTCATGAAGCAGTGGTAATGAAAAAGTATAGAGCGGAGCAACGAGAGAAGGAGAGACGAGAGAAGGAGAGCAAAGAGCTCGAAAAACTGGGGCTACCGTTGCTTTAGGAATTGGAGAAGAAGAAGCCGTTGATCAAGCTGCCAGAGATCAAGCTACCAGAGATTGACGTCGAACAATTACCGAGAAAGATACCCAGGAAATGGCAGAGATATCTGACCATGAGCAGGGAGAAGCGCACCCTGTGCGAGGAGCTGGATGAAAGATGGGAGACTCTTCTAATATCAAATTCACGCTAAGCTTGTTGACAGAGAGTATAACATCGTTTCATCCAGTTTCCCGAAGACGACGCTAATTCGGGACTGCGGAAAGAATCTCATTGACGCCAAGGGAAGTTCGAGAAATTCAGAGGCTTTGTCCTTGGATATCGGATTTGTATCATTATCTATAGATTACTTGCTGTATATAGTTATGGATGATGGATGATGGATGATGGAATATTATTCAATTGACTGAGACTCCAGTGATATTTCTAAGCCACCACCCATTTATTGGTTTCCCACACGTGAGTAGCCACTGAGGGCTTTTCGTCCCATTCGAGCCCCAGACCCATGAGCCGACTTGAAACCCCCAATAATTACTCTTTTCCTTATCTTATCTCGCACCTCTCCCATTTCCTTCACAAACAGCGCAACTCCAATTACCTAAACATGAATCCAGCCGGGAATCCTGGCTAGTAAGTACTGTAGTTTTTGCTTAGCAAAGCTTTTAGGGGGCTGAAACACTGTTTTTGAAATAGAACTGGGTAGATAGTCTTTGTTGTTTTTAATCCGGATCTAGATAGACGCAGAGGATGATGTTCGGGTCAGTTTTGATCGGGTCATACAGAGTACTATCCCAAGACCGTATTTACTATGTTTCATATTCTCCTAATACCTTACAAAAAACCCATTGTAGTTAGTTAAGTAGCAGATGTAAACCCTAAACTCAAACCAAAGTATTTAAACTAAGTAAGATAATCTGCGTATCCGAAAAAAACAGTACAAAAAAGCACTCCTCCAACACCCCCGAAAAAACATCCCAAACTAAAAACAATACCCCCCCCCCCCCCCTTTTTTTACCCACCCCGCTATCCCCCTCTCCAATCCTTCGCCATCCCCTCCCCACCCGCCGAGCGCAATCCCATCACCCTAGCCTCCTAAGCCCCCTGCGCCGGTGTGGCGGGGGTTTTCTTCTTCCCCCTCCTTCCTTTCTTCTCCTGATCCTCCTCACCAATAACGGAACTCGCGACACTTCCCTCTCTAACGACCTTCTTACTTCCTCCCGCGGCCCCAGCAGCCAAAGCTTTCTTAGCCCCCGCCTCTTCCGCGGTCCGGAAATTATCAACCATGCTTTCTACATCTTTTGCCATCATCACGGTTTCTTTTACTATCTCGGTTGAGGTCTTGTTGTACATTACTGCATTGGCGAACATACGGAAAAGCTCTTTTTCGAGTTGTTGACTGTTGACGATGCCTTTGGGGGGCGTGTTGGCGGTTGTGGCGGGGGTTGTGATAGAGGTGCTGGTGCTGGTGGTGGGGTAGGCGTAGATAGGACCATCGCCGGTGGGAGTGGCGGGTGTGGTCGTGGGAAGCGCTAATAGGGAGGTGGCACCGGATTTCACGGCCATTTTAATGCCTGTTATTTTGTCAGCGGCCTTTCTCAAGGCTTTGCAAGGCTTCGCAAGGTTTCGCAAGGGCTCGGCTATGGAGACTTACTCTTCAAATCCTGCGCGGTATAAACCAAGCTCCCATACCCAGGCGCCTGTTTCTCCTTTATAGGAGCCGAGAAGAGATTCGCAAACTTATGGCTAAAGATATTACCTAATAGCGGTCCAGTAAGTTGCGCAAACTTCTTCGTAGCTACAACCATAGGTTGTTGACCGGCTTGATGGGTGAGGGTGATAGGTGAGGGCAGACTCCCTGTACTATGCGGGGGCGGTGGACGTGGTGCAGGTGAAGGGAGGCTGGTTTCTTCGTCAGAGGAGTCGGCCGGAGGTGGTGATGCTGCTTTACGTTTTCTGCTTGCAGCTGGTGTTCTAGGGGATGTTGAACGGGAAATCATAACGATGTCACCATCATTATCTGTATCCTCCTGCTTTGGTCTTGGTGTAACGACCTGCGGCCTCTGTTGGGGTTCTGGAGTTGCCGGTGGCTCGGGTTTGGCTGCCGGTACTTCGACTCGGGGTTTCTTGGTGAACTTAAAGGGTTCAGGCTCATCTTCGGTGGTACCGCCAACATCGGAAAAGTCGTGTTTGGTAGGCGATACTAATGACTCCCGCTCCGGCGCGGTGTCGTCGTCGTCGGTTTTTCCGCCTTTGCCGCGCGCGGTTCGGGGGCGCCCACGGCTTTTGCTGATGGTGGTTGCCCGGGCCCGTCCACGGGCGGGAGTCTCAGTGGACTCGGAGGGTTTGTGTTTTTTGATTGGCGATTCGAGCTCTGGAATCTCCTTGTGTTTGCCTTTTTTGATGGTCTCGGACTCTTCTAGTGGACGCTTCTTGGTGGTGCGCTTCTTTGCTGTCCCTGGTGCTACACTTGGAAGGTTATGTGAAGTGGGCATCTCCGGAAGCGGAGGAAGACCGAGCTCAGGTGGTAAGTTGGCCAGTAGTGGGTCTGATAGCGTTACCGGGGGATGAGAGGGAGTCCTAACATCTGCAGGTAGCATTCGCGGACTGGTGGCAGGTGTGCTGATGGGAGAGATATCGGCAGATCCTGGTGGGATGGGAGAGCCAGGCTCTGAGGGTGCCCGCTCCCGGCTGATTGGCGGAAGAGGAGTGGTTTGAATAGGTGGCGGGCGACCCTTACGTGGTGATCCAGCAAGCGGGGGAATATGCTGCTGGGATACAGGGTGGCCCTGATGAGGCGGTTGTCCCGCGCTCTGTATTGGTGGTAGGTGGGGGATATGCTGCATGTGAGTAGGAAGTGCATGCTGCGGGTGTTGTGGGGGTTGAGAATAGTTCGGATACTGCAGCGCTGAGGGAGCAAATTGATGTGCCAGAGGACGGGGCAGCTGTTGAGGAGTTCCGCCTGGGCTGGTGTGAGGTGGGTAGAAGGAATTAAACCCAGGTAGGCTCTGAGATGGTTGGTGAGACTGCAATGGGGAAAACATAGGAGGAGAACCGGATACACCAGGGAGAACTGGATGAGGACTATGGCCCTGAGGGTATACTGGTGTATTTGGCTGGAATGGAGATCTCTGACCTCCAGGAGCCGCATTATTGTAAGAATTATTAGAAAGAAGAGGTGAAGGCAATGTGGGCGGCGTGTGAGGAGGTACACTATTCCTCTGGCCAATCGGCGTAGCTGCATGTCGTGAAGGAGAAGCAGTTACACCCTGCGGTGATTGTGCATCCGTCATACGGGGCGTATGCGGTAGTGACGGTGGATGCGACGGAGACCGAAGTGCACCAGGCAAAGGACCGGACTGTTGTACACTCTGGATGGGAGGCAACACCTGCTGGTGCTGGAATGGACCTTGCGGTGCATACGCATTTTGGGGTCCCGACTGCTCATCCCTCGCCGGCTGTGGATGCAAGACCGGAGGAGGTTGTTGCTGCGCCTGCTGTAATTGCTGCGTCAATTGCTGCTGGATTTGATGTTGCGCCAGCTGTTGGTCTTGCGGTTGCTGTGGTACTTTCTTCCAGTTCAACCGGCGGCCCTTGCTAGCTGCCGCTGGCGTCGATGGAGCTGCCGCCGCAGGAGAGGGGAGCTGAGGTGGCGGCGGAGATAGAGGTCGTCCGACGGAAGCGGTTGCCTGCTCTGGTAGACCGTTCCAAGAAGAGATATAATAATTTGATCTGACGAAATCACGATGACTCTGGGTTCGACTATCTGAATAACTATTAGCTGCTTTTCCACCACAACAATTCTCGGGTAGATATGCGAACCACTTGTAGAAGGCATAGCGGGCGCCAATCTCATACTAGGTAGAGGAGCTTGAGTTCCAACAGCTGTTTCCGCTGGCATCTTGACGGGAGAGCAAGGTCCAGAAACTGGTGTAGACAATACCGGTTGCGACTGAGGGGTATTGATGGGAGCCTCAATCACTGCGGTCGCAACGGGCACAGAAGGATTATTAGCTGTAGCCATGGGCTCCACAGGTCGAGGTACTCCAGCCGGGGATGTTGTAAACGCATTTCCAGCTATGGCAGAACTCAAGGGTACATTTGGTAGCGTAGTTGATGCTATGGGATCCGTACTTAGGCGACTGCTGAGGATTCCGACTGGCGACATGGTCTTCTTCCTATCGGTAGTCACAGGTTCCACCGACGGACTCCGACTGTCAGTCTTTGTGCGCTCCCGGTGCTCTTGCTCCAGCCGACCATCCCATAATCCCAGTGTAATCTCCTTCATTTCTTGTTGGACCCGAGAATACCGTCGCTCCTCCTCCTGGATCTCGCGAATTTTCGCAGTCTTGTAGAGGTCGTAGAAGCGCGACGCAATTTTCTGAATAGCCGCTTGGTACTGCGAGTAGTCAGGTGCCGATGGTGTGTTTACTATACCCGCTATACCCCTCCTCTTCCGAACACCGACATTCTCCCCATTGCTCTCCACCGCCTCGACGTCGGCACCCTCTTCCCTCAAGGTATGCTGAAAGTGAGCGTGCAGTGCATCTGCCGAAAGGCGCCGGCGGTCTGTCGTCTCATTTTCGCAGAGCAGCGGGTGATTCAGCAAGTCGTTGGAGATTAGACGGAAGGACGCAGCATCTGTTCCATAAGTAGAGATATTCCGGAACAGAAGAAGGTTCTCGAGGAGGGTGTAGGGCGAGTGGTAAGCTTCGTTGGTGGTCATAGGCGACTGCGAGGTGTGACGTATGAAGGTGGTGGGTTGTCGAGAGAAAGTGACTTTATTGCGAAGTTCACCACATTCACGCGACTGCTCGGGAGACGCGTTGTATCGAGGAAGGCCGGTTTGCGCTGCTCGGATTGGGAAGCTCGAATCGTCGGAGATGTCGAAGAGATGAGTAGTCGCTGCTTCTGAGAGGTTAAGGTTAAGACAGAAAGAAGCCAAGCGAGTGCTTTTGGGACTGTCCTAGGTTAACGCGAGTGGAAGCGAGAGAGAGGCGCGATGACCCGGCTGAGTCAGCCACAGCCTATGATAGCCACAAGCGTTGTGGCGCACATTAACGACATCGTAGGGGCAAAACAACGAAGACAGGTGATGAAATTATTGATTTTATTATCTAAGGAATATGTAGTCTACTCAGAATCATCAGATTACTCAAGTTCTAAGTACTCGTCTAGCAGACCATCTTCTATAGTCTAAAATACTCAGCCGCCTTCGCTTGCTCAGCTTCCACCATCTGCACCTTAATAATCCTCCCCCCCACCTCCTCCCTCCACGGTTCCGCAAACACAGTCGTATTCCCAACCCCCGCCAAGAACCTCGGTTCCTTCCTCGTAGCAGAATTCTCTGGATCATAACAATCTCTCAAAAATCTCCACAGGCGATAAGTCTTCTTCTCAAACTTCCTCCTATCCTGATGGATCCTCAGTAGATGATTATCTCCCTCATAACTATCCCCAAACTTTGCTGGCATGTCCTTAACACACCCCAAAATCACCTCAAACGCATCCCTCGTATCCCCCAGCCGTTTCTGTGATGCTACATATTCATCCCCTAAATCCTGTGGGGCGCTGTAGACCGAATCATTCTCCGCAACTGAATCTACCAGTGTCTTGAGGATGCTATATTTCTCCATCAGCACCTTTGTCGTCTTATCCCCATCCATAAGCTTGGCCCAAAGCTTGGTACTGGTATCACCGGTGTCGTCGCCCAACAGCTGATCCACCAACTTCATCGAAACTATCATACGGAAATCAAAATCCTCCATATCGTTAACCCTATCCATCCAGCCATCCTCGAGTACTTCCTCGGGGTTAATTCCGGCTAGTTCCATCTTTGATAAAAGAAGTTCCTTAGCTGGTAATACTCGGTATTCATGTTCCTTGACGTCCATTCCGAGCCAGTAGATCGAGAGCATCTCATCAGGATCTTTACCGTCTTCGCGGAGTCTCTCGAAGACATCATTCTTGAATCTTAACCAATCTTTCTCCGAGAGAGGGATATGATGAAGTTGGTGAGGTTTCTCTATCGACACCGGTAGCTCGGGATCTTCTTTTTCATGTTCTTCGTCATCCGATTCGGGGGCTGATTGTGCATTTCCGTGTCGCTCTGTAAAGATTATTTTGAGATAGCTCAGTCGTCTACGGAATGCGCCATGCTCATGGTGTTGGCCTATAGATAAGAAGTGTCAGAACAGTATAGATATCCAGTCAAGTGAATTGTTGTGTTGCACAAAATACGTACCCGTACGATGTCGGGTATTGGAAATGTTGTTTCCCATCGCTTCGACTTTCTAGGGGAGTAGTCCGATGGATTGGGTAAGAAATGAAGCCCTAGCTTCTAGGTGAAATTCAAAAGGGAGTGTAGATATGCGGAAACAGACATCTACTGTACAGACAGGTGAGGTTATTGATGCCCTAAACCCTGTTTTTTATTGCGAAACGAGCGTTGGGAGTCAGCCGTTGTAAATGGTCCAGCGAATGTGTGGAATGTGCGGAATGTGTGATATTCAAGGCCGTGATGCTATTGTGAATAGCAATGAGAGTAGAGTAGAGGATTATCGAGAGGAAAAACGGTGGTACAGATTTTGCTATTACTACGTTGAATTTCTCAAGTTGAATTGACGTGTATTCAATTTAAGTACCAGGATCCGCTGAAAAGTAATCTTGATGTGGTTGAGGATTTCATCTTTGGGGCCCGGGGCCGGGTGAGGTTCTGAGGGATAATTTTAACCCTCAACCCTACCAAATGTGTTCAACTTACCTCTGCTAATTGCTCCTCTGATCTACTCAAACTACCTACAACTACCTGTAACAGCCTACACTCCAAAAAAATGCACTTCTTCTCCTGATACCTACTAGACGTGCTTTCGGTAAGCCGGTTCTATCCATCACTAAAACAAGGCAATCAAAACACTAACTTTCATCCAAAGCCAGGCCGATCAACAACAATAATTTGCGCCTAACAGCTCCCTCTGATGCTGTTAATCCCACCCGCCGCTCACTACGGTTACGATTTCTGCTGCCGCTGCTGATTATGCTTCTGCTTCTAGATCCTTCAACACCTTGAGCCTGGGCCTCGACAATCCTTCCTCTCGTTCTAAGTTCGTCTCTTTCTCCAGTCGACTTCGAACCTTCCATTCAACCAGCTAATTCAGATGGGGAGTAGATGTTTTCAATACTTCTGAAAAAGATTGTACTGGTGGTGGTCGTGGTGTAGGCCTCCAATGGAAGATATTTTGACTCCTTCAGAGAAAAGACCGCCGGTCCGCCGCGATACATTTGCTACGTTAAGCAGCCGGACAATACCTGTGTCCTTGCAGACGATGAGATGGTTATACTAAGTTCCTAGTCCCATGAGTTATAAAAGCTATGGAACTAGGGAGGCTGATTTCGTAAATAGATTCAGCAGGTCGACTCCTCGAAAGCGCGCGGCTCTCTTCCCTGATACAGAAGTGCATATGACTACGGCTTCTGCCGCTGCCGCTTCTGCTGCTCATGATCATCAGTTCTTCTCGGTCCCTTGCGCCTTGACGGTCTTTCTCTCTCGTTCCCAGTTCCCGCTTCACCCCTTCTTGTCGACTTCGATGTTCAGCCTTTCCATTCAGGGTGCAACAGTTGACTTATCCTATTACGACAAAACAAAAATGTCTTCACCACTTCGGAAAAAGGTTTGTGCTGCGCTGTGTCGGTGATGGGCTGTGGGATATTGAAGAAGATGTCTTCACTACTTCTGAAAAGGATTGCATGGCTCCGGGTGGCTTGGTGGTGGGGCGGTGATTGAGGTACTGAGGATGTCTTCACTACTTCTGAAAAGGATTTGGGCTGCGCTACGTTGATGGTGGGCCGGGGAGATGAAGTATTGAAGATGCCTTCACTATTTCTGAAAAGGATTGGGTGGCTCCGGGTGGCTCCGGGCGGTTATGGGTTATTGAACTGATGTTTTTCCTACTTCATTGGAATTGGGGTGGGGTTGGTGGTATAGAAAATAAAATGTTATGTGTAAGAAAAATTATGATTGGCTTTATCAACTACTGTAACTTCTGGTGAGAGATAAGACAGAATATTGTTCCATTTCGCAATACAACTAATCGAGTGATCCCCCATGCCATGTTTCCGTCCAGTCGCCCCAAGGCTCAGCTTGGAGTTACCCGGGTTCTACCAAACGCGTCCCAGTTCTCACCAGTTAACGCACCACGAAATTGCATAACGCGCACGCGCTCGCGTTCAACAAGGTTTTGGATCGAAGAAAGGTATGGCGCTGGGCCTGTGCGCAACATTACATCACCACGTTACTACGGCTCATCTAGGCTCACCATGTAAAAGGGTTTCTTGACAGGTTGTGTCCTAGAAGTAGAGAATCTGGTGAGTCCCTTGAGATTGAGTGGGCCTTTAAATGGCTTTAGGTGGCTTTGATTGGGCGCGGGGCGCATTCTAAAGTTCTACAATAGATACAGGGCTAAGGGCAAATCTTTGAAGGGCTGTGGATCAATTGCTGTGAACTTGGAAACCTAGGAAGAGAACGTCTTGATTTGAAGGACGGGTTTTTGAAGAGGAGCTGTGAGTGTTGTTCTCCCTTCGTTTTACGCGTGACGTGACTGCAATCAACCCTCCACCCTCCACCCTCCACCCTCCACACTCCACACTTTCATTCTGGTTCAGAGACACACAGATATCGAATCCTCCACTTCCCAGACCGTTTTTCAAATCTTGAATCGCCATCTTGCTTTACTCTTTTAATCATCTTGTACGTTATCATGTCTGACTCAACCCAGGTCTCAAATCGAAAGGACGATAACTATCGAAACCTCGTTGTCGCAATACCGGAAATCCCACACCTTCCTGAAGTAGATATGCCGATACTCGGCGATATTAGCAGTTCCCGATGGGCAACGGCCTCCGAACCCAGCCCTCCATCTACCTCTCGGGACAACAGGACCCGATCCACCCCGAAGACATCCAATCCCAGAACTCCCCGCAACCGCGGCCCATGCACGAAACCCACTGATAAACCTACAACTACAACATCACTACCCGGGCCCGAGGGACTGAGCGGTTCACGATGGGCGCCAGATGATAGTACAGTGCTGCGGTCTAGGACACAGAAAGATGGTATACAAAAGTCTAAGAGACCTTTGAGACCTCAGGCGTTGAAAAATACTACTAAACCACTGGCCAAATCTTTACCAATGGTCTTTTCTGGAGCGGGGGCTATTGTTGCGAAGAAAAATAAAGAGAAAAGCCCACCTGGACGGGAAGTTTCACCGGCCCCGGGCCCTACTCAAGCGCCAATTGTACCGAATGCTTCACATATTCCTAGAAATATCGGGACAGGAATATACCCAGATAAATCCACTCCTACGCAGACAATCGTTTTAGACGAAGAAGGGGATACTTTAATGCAAGATTTCAATGATCCATCAGTTGTCAGACAGATCGTTGGAGTAGTCGGAGGAGAACGTCAAAGCACTGCTGGTCACATTTTAGAGCACGATGTATGTATCTTAAGTTTGCCTTCTTCTATTTTTTATACTGATATTAGAATTTAGGACAATGCGGGTAGCCGAATCAGAGCCTCAGTCTCATCCGCAAGATGGGTTATGGTTTTGGATACCAATTTCCTTCTTTCGGATTTACCCCTGGTTGGTAATCTGTTAGAAGCGAACAGAGACTGGGGAAACGTTCTGATGGTTCCCTGGGCTGTTGTAATGGAACTAGATGGTCTCAAAAAGAGCAATGCGTCGGTAATGTTACCACGTGGACAGAAAACACCCATGGCACCTTTAGCTAGGAGAGTGAACAACTGGGTGCACGAAAAAATGGAAAAAAATGAACCAGGGTTATGGGTCCAGCGACAAAAGGAAACCGTGGGTAGTGAAGAAGCTAGAGGAGATGCGGCTATTCTAGATTGCTGTCGGTAAGTACCACCAGGCACGGCTGTAAGTTGAATGTACTAAAGTCATGATAGGTTCGTCAAGGAAGAGAAGAAGCATAAAACGGCTTTACTATCTAACGATACCAACCTCTGCATAAAGGCTATGACTTATGGCAAGTAGATTCAACCGAGTTACTTATGACTTTCGTTACTAATTTTGTGTAGATATAAAAACCATTTCAGTTAAAGAAGGAAAGCCTCTGGCTGTAATTGATATACTGTCCTCCCTAGACGATCTCGCAAAGGATATAGACAAGCATGCAGATTCAGACATCAACGCATCGAAGTACGTCTCTCCGTCACCTTCTCTGCCGGCGGCCCCTACCCCCAATGTTGTAGCAAGTTTGCAAGCTCTCCCCGACACCGCTGCCCGAGTAGTAGTCAGCACTCTACTCCAACGAATAGAGTACGATCTAGTCAATACACTTTTACCACTTCTCGCATATTGGTGGAGTCAACGTGGTTCTCTATTAGAAGCTCCTCATTTTCCGCCGTCATTCTCAGGGGTCGAAATGGCAATAACCTTCTGTCTGAATGACTGTTTTTCTGAGGTGTTTCCGGGAAATACCGAGTTATATCCTATCCTCAAGGGTAGGCAGTTGTCAAATGCTTGGCAATCCTGGTGTAGTTGGGCAACTGACGTACCTTCTCCACATGGTACCGAGTCGCTGGCACCTACTGCGAGTCACATTAAGGAGTTAATTGACACTCTTGATACACTGTGGGATGGCTTCATGCCGCTGAGAAATAGTCATCAGTATGCACGGTGCTTTCGTGAACGTACTGAGGCGATCGGGATTTGGAGGAGCCTGGCAAAAGAGTGCCCTTTGTGATTGGAGATCACAGGTGACGGGTTGCGTTTTAGATCTGGGTATCTTGGCAAAAGGTTGCAGAGAGATAGGGGATCGATAGTAAATGCTAGAAAGCAAAGGCTTGTATCCAATGATGGTTGGGAAGACTCTAGAGGGGGATGGTAGAGGTCCGATATGAAGCCAAGGAGAGCGTCACAACATAGGTAATGTAAATAGGAATAAGTGCAAGAGTTGTATATATTGGAGCTTGTCATAGGATAGACAGTAGAGCTTGCCAATTTTATTTACTTAAAATTATTTCGCTGTTTACATTGTGTCTGTCACTCTCCCTTGACTTCATATATCATTCCTCCCCTCTTTCCCAGCCTGTTCCGTATCGACCTCTTCCACCACAACCCTCTTCTCTTCCGGTACCGTCCTCGGATACAAACCCATCCTTCCTAGCACATTCCACCTTCTCACCGCATCTCTCTGTAGCTTGCCACCAACATACATTCCCAAACTCAAAACACAAACCGCCGCCTGTATCCCTCCAATCACAAAAAACATCTCCTTCGGACCCCTCCTCGCGTTCCAATTATTCAAAAAGAACGTACTTCCAAACGCCCAAAAGTTCTTCAACAACAATAAACTAACCATCATCTCAACTGATATATCTCTATGCGCATCCAATACATAACTATAGGTTGCTGTACAACTCATCACCACACCAAAAGTTAATAGCCCATAACATATCGACGGTACAATCCAATGTTTATGAGCCTCCGCTGCAACCCCGAATGCAAAGATCCCCGGTAACGCAAAGATTGCTACTGGAATGACTAACAGGATCCGGAATTCCGGTTCGAAAATATTGTTGTTTCGCTTTGACATCACCTTAGCAAGGTAATCGGAGAACATTCCAGCGATGAAGTAGGATAGTACAGCACCCACGAATGGGGCCGCATACATATACCCCAACTTTTCTGGGCCAAAGTTATAAGGAGGATGACCGAAGACCTGAGCAAGAATGATGGAGACGCCGATACCCCAGGTTATAAAGGTCCCCTGGAATAAGAAACTCCAGATTGTCGCGGGGTAAAAGAATAGAAAAAATGGCGCGAGGATACAGCGGAGAAGTGATTCATTACTGTACCGGCCCGAAAATAGAGCTAGCTCTTGGATGTAGGTTTTTTTCTTTTCCTGTTCCCCTGAACCGGCACCCTGGGATTGGACATTGGCTAGCTCGTCCAAGTTCTCGGAAGACGCGGTGTCGGTGTCAAAGATTGCGGGACGGTTGTAGCAATGCTCGGGAACAAAGAGGAATACGAGGACTGAAACCACCCCGAGAAATACCGCCATGATAGTAAACTGAGTCCGCCAGCCATGTTTCATACTAATATACCCTCCGAGAACCGGCATAAAATAAGTTGCGCCAAGAAAACAGAGGTTATAAAAGGCGATACGTTTCCCGCGCTCGTGGACGAAATACATATCACCGATACTACTCGGAACGATTGTTTCGAAAGCTCCAAGTCCTAGGCCTTGAATAAATCGTGCTCCGGCAAAGGATCCGGGGGTGGTCGCTAATGCGTTCCATAATGCCCCGGCGAAACATAAAAGGATGGAAATTAGATAGACGGAACGCTTTCCCCATATTCGCGAGACGGCGGAGGCGATAAGTCCTGCTATCCCAGAGGCCCAGAATTGCCAGCCGGACCATTTTGCTACTTCGGTGTAGGATACGTGGAATTCGTCGACGATGATTTTGGTGATTGGGGCGACTGCTGGGCCGAGGATTGCAGTGGTTGCGCCGGCGAGTCCCAAGACGAGTAATGTCAAGTCGCGCTTCCAGAGGGGCCAGTTCTGTGGATGTCAGTTCTGTTCTTGGAAATTCGAGAAATTGGGGGCTTACAAGAGGGTCATTGGGAGATGCGGAGGGCTGTGGGACAAGGAGAACGTCGCTATTTTTCCCGGTGCCATGCTTAAGGTTCCGATGGCGCTCCGGGGGTGATGCTTCGGTGCCCGGCGCAAGCTGTGTATCGTATAACCTCGCGGTTCCAGGGACATGGCCGCCAGATTTTGGCTCAAGAATTCCGAGAGCCATTTTGCTGCTGGCTGGATGGGAGGGAAGATGTGGATATCTAGGTTCTGATATAGAACTCCGATGTCGCCCCCACGTTTGCCAAAATATTGTAGGCTGGGGTTGATAAGGAAAACTCCGCAAAAAGGTGTCATGCAGATATCTCCATGGTTCATTTTTCCCTTGTACACTTGGTTCGCATGCATACAGGCTGTGATAAAGGTAAGGATAGTATTGAAGGTGCAACGAAAATTATGACCGGGGATTGATTTCGAAACCTGGGATCTTCGCAAGATGATACTGGACTGGTTTAGATGAAGCACAGCTTAATCGCCAGACGAGGAGAACTACGGTTCGGGCCGTGCTAAGGCGCCGGTGAAGAAGTCACCAGCAAGCTATGTACCGTGATATAGACCCCACTTTGTGTAACAATCTAATTCTAGATTAATTTTGAACTGAACTCGTCTACGGTAACGGGGATCATGGGAGAATTTACATCACATCAGATATGGATCAAATAATCGTGGATGCATGCATCACTATGCATGCATACATTCTGGACAAGATGGCGTTTTGAGGCACAATTCCCATATGACAATCCCAAGTCGGAGCGAAATGATATCAGACGATTCCGTGACAGTCAGATTGAAGATCGAAACGGTGCGAAATCATGGCGGTGCTGAGCAGCTCGTCTCGCATACCGTGTACCCTCGGTGTTTCTTCGATTCCCGGCTAGGTTTGACGAAGATGAGTCGTAAGTTGCTCGGAAGGGTTTCGTTCGTTGATTGAGGTCGAAGTTTTCTCTCAAAAGATGGAGTGGGAGCTGGTGGAATTGGATAACAAGAGGTCGGAAGGACTTGGCATCACTTGGCATCACTTGGCGGTTTAACTAGACCGGCTTCCGGAGTGTAAACGGCTAGCGCTCGTATTCAGTCCTTTCCTTCAGCTCCTCCGCCGGTCTGCTCTTTCCTTGCTCCAAAATTGCAAGCTTCGTTGCGGGAAAATGCCACTATCAATAACAGGACCACAGATCGATCACCGGTAGCCTTGATGGACACGATGGTTGCCCATGCAACCTGGCTTCGCCGCCATCGAAGGAATTAAGCGAACGTTGGGTTGGAGGGCTCTCAGAATCCATCGTCTTCGAGCTAGAGTCTGCATTCATTGTGGAACCCGTGTCCCTCAGCAAATCTTTCCTGTCCTGTCGTTCCACGGAACTACTAAGACGAAACAACAAGATCGTGGAATCACCGAGCATTACCAACTACGGGGATTGGGCATTTGTATCCTTGGAACAAGAATCAAGGAAAATGGGTATGTTATTGCCTTGAAAAACAATTGTTGCATCTGTGCTAACTCCTAGTGGACCCTCAGTGCATTTGTTTTTCTCAGCAATCAGATGACGGTTTCAGTGGGTCGCTGACTATGTATCACCGCACTATCAGCGGCTACGACTGGTCGCTTGAAGAGTGGGGAAGTACCGCCAAGTGGCGCTTTACACGTGAAACTGCAACACTGCAAACGAATTCCAGGGCCAGGGTTTACGCGGAAGCCGATTGCGCTATCCATGTTTGGTTAGCACAGAGTTAATTGCACATTGTTTGCTGGCCGTGCGGTGCAAAATTGACAGCTTTATCTTTTGTTCTCCTCACAACATCGTCATCATGGCCGCCCCTCTAGACGCCACCGCTGTTTCGCGCGTTATCGACCACATAAACAAGAATCACGCTGAAGCCGTTGACGACTGGGCTCAGTACTATGCGCGTCTTCCCGCTTCCCTAGCTAAGACGGCAACGCTCAGCACCTTCACCCTCGAGAAGCTCACCCTGTCTGTCACCTCACCCCATGGCGCTAAATCTACGGTCAACATCCCCCTCAACCCGCCGATGAAGAGCGTCAACGATTGCCGTGAACGCATGGCATACATGGCAATCGAGGCAATGGAGGGACTCGGACGGAGCCGGTATCAGGTCAAGCGTTGGGTGCCACCTGGCTTTGTTGGTAGCATTGTTTGTGCGGCTGTGTCCTTTGGATATTGGGCTTTCTTCAACGGTGCTACACAATTTGCGCGCGGAGGATGGGTCAGAGAGTACGTTCCTTCGTACCGTATTTATATCACTGCTGACGGATTAGAAACATCCTTCGCGGAGAGGCCATCGCACCCACTGCGGAGCTCATGCGGGAGTACCACATGCAAATATTCTTCTTGATTTTCGCAATCCACATCGCGGAGGGTGTATGGATCCATCGCTCGAGACTCGGCAAGCATGGTGTTAAGACGGGTTCTGTATTGTGGTGGAAGTGGGCTTTGTCGACTTTCTGGGAGGGATTTGGCAGTGTCGTGAGATTTGACGGAGAGGTCAGACGATTGAAAGAGGAAGAGGCGGCAAAGCAGGGGAAGATTCACTAGAGATACCCGGATGCTTCTTGATACCGAATGCTTATTGATACTCGGATGACTATTCCATCCTTACGAAGCATTTTAGATTGCGACTATTCCATCTGTTCCGAAGCTCGCAGCATAGATTCCACCACTATACATACCAGGCGGAAGTAAGATTCGGCCGATCGGCACCTTTCTAGCTCGCCGGCTCCCAGTGACCAGCCGTGATTCGGGATTGGTAGCGGAAATCCCATTAGCGCGACACCGGTTGTCGCCACGTGTGAATTACAAACAGGCTTCCAGTACCATCCATGAAGATTCGAGCAAAGATTCAGAATGCCAGTCACTTGCTTACGCAAAAAATCTTCCGAGCGTCCAGTCGGGTGCCCGCATTTGAGCTGTCAACGATGGCGAACAGCGCTCTAAGCGGGTTAAGGATTCGAAGGTTCTCTGCAAGCTCCCGGTGCTTTCAGACGTAGGGAGCGCCCAATCATCGCAGCACCTGCGCTTAGCTTGAGCTCCGATATCTCCATTGGGGTCCCTATCAACCCCCGCTCCACCAAATTCGTCTCCACTTTTTTCCTCCGCTAGACTCTTCTGTCCAAGTGGTCGACAATTATTCAGCAACAAACCCTTCCTACTGCTAATGACGTTATTGAAGCCATCATTCACGCCGCGTATTGGATTAGAAATGCAGTGTCGTGAGTATTGCAATATAAACCCTTGAGATCCCTGGCTGTTAAACCTCCATCTCAACACTTCACTTCCAAGATAAAAAACAACAATGGCCGACCTCCGCAACACCGCTGCTCCTAACGTGAGCTCTCCAGTCCCTTTGCCTTCAAGCCTAAACTAACAGTATAAACAGGTCCCCTACTTCACCCCCGCTCAGGACCCTCCTGCGGGAACCGCCTTCTCTCCCCAGAGCGACGGATCTCTTCCTCCCACTCTCTACAAGCCCATCACCATCCGTGGAACTACCTTCCAGAACCGCATCTTCCTCGCCCCTCTTTGCCAGTACTCCGCCAAGGATGGTTTGATGACCCCCTGGCACTTAGCCCACCTTGGTGGCATCGCCACCCGTGGACCTGGATGTACCATCATTGAGGCTACCTCCGTTGTCCCTGAGGTCAGTTGCTCTCTTTTACCCCACTTTCTGAACGCCAAATACTGATAGGAAGCAGGGACGTATCACCCCCGAAGACGTCGGTCTCTGGAACGATGAGCAGGAGAAGAAGCACGCCGAGATCGTTGCCTTCGCCCACTCACAGAGCCAGAAGATCGGTATCCAGATTGCCCACGCTGGACGCAAGGCCTCTACCCTCGCCCCCTGGGTCCACCGTGGAATGGTCGCCACTAAGGAGCAGGGTGGATGGCCCGAGGAGGTCTACGGACCCTCTGACATCCCCTACAACGAGGAGTTCCCCGTTCCTAAGGCCATGACCGAGGAGCAGATCAAGGCCACCGTTGATGCCTTCGCTGCCACCGCCAAGCGCGCTGTTAACGCCGGATACGACGTCATCGAGATCCACAACGCTCACGGATACCTCCTCCACTCTTTCCTCTCTCCCCTCTCCAACAAGCGTACCGACAAGTACGGAGGATCTTTCGAGAACCGCACCCGCCTCACCCTCGAGGTTGTTGAGGCCGTCCGTGCTGCCATCCCCAAAGACATGCCCCTCTTCTTCCGTATCTCCGCCCTTGACTGGGTTGAGGACCAGCCTTCCTGGACTGTTGAGCAGACCGTCAAGCTCGCTCCCCTCCTTGCCGCTCGCGGTGTCGACTTCATCGACGTTTCTTCCGGAGGACTCCACCCCTCCCAGAAGATCATCGGAGGACCTGCTTACCAGGCTCCTTTCGCCAAGGCCGTCAAGGCCGCCCTTAAGGGAACCGACTGTGTTGTCTCTTGCGTTGGAACCATCGAGAGCGGAAAGCTCGCCCAGGAGCTCCTCGACAACGAGTCTGCCGACATCATCTCCGTCGGACGTGGCTTCCAGCGCAACCCCGGATTGGTTTGGGCCTGGGCTGAAGAGCTTGAGGTCGAGATGGTCGCTGCTCACCAGATGGTCTGGGGATACGGAGGAAAGGCCGGAGGAAAGAAGCAGGTAAAAAATTTCGTCGTATAATAGATTAGATTAATGTTAGTTATTCACAAAGTCATGCCCTTATCATGCTTTGGTTCTTCACACGTGACGTCTTGCGGTGTTCCGTCGGATGATGTGTTGCGGCATCAAAGACTACTGCATGTGAATGAGATTACCGAGGAGATCTCATGCTTGTGGAAACCATCTATCCAGCCGAATACACTACTTAGGGTACAGGGTTATCCTGACGACTGCACCATACATAACAAAGCGAGACGGGTTATGCATCCAACACGCACTCTTTCATATCATTTTTATCCCAAATACAAATTCCTTTGACCTTAAAGACATAAAAACCGACTCGAAAACACACCACAAATCCTAGCTAGTTAACCTTCATCACTATCCACAATAACCCGCTAGGTAACCAACCACATCTCCAAATACCCATCCGGCTTCCACAAATTCCCTTCCATGCGCCCCAAAAAAACAGCACAAACATAACCCTTATCCATAACCAACATCCCGCGAATCCCATCCCTCCATATCCTAGCTTCCCTGCGCAATCCGACCCTCCCTCCCCATTCCCCCATAGTACGTCCAGCAATCAGCAGTAAAAAAAACCCATACGTCCACGACCATAATCCTGCCAGTCCCATTCCTCCCAACTTCCTTAGATCCAATGCTTCTTCCCATTTGCCCCCCCAAAACAGTGCAGAAATTCCCCGTACAGATCATCCCCCTGCGAAACTCATTCCTCCGTAACTCCAGCAGCAGGCTGCTTTCCTTAGGTTTCCGTTTCCCTCCATGTGCTCCCAAAAAACGGTACAAAATTTGCCCTTGGCCATAACCAAAGATCGTCCCGCGAGACTCGTTCCTTCGTAAGATCGGGCCTGGTCGGTTTCCGTGTGTTCGAGGTTCCGGGTTCGCTTCCAGAGTAAACCATAGCCTCCCATATCCACGACACCTATCCCTCGGTAATCCCAGCTTCCCCAGATCTAAGTTTCCAACCCAGAGTTAATCCCAGAAACTACCAACAAAAGAAACCCCCAATGTCCTCGACCACAACCCCGCCAGTCCCATCCCTCGGTTTCCGACTTCCATAAGCTCGAGTCGTCCTCCGCAAACTCCGAAAAAGAAAAGAACATAAATAGCCTTGGAAGGGCTTACAAATTGATCCACAGAACTTCCCAAAATACAAGACAACAGATTCATACACAGCCATTCGACAGACCCAGATACAGTACTAAAGCCACTCAGCCAAATATCATACACCACCTCGCTCCTTTAAAAGTTGTGAAATCCTCTGGCATCTGCCTAATTTCTTGTACAATTCTTGGTTGTCCGAATTATGTGGTAACTCCAATTCCGTGGTTATTTCTTGGACTTCCTCCTCAGCTATTGCCTATGGAGTTTTGTCCTCGTTGTTTTTGCGGTTTATGTCGATGGTATCTACTTCTAGTAACAACTGAACTGATTTTTCATAACCCTGACGTGTTGCATCATGCAGAGGTGTATCGCCAAAACTATCTTGTCTGTTGACATTGGGTCCTTTTTTTAGGATCATACGCACAATTTCTTCTCTCCCACTTAAAACTGCATGATGAAGCGCTGATTCACCGTCTTCATCTTGGGTATTGGGGTCTGCGCCGTTTTCTATGAGTAATTGTGCAATTCTCGTGTAACACTGCCTACTTGCGATATGAAGAGCTGTAGTCCCTGTGTCATTGATAAGAGCGTTGATGTCTGCGCCGTTATTCAGGAGTAAATAGACACATTCTTCTCTTTCCTTTAGAGTTGCTATATGGAGTGGTGTACTGTCATACTCATCTCTAGGGTCAACATCTGCGCCGTTTTCTAGGAGTGATTGCGCAACTCTCGTGTAACCCTTTCTACTCGCGATATGAAGAGCTGTCTTTTTACTATAGGTAAGAGCATTGACGTCTGCCCCGTTAATAAGGAGTAAATGGACACATTCATCATGTCTCAATTCAGTTACTGCAAGAAGTAGTGTCTCGCGAAACTCATCTCTAGGGTTAAGATCTGCGCCGTTGTCGATGAGTATGTTCATTACTTCCTTATGACCTCTTGTGGCTGCCAAATGAAGAGGTGTCGAATCATACCCTGGCCATTTCAAGCTTACGTCGCCTTTATTCTTTTCAAGAAGTGCTATGATTATGTTTGTATCGTTGAACAGTGCTGCAGCATGTAGTCCGAAGGTTGTATCAGGGCTCTGCTGAATTTCGTCGTATGAATACACTGAATAGAGGGCCCTCTCGTTATATACAGCATAGTAAAGCCCATGCGAAACACAAATTGAATCGAATGGGCGAAGGAATAATCCAACCACCAAGTCTGTTACAATTTTTGTCTCATCTTGCTTTGAATGCCAACCCCAGTTCTGAACAGCGTATCTGACTAAACAAAACTCGTCTTGATGTTTATCCATTTTTTTACCGAACAATTCAATGAACATTTCCTGTGACAGGGTGGGATCCAATTTCGTTCTGTCGTTATCGAAGTTCATGTATATCAGGCAATTTCGGGCAATCTCGCTATGGCCGTGTTCAAATAACTGGCCCATTTCATGCTGTTTCTTCAGGTATTCGAACAGGGATTTGTGAACCAATCGAATACTCTCGGTTTCCTTATCTAGAATGACAAGACCGAGACACCATGCGGTCAAAGACTTCTGTGGGGGAAAGTTATTTCTGTCTAGATACTGTCCGGGTTTGACCGCAAGAGCGTGGCATAACTCTCTAACGGTTAATTGTTGCCGTGAGAGTAATACCCATGTAAGGACTTTCATGGCTTGGAGAGCCCTGGGTTTTGGCTGTTCCTTGATTCGGGTAATTGTAACTTCGAACGCGTCTTCGAGATTCTTGGGCATAGTGTTTAGAGCCTCACGTCTGCTGCTTAGTGTTGTCTCTTCCAGTACGGTTTGAATTTGTAGTGCGGGCAAGATGAACCTGAGCACAGCTGTCAGATAAAACAAAAAGGAGGAATCGGGTGTGGTTTAAAACGGACATTCCACTTGAATTCTCGATAATTTGTTCTATAATCTCTTTTCTGAGGTCTTCATTCATACAGTCCTCCTTATACTCATCCAAATCAAGTTGCCGAGATATGTACGTTCTGATGTCTTCCGAATTCGCCTCCAAGATTACACTGATAGGAGCACCGAGCTTTGACATATTGATGCGGATGGAGTCTTCCACATGAAGTCTTCCAGTAAGGAAAAGACGTGCTGACTGCGTTAAAGTCGGGTCTCCTAGGACGTCCTCAAGTGTCGTAAGAACGCACATCTGATGTTTATCCATACACTCGTCTAAAGCGTCAATGCATATAAAAGCCTTATCGAAACCGCGCAGGACTTACCGTAAGAGGTTGCAAACTTCATCTAGGTTTGGCTGCCCTCCGGAACTTTTCATTCTATCCTGTAACGATTGAAAGATCTCCGTGTGCAATTCACCGGAGAGAAAAGTTATCGCTTGGTTTAAAAGAGCACCGAGGATGTTCAAGGGAGTTTGTTGCACAGCATCTCTATAATCGCAATAGACGTATGCTACGCACATAGAGATTCCCTGATTCTTCTGGGTTCTAGCATCTTCAAGGAGCTTCGATATGACGACGGAGCTTTTAATTTGATAGACACCTTCTCTCTTATGGATTCTTCCTCACTCTTACCTCATAACGGCATACCATAGCAAGTAAAAGCTTGGCTATTGTCTTCATTGTCCCTATCGTTATGGGTATTGTACCAAGACTGAAACTCCTGGCTCTTCAAGAACCATTCACCGGTGCCCTTTAACCACTTCGAGAGAATGTCATAATGTCGTTTGTGGGGTTCAAGAGGTGAAATCTATTGCATAACTCGGGGAAAAACATCGTCTAGGAATTAAGTTAGTTTATCCTGGCCAAAGTGATGATAATCTACGATTAACAGAACTGGGACCCTGGGAGGTAAACCTTTGACTATCTCCAATGTTTCCTGGACATCCTCCACAGCGTCTGATATCTTCTGAAGCTTCTCGTTGTTAGATTCAGCTAAATCCGATACTAGGCTAAGTTCCCGTGAAATATCGTCGGATTTTGACAACAGATCCTGAGTTGCGCTCCCCATCAATTGTTTCAGGGTCTCGATAGCGCTTAGTAAATTCTTCTGATCCACTTGCAATTGTACTGTCGTTTTGGAAAGCAGTTCACTTCAATCCATTAGTATCTTACAGCTTCGTTTAAACATATCAACCGGGAGTCCGGGACGGAACATACCAAGTCGAGAGACTGAGTGAAAACTCAAATATCTGTAGCAACCTTTTTAAATTCTGCATATCCTTTTCTTAATCCTCCTTTTTAAGCGGCCATTTGAGCCTCTCTATAATTTCCTTCCCAACCCCCGACTTCTTTGCCCGCAGAGTCTTTCCAAACACCCTATGTAGCCGTATGATGATCTGGCTACATTCCTCGATAGCAGAACACAGGACGCACTTTTTAGCGAAATTTACACTGATTTCGTCGGAAGCATCGTCAAGGAAATCTGCTACCTGTTGAAGTACGCTGTGGATGGATAAAACCTCCGTTTTAAGGGTTTGAGCTTCCTCCGGAGCTGATCTGATGGATCCGACGTAATCGTTGAACAGTTTGACGATTTGTGTCGTAACTCCTACAATTCCCAGGATGCTGGCAGAAACGCTTAACGGGTCAGACATGGTGATTGAGAGGTGCGATGAAAGTGCGGGGTTGATGCGGGGTTCGAATCAGAGTATCATGCGGGGGTGGTCGCAGAAGAAAGCCCCGCGCTTTTTTCTCTTGCAACCATGTGGCACATGCCCATGGCCAGACATGGATCCAATCATGCATTAAGTATGCATTGCAGCACACGTCATGTGATCTCGTTGCATGTAATCTCATACGGTGATGGCCAGTGCTTCACAGACATCTTACTTATGTCCAACTACATCATGTACTAACGTACATACTCTATTTGGATTAAATAAATGGGGGGTATTGTATTACTTTCCAATTATTTATCACTAACTTTAACTTTCTAGGAAAATACAACTTCCACGAGCCCTTAATCAACCGCCCCCGAAGTTGAACCGATACGCCGTGTAAGCCCATTTCATCATTCAATCTACCACTACTAGCATCTATCGACTGCCTTATCTCCCGAAGCCCAACCCTTCTCAAGCTTCCTGTAATCTCTTACCCCCACCAGCACCCTGAACTAATCTAACACCACCCCCGAAACCTAGCAACCTAGTCCATCAGAAATACCTTTCACAAAGCCAAAAAAACACCCCTAAACCTCTCTCGGCTTTATTATCAGGCCAGAATAAGTATGAACTCCAGGAGCTCGTGGTACGGTAATCGAGTGCAAGTTCATCGCGATAACTCGAAGCGAGTATGTGACCATGACGCAAGCTAAGTAATTAGTTGGCACGGATTCTAAGTACTTTATGTTCTATTTCAATTCTCTTCTTTATTATCCGACTTGGAATTTCGGGCTTTAAGAGCGCAAGCAAATTCCCCTGGTACCTTTTCCCCCGGTACAAAGTCAACCCATCTAGCGTAGCAAACAAAACAAAACCGTAGACACAGTTTCCCAGAGCTCTCTCATAATTCATTCATGTCTGAATTCAGTTCCCAATCAAATGACCCGAAGATCCAGCTTTCTATTTCCATTTTTCACCAACCAGATCCCATGTAGTCCTGTGCATGCGGTCTCCTTTCCACCAACTCTGCATCCGCTCATCTCCCTTAAGCTTCCTCCGCAGCCACCACGGCTTGGTTAACCCTCTCGCCTTCCTCCTCTGGCCTTTCCAACAGCCAATCCAGGACGAGTTCCCGTTCCCAATCTTCTGAGCGGTGCACACCATCCCAAACGTTTTCCTACTTTTCACAATTACAATATCCTCACCGATGAATCACTAACAGGGCTGTTATCATTCACCCTGGACCATTGTTATCTCCCCTCTGTACATTCCTACTCTCTTCTCTCTGTTTCCTCCGTATCTCATAATCTCCTCTCCATCACTATCATCGCACCAGCGACACAACGTCATGATTGATCCGACCACGGCTACAATAATTCAACTATGGGTCCCTTCTTACTTCTCCTTTGGTCATAACCAACTCTTTGCAAACTTTACCCTTCAGCCTTTGATCGCTCTATACTTGATGCATTTTAATGTCTTACCGTTCTTCGCTGCCTGTACATACATCTCCTATTTTCCTTGTTTTCATCCAGCTTTGAAATACATACACGCCACAGTATCTAAGCTTCCCTAGGCCCTATCATCATTCTATACTACATAATATACCTAAGCTAAATGAACTAGCAGATACCCAGTCCATTACAATCTCAATTAGCGGGAAATCGTCTGGATTCAGGCAGTGCTTGTGTGGTGGGCCCGAAGAAAGCATCCTTTGTAGATTACTTAGTACATTGATGGACCGTGGTTCAAGCGGATGCTGCTGTTGATACCTCTGCTCTTGATGCCTACAGTGCCTGCGATCCTCAACATCATACACTACCTCTACAAGTTCAAAACAGAGAATATCTCCAATTATTACAAATTTATGAACCTAGAGTATCCTCTACATGATCAAGTGCAGCAAAAAAAGATTGAAAGGAAGCTTCGTTGGGCTTTGTCGGGCTTTGCCAAGCAAAAAACCACAGTATTGATATCTGGATTCCTGTCTAGTGACCCACGACAGTTACCCGACGGTATTCGCCGGACGATAGGTATCATGCTTACTCTAAAATAACGGGCTGCGCAGAGCGGATGGGATGATTCTATGACCGTAGCTATTCCATAGTCAGGCTTGCAATATATAATCTATGTTTTTTTCCAGCACTCGTCGTGAGTTGCAACTTACGCTTTTTCCGACATAAGCAAGTGGGCTAGCAGCCACTAGATGAAGTTTGCTGTTTATCAAAGCTGATCCCCTTCTACTCATCTGAGCAATAATCATTCTTCAATTACATATAAACAAGCAAATCAATTCGGTATCATATATCTACTCCCCTCTCCCCTCCGCCCCCACTCTCTCTCTCTCAATCCATCGTCTACTATGCCCTGTACCTATCCCTCTGACCCTTGACCCTTCATGCAAATTGATGCAATAAACAAGCTATTAGCTAACAATCACGCGTACCACCGCTTCAACTATGCTTCAACTATGCTTTAACTAGGCTTTAACTAGGCTTTAACTAGGCTTCGCTATGTTTCGCTTTGCTGCACTATGTTTCCGCCTCAAGCTCCAATTGCCGCTCTCTAATCATCTCCTCTAATTCTGCAATCCGCTTCTGTAAGTCGGGGACTTCGCGGAGTTGCATTTCGAGTTCTTCTTTCTCACTGTAATAGAGGTATTAGCATAAGGTATATTCTTTAACTAATTGAAAATTCTTCCGTTAAGCCTTCGAACGATGGTTCGGAGACCTGCGGATTGTTTGTAGGGGGACTCACTCTTCCAACTCCAATCTCTTCTCAGCATCAAGTTTCGTAAAGACATAACCACCCTGTCCATCAAACTGCAGGATATTCTCGTGATAAGTCCAGAGCGAACGGCGATGGGAGACGGTGATTAGGGTTACGCCTAGGGATTTTGCTGTGTCGTAGAGCATTTTTTCGGTTGCTAGGTCTTGCGAGGAGGTGCATTCGTCGAGAATCGCGCTATCAAAGAAGTTATGTTAGTGATTTCCTATGATTGGGATGAAGAAAGCCGGTGGACTTCGTCAAACTTGGTCAGACTTCGTCAAGCTCGGCTCCGCACTTACTATCTCGGCCTATGATAAAACAGCCTCGCCATACCAATCCTCTGCTGAATCCCGGAACTCCAAACCTCCCTCCACTCCCTATCCGCATCCCACCCATCCGCCTCAACCTCCACAACATTCGCAATGCCAACCCCCTTCATAATCCTCATCAAATCCTCATCTGTCACCCCTCTTCTCGTCATCTCCATCCTTGACTCGGGATAAATAATCTGCTGTCTCAAGCTCCCCTTCGAAATGTAGGGGCGCTGGGGAATATAGAAAATCTCTTCTGGGGGTGGCTTGCGTACTTCTCCTCCATACACCGGCCAGAGTCCTCCCATGATTCTGAACAAAGAGGATTTTCCACATCCATTAGGCCCCACTATCAAAAGGTGATCTCCAGGCCGTACGTGGAATGTCAACTCCCGCACCAACACATCTCCATTCGGGCTCACAATCGGAACACCAATAAACTCGATATCCGGTCCTTCAGTAACTTTACCCCGTCCCGCCAGGACCGCCGCGTTCTCCGCCGTCGATGCGGAGGATACGAGTTTCTTCTCAAAATGTCCATTATGGATATCATCAATAACATCAATCAAGCTTGAAACTCTACTCGTGAACCCTGCTAGCTCTGTGATTTCCTTATAACTGAACATCACCCTTCCGAATGCATCTGATGAAGACAACAAGAGGCGACGGTTGGTGACAAATCCCTCAGTCCGGTCGCCTAGGGTAACGGTGGAGGCGCCGGGGATCTTGATAAATACTGGTACTGAACAGAGGACAAGTCCAAGGGCGCCCCAGAAGTATTTGATTACAAAATCTTCCATCATACCGTGGTATAAACGGCGACGGAGAATGTAGTTGACGTGTTTAATCAGTGTAAAGTAGCCTTTATCCAGAGTTGTTTTCTCCGCTTCATGGCCTGAAAAGAGTGCGATTTCTTCCGAGTTGTCGATCAGTCTGGAATGGCTGAAACGGAATTCTCCTTCTAAACGGGCTTCATCGGCGACGTATTTACCAAATGGTGGAGTCAAGAGTCGCATGACGTTTGCAGAAAGCTGGACGAGCAACCCCATGGCGAATAATCCTTCCCCTCCGACGTTTTTGCTGAGTTGGTAGTTGTAGATACACATATCCAACACCGGCTTTGCGAGAGAGGAATACAGATCCGCGGCTTTGTTGGACCAGGCGGAGATGTCGTTGGTGATTAGTTGGTCGGCGTTTTTGATGCGGTCGTCCAAGTTGCCGAGGGCGTAGAAGGTCATCTTTGATAGGTAGCGGTCGTGGATGTAGTGCGTTAGACGGGTGCGGTATTGTAGGGCGAGCTTGCATTGGTGGTATTGAAGCTATGGTGTTGTTAGCAGCTATTGGAGCTTGATTGAGCTCTAAAGGATTATGTTAAGCTTACCATGGAGTTTGTAAAAGTTGCCGGCACAGCAACCAACATCCACCAAACAATCCCTATCAAAAACTCTCTCCCCTTTCCTCTCACTAAGCTACTGACAAGCTTTCCATCCAGCTCCGCAACATACAAGCTGATCAATGTTCTTATCACCAAAAAGCATGAATGTGACACAATCAGTCTCATTTCCTTTGACTTTACCCCGGGTATCACAATCCTCAGTAGCTTAAACAGGTTTTTGAAAAACTCTCTGTTTAGCTCAACTTTTTGTTTTTGGCCTTTGAAGTCTGGCGTCGAGGTCTTGCCGGCGGCTTGTTGCTTTTGACGGGCGGTTGCGGATTTCTGCTCGTTGATCGCATTTCGGACGCGGTTGATGAGCGCGATAAAGAGGGTCAAGTAAACCGCGCGGGAGATGTTGGTTCGGTGTTTAAGGTATGTGTTTGAGCAGTGCGATAGAAGCGCGGATAACGAGCGGTCGCTAGGGAGGGAGAGCTTTGATTGCGCGGCCATGGCCGGAGGTGTGAGGTGTAAGCTGCGGCAATGGTGTCGAGAAATTCGGATCTCAAGATTCTCCTGGAGATGTTGAGCTCGAGGTGTTGTAGAGGCGGCTTTTCGTTTCGGTTTCGTGAATGTCTTGCATGTGGCTTGCTGTGCTGGAGCTGGGGTGGTGAAGAAGCATGTGATGGTTACCGAGGCACGTGAGGCAGAGGTTGTGGATTACGGTGATGGAGCTCCCTTGTGAGGCTGACGCGATGACGTGATGGTGGGGGAAATGTTTAACTGTGGTATTTAAATTATGTCAACTACCGAGTGAAATATTGTGGATTGGTTTGGAAGTTGCCAATTGAGAAAGTGAAGTTTGTGGTGGTCTTGAGGAATTCTGATCTAAAGCAGCGCGTTCACCAAGCGTGTTTCTCGTGTCGGAACGCCCATCCATCCCCGCACATTTACGTCACTCATAAGGCTTTGCAAGGCTTCGGCAACGAGGAAGGCCAATTCAGCCCAGCCACGCCTTGTTGCCATATCTGTCCAGCCTCCCGCCCTGTTGCGGGGAAGCTCCAGCCGGCGAGTGTCAAACAAGGAAAGCTCCACCGTGATGGCTGAGATGGCTTCTGCGGCTCTGCTGTCCACTGAGCTTCACCATCATGGCTGAGATGGCTTTTGCGGCTCTGGTCTCCACTGAGTCATGGCTGAGATGGCTTTTGCGGCTCTGGTCTCCACTGAGTCATGGCTGAGATGGCTTTTGCGGCTCTGGTCTCCACTGAGTCATGGCTGAGATGGCTTTTGCGGCTCTGGTCTGGTCTCCACTGAGTCATGGCTGAGATGGCTTCTGCGGCTCTGCTCTCCACTGAGCTTCACCATCATGGCTGAGATGGCTTTTGCGGCTCTGCTCGCCACTGAAAGCGCAACGTGGGGCATCCCCGCAGATCACCCCACCACAATTCCAGTCAGACACGAAAAACGCGCGGACTGTGGGTGGGAGCTGCCAGAGCACGAAAAGAGACAGCTGCTACTACAAAGACGTCGCGACAGAAGTCCCCGTCTGTGCAAATCAATAATATCAACAGATAAGAAGAGGGACGAAGTGAAGAGCGTGCCGACCGTCGGATAAGTGAAGAGATCTCGAAGAATCCGACAAGAACCCTTCTCCCACTCCCGCGTTTTCAACCCCGACTGCCTCTCCAATAACCCACCCCCCCCCCCCCCCCCCCCCCCCCCCCCCCCCCCGACGTGCGAGCGACCATCATCCCACAAAGCCCGCGCGACCCACCAAAGACGAGCTACCTCAGCTACCCACGAATACATAAATACAAGAGAACGGGTGATCACCGTGCCACAACTCACCACAAACACCCAACCACAAGCCATCGCATCTCCGCAGCACCGCGTCTGACAGCCACTTAATCGCTCAATATCGAAGAGATACACACGAGAATATACACGAAACATGGGCCCACCACCGACTCGTAGAATGTCTACCTACGCAATCACCCCGAATGTATGTGTATTCCCTTTTCTGTGATTGCGTTCTGTTGTTTTCGACGTTGTTTTGTGCTCTGGAGATGGGCGTTTCTCCCTTCTTGGACAGTCATCTCCTGGCCGATATACCCCCACAACTCTACTTCCCACTCCCTCCCCTTCTCCCGCCCTTCGGACCGGCAATCCCCAGCAAGCAATTGGACGCTTCGGACATCCTTCCCGGTTTTCGGCGACTCGGCACAAGCGCTAGAGCTTACCCGCTTCTGGAGCTCTCCTGCAGCGGACGACATCCGAGGTGCGGGAAGCAAAAATGGCTGGTAGACGAGGCGGAAGGCGCACACGACGAGAGGCATTAAACATCTATATGAGGCATTACGGCGAGAGTACAGACAGGACAGTACGAGGTCAGCTGTAAGGGCATTTGAGCAGATATACAGTTGGCCATGGTACTTGACAGCATTGATGGAGCTACATCCTCCATTTGCCGGGTTCTCAGTTACAAACGAAGGGAAACAACAGACAGCTCCGAGTAGCTTCGTTTCGTTGTTCCATCCGACCAGCAAGCCCGCCAGCAAGCTTCATACAGCTACAGCAGCGGCAAAGACACCGATCTCATCAGTTCCGACTCCTCTGATCATCATCTACTCCTCCGGCGTGGCCAAAGAACGGCATCGGATTCGTTCGTGGCAGTCAATTACTCGCGCAAACTCATTTCCCCGGGTGGTCTTAATAATCATCAGGAGCCTCGAGTTGGACTTGCCTCTAGAGGACGACTTCTCCTCTGTTTCGGGGTTGTCTTGGTTCCCTGGCTACCTCTGACGATTCCCGTTGTGCGTTGGGTCATCTCTTCGCTCGCCAGTGCAGCACGGACTTAGCTGCATCCAGGCTGAGATCGCGTGTATTAAAAGCATAATCCTCCGAATTGATTGCTGAAGCGCGGCCATTTCGTCAGCTCCTTCACCGACGCGTCCGCCCCAGCAGGGCTCGTGTACCTGCACGCGCAGCGAGAATTTTTGATTATTTTTCAAAAATTCGGTTTCACAGTTTTTTTTACATCTCTCCTCACCGCTGCTCGTCTGTCCGCGACCACTCGTTGAGCTCTGACAACAAACGGCATCGCGTCTCTTGGCCGACGGAGCCAACCGGGAAGTAACTGCAAGGGTCGTCGGTTCCTGCACTATTTACGTCAAACCCCACAGGCGCGCCGGAAAAAAATCGTGCGCCCCGCCTTTTTTTAGGGTGACAGAAGAGCTTCACCAAGGTTACAGAGCACAGAGAGCACTGGAATTCGGCTCAAAGCAAGTGCCGCAGCTCTGGTCTCGAGGGGATATCCGGCAGAGAGCAGGATCAGCAGCAGAACCCCGCATCCAGTTGACCCTTCAATTGGGGCTACACTGAAGGTGCAGTAGTACTCCCTCGCCGACCGTCCGGGTATCTGCCTCCAGGGCCTACGGGAAGATCATAGACTGGACAGAAGCAAGCTGCTGCTGTATCTGTGCGCGAACAAATCCACGAACAAGCCTTTGCCGGCATCACACGCGACTCTCAGACTGCGTTCGGAGCTGTCCAGTCCGCTCTCACAACTCAGCTTCACAACCCCCCTATTTGGTCCGAGAACTCATATCTACCCGGGGTCTCCCATTTGATATCCGTTTTCGATTCAATAACACTGTGAACGCATCTACCCATCATTCAACGCCGCCGTCGTCCTACATTGCCAGCTGCCTAGCCCGAGCTTACCTTGCCACTCACTACCCTACTGCCCCGACTGCCTACTCTTGTTGCACTCTTTCCTCCTCTCATATACCCATTTGATTCTTTGTTTTTACTACATTTCCTTCACAATGATCGGACACATTTTCTGGATGGACAGTTCCGAGGGCGAGAACGGCGATGAGCTGTTACATGTGACGTATGGTACTAACGCTCATGACGAAACTCAGGTCGACGATTCACAGATATGTGTCGTGATGGTCGGACTTCCGGCGCGGGGAAAATCACTGATAGCACAGAAGAGTGAGTTTCCTGATCTCAGTAGTTTGGTGGCGGGCGGTGAGTCGGAGGATCGGATCGCTGACAGCTGGCAGTCGTCCGGTACCTGAAGTGGCTCTCAATCAACGCTAAGAGCTTCAATGTCGGCTCCTACCGTCGCGCCGATACCCCACAACCCAACGCCGAATTCTTCAACACCGGCAACACGGAGGGAGAGCGGATGCGACGAGCAGCTGCCGAGGCGGCCGTTTCGGACATGCTCAAGTGGTTCGGCGAGGGAGGTCACGTGGCTATCCTCGACGCAACCAACTCGACGAAAGCGCGCCGGACGTGGATCAAGGGGCAGTGCGACGCGAAGGGCTACGAGTGTTTGTTCGTAGAGAGCAGATGCGATGACCCGGATCTCGTTCTCAGCAACGTATTGTCAGTGAAGACTAGCAGCCCGGACTACGTTGGACAGGATCCCGAAGATGCAGTTAAGGACTTTATGGCGAGAATTAGGAATTACGAGAAGGTCTACCAGAGCATTGGCGACGAGGAGCAGGTTACTTTCGTCAAGCTTATCAATGTCGGTTCTCAAGTCGTCATCAACGCCGTTCAGAACTATCTTCAGACTAGAATCATCTACTTTACGATGAACCTCCACATTACTCCCCGGTCTATCTGGCTCTCCCGCCACGGAGAATCGCAGTATAACGTCGAGGGAAAGATTGGTGGAGATGCCGATCTCTCCGTGCGCGGTTACGCCTACGCCCAAGCGCTCCCCGAACTCGTCGCCAAATCCGTCGGCGATGCAGAAATCACACTCTGGACTTCCACCATGAAGCGCACCATTCAAACCGCGCACCACCTAAAATATCCCAAGAAGCAATGGAAAGCATTGGACGAGCTCGACGCCGGTGTTTGCGACGGTCTCACCTACGAAGAGATCGAGGAGAAGTACCCCGTGGACTTCCGTGCGCGAGACGACGATAAATACAACTACCGCTACCATGGAGGAGAGAGTTACCGTGATGTTGTCACCCGCTTGGAACCTATTATCATGGAAATGGAGCGCGGAGAAAACATCATGGTTGTCACCCACCAGGCTGTCCTAAGATGCATCTACGCATACTTCATGAACGTTCCCCAGGACCAGAGTCCCTGGATGGAGATTCCTTTGCACACTGTTATCAAGCTCACTCCCCGAGCTTACGGCACCCAGGAGGAGCGGTAAGCATCCTTGTCACCTGCAGTCTCTGGCACAGAAATGAACAATAGCTAATTTGCGAATAGATTCAAAGCCGATATCCCCGCAGTCTCTACCTTCCGTGCGAAATACGCCAGCGCAAACATGGGCGCCGGTAGCGAAGAAGCCACCGAGAATTCTGGTGCACCTACAGAAGCTCCCGCACAGGTCGATGGCGTCGCCGATGCTGCTACAACTGAAGCGAAAGACGCTATCATCGCCTCTGCAGTCGCGGCTAATGACGTTGCAAAGGAGCGGGGAATCGAGGTTAATGGTGATATGCTTGTTACGGAATAATTCGTACACAAGGCGACGAATTGTTTGCTTTATGATAGATGGTAGAAAGTCTGAAAGATGAAGAAGAAGGGGTTTATCACGGGCGTTCAGGCGTGCAGTAACGAATATTGCTAAGTATAAATATTTGGGTTCGGTTGTTAACGTTTTTTTTTTTTTTTTCTGTTTTTTTTATGTAACTACAAAGAGGGATATCGGGATGCATGGGATGGGTTTTAGATCTCCTCTTATGTGCTTGCTGGGCGCGATATTGCAGATATCTACAAATGAATAGGAATGCAATTTATCGTTGGCATATTTTTCTCGGGTCAGATGAGTTGAGTGGTAGTGGTTGGGTGCATGCAGGTGAAATTACGTGCATCTGTCGGGGTGTCGGGGAATTTTCGAGGCCGACGGAAGGGAAATAGACAGGGTAACGACTCTTGGCAAAGGGATAAAACGAAGAAAATTGCCCCACCACACCAAACTACCCGCAACATCACGCTGCCCCGCCAACACGATGTCACGCAAAGTCGTCCACAGGAAGGATTCACCCCCGCCTACGCCGCCCCCTGCCGCTCGTTCCCCGATCGCTACCATTGACTATCGAATATGCATGCGTACCTCGACTGAGTTGGTGTTATGGGGTCGGGTGGCAGGTGGCGGGTGGCGGGAGCAGTCTCTTCTGTCGGAGGATAGTCGCGTATCAAGTGTCTACAGTCCCATATACGTCTTCAAGAGATATTGAGTTTTCCAGGAGTTTTCCAAGAGTTCCAACGGATGCTCCAGTTCCATTCTACCTCAAGTTACCTCTTCGTCAGAAGAGGTGACTAACCTCGCCGAGCCAATGCCGCTCTGTTTTTTCTTCAATCGAGTGTGAGCATTGGACCTTTTCGAAGGTGGCGAGGAAGAAAAATGCCTAAAAAACAAGAATGTCCCATTTGCATAGTTCCCTCGCCTGAAACTTCTTTATAGGACAAATAGAGGGTGGAATTACAGGGCTTCTACATTATTTTGTCGAGTGAAGTATGCTTTTTTTGTAAAATTGATTCTCACGCTGCTGAGATAGCTGAGATGGAGTAGAAGATGGTGATATATAGTCGATTGAGTGCGCCATAATCAAGGTGTGAGAGTTCAACCTTGGAGGTGAGTAGGAACGCAGCTGCGTCGCGCGTTGCTGGCTCCAAGTTCTCCAACTGCGATGTGTTGAATCGGGCGTGATGCCGCATGTACACGCAACAACATAGGGAATGCAGCAATGCCTCTACCCCACCCACACCATGGCCAAAGTTCAAACTGTTATTCTGTAATTCTATGTAATTGCTGCCCACTCTCCTTGCGGTAGTCATCTTGGCTCCATCGCATCCATCGCAGGCCTTCAATCTCACTTCCATCCTTTATCTTACACTAATGCTTTGTATATTTCAAAATGTAAGTGAAATCAGCTACGGTCATACAATCATGAATACAACGCATCCCGTCCGCTCTGCGCTATTTAAGCATGATATCGTCCGGCTAGTACTGTCGTGGGTGACCAGACGGGAATCCCGGATACTGTAGTTTTTTGCTTGACTAAGCTCAGCGAAGCCTGGTGAAGCTCACCTGATCAATCCTGCATACCACTGTAGTTTTTGAAGCGTTGCTGCTATGCTGTGTATCTTCTTTTGCTGCTTTGGAAATTGATGATAACCCCGCAAGTCTCATAACGATGGGAGATCTCTTAAAGATAATTCACGGCACCAAATAACATATGATGTCGATGATCGAAGGTATTAGGCAACTAGGTATGATTCTTGTGGCCTCGGGGCATTCAAATCGCTGTTACTCTAGATACAGGCCTCGGAGCGGCTAGAGCGCTAAGTATCCAATTTAGCGCGCGCCCCAAACTGGAGAAGTTGGTCATGTGGGGGATATGTACGCTTGAACCACCAATGTCCTGATCGGTAACAGATATTCTAAAGCACAGTAATCCAGCAAGCAAGCCACGTACCAAGCAGTCTTAAAATGAAGGAAAGTAAAAACATGATAGAAATACCCCCCTCCCTGAGCAAACCAAAAGATAAATCCATCAAGTCGCACGCGCGTCCGGTCATTCCTGCACAACACCCACTTCCAAAAACTATCAATGATATTGTTGCCGTCATAATCATTTGCATAAGGGTTTTCTAAATAGATAGTGTTAGAACTTTTGTAGGATACAGAGGTGGGCGTTTGTGTGACTTACAACAATCCGGGTATTGCACCCTCAACTCTTGATACCTCTGGTAGGCAATGAGGGAAAACCCTAATACAACAAGAGGAACGAAAAATACCACAACACACACGAAAATCAACAGAGTAACCCATGCATGATTCATTCTCTTCCTCTTGCATGGCTCATGCGACTGTATTATCCCCCAACTAGCGGTAGCAAAAAACGAAGAAACTTGCCCAATAATCAATGACGCTAGGAATACTTTTCCATGCCAAGGATATAGATTAGGTAACTTTTGATTGGTATAAGACCTTGTCATAAGGTATACTGCAACGTATGGAAATAAAAGAAAGGTGACAATGAGTAGGTCGGTAAATAATGGAGCGTATCTTGGACGACGATTACGTAGTATGTTGCCAATCGGCAAAACGAAATGATCATACTTGATGCCAGTAGCCGCATATTTTCTAGGAAAGGCGTAGAGACAGTAGGTCGCTGGTGTGGGCAACTCTGCATATCGCCGGAGATTAAAAGCTTTAAGTTTATCCCAGATCCCTTTAGGTCCTGATTTCTCAATAGTTGATTCCGCGAATTGGCCCGAGGCCATGCGTAGGAATGGGAAAGGTTTTTTTATTTAAATGTTGATGGTGGTCATAATTTTTGGGATGCGCCACAGGCCCGAGACCATGCGTAGCAGTGGGACAGTTCTTTTTAATTGAGTGTTGATATTGTCGGTCATAATTTTTGTCTTGGTTCTCATCCGTTTAAATTTGCCATTCCGTATAGCCGCAGTGATGTATGGCATTCTTTGCTCAGTATTTTGGGCTGCTGATCCGGATTGTAGCAACTGTGTTTCTGTGTTTCCCGCTGGTGGAGACTCTGAATGTGCTTCAAGAACCCTTATCTGAAATTTCCCGTTAGTTGGCGTATGCTCCTCGGCAAGCTCACCAACAACACCATCAAACACTCCGCCGCGCCGGATGGCTTCGCGCATAACTGAGTTTTCTACCATATAAACCGCTGTGTATGATGGAGTAACTATTCCACATAGAATATTGAGTAGAGTCATAAGACCATAGGGAATCATAGTGATCTGATAGGACGAAAAGTGAATTATCTGCCTCTTTTTCATCGGGATCGCTAGAAACTCGTTGACAATCGAGTAAAGTTAAATTATGGGATTTTTCGCTCTTCTGGCGACGAATTATATTCTGCATTAAACCCTCTGGCTCTCAAACGATATGATGCATCAAGACTGTTCTCCACTATCCGATGCCCCGATGTGCAACTGCGAATGGATACTGCCCTCACAATGCCGATACGGAGGCAATATGGAGGGAAAGTGAGCATGGGGTTCCAGGAATGCTGTGCAGACGAGTGTCTCATATTGGATCAAATGATCTTGTGGATTGATCACGTTGAGAGGAGTCGGTGTTTTGTGGTTCCGATTTAGCCCTGGATCCTCTGAAGTTGAACAGTAAGTACCACTACTCTTCATCTTGAACATCAGCTTATTTTCGGCAGTTCAATTTTCGAGAATCTTGGGTTCAGACTATATGCATTGTGCCTCTCACTCTTACACAATGATACAATGCATTAACACTGTTCTCTGCTGCTCGATGCTCCGTTAGACAACTGTGAATAGATACCGCCCTCATGATGCCGATATGGAGGCAGGGTATGGAAAAGTGAGCATGGTTTTCCAGGAATGTTGTGCACGAGTGTCTTGCAGTGGGCTCAGATGTTCTTGTGTTTTATTACGTGGAGAGGAGTTTCGGTATTCTGCATTCTCTGTTCTCTGTTCTCTAGACGGCTGTTGATCCTCATTGGAAGGTAAGAAAGCTATTTGTTTATGTTTCTTTGATTATCAACCTAAAACATAACAGTATATAGCTGATCTACACGCCGCGTCCCCTCTAAATCCACCTGTTCGAGCACTTACCAGCATGCAAAATCACTCGCTAAATTCCGGGCGGCTATCGAAATAAGGAAGTATTTAGCCAATTCTTTCGTCCGAATAGGCAAAGCCTTATCTTTACTGAAATTTTGATTGCCTTCTCCAACGTATGAGCTTTGCTAAATATGATAAAAAGTAGAAAAAACAACCAAAGACCGAATTAATCAAATTGTACCCGGCTGATTCTTCATAGTGCCCACTTCCATGAGACACCAACGATAACAGGGTACCTTCGTATGCATTTAGATAGGTATTGTCTGCATCAATGAGATTAGTTTTTTTGCGAGATACTGACTCAAATTTACGCCCGGATAATTTGTTCATGTCCGACAGATGTTCATGTGGATAGCATCCTCAGAGCGCGACACGATGTATGTACACAAGACACATTCCAAGAATCTGGACGGCGCGCTGAATTTTATGTAAGTACGCCACCCGCTAGCTGTTCTGGATTGTAGTCCCACCTATCCTGACTTGAAGGCGTCATCTGCACGACTTCCCGCGTGACTGGACCAGACTATTTTCATGCTCTATCCCCCGCAGGTCTAAAACCTGTAAATCTGTCATACGAGAAGTCTAATATGATTAGTGCAGTGCATCGACGATTGAAACATCATTGGTAGCTTTTGAAAGTTGGCTCTGTGAAAGGTTGAAAGCGGGTGCAATTCGGTGATTGTGGTTTTTGGTGGTGTGATAGTGGGAGGTTCCATGTTTTGATTTTCCTCTAACTATGTATCCCCTTCATGACCGTCGACTTTAAGTATGTTAATGGGCGTTCTTTGGCACTGCTAGGCACGATAAGGGAAGCACTAGGATAGAAAGGGTAAGGTACTCATCCCGAATGATGATAAGAGCATCGTTCTAAATGCACCGATTGAGGGCGCTCTTTTGGGGACCTGAAGAAGGCATCTTGCATTGGTTTGGCTTTATTTGAGCGGCATTAGCTGTGGTAGAAGTGTGGATTCACACGTGAGCTACGAGAGCACACGATCCACAACCCTTACCAACCATCTTATCTTATCTTTTAGTGCCAAAAAAACCCATCAACATCCTTAAAGTTGACGGTTATACACGGGATACATGGTTTCATGAGATAAACGTCTGTCTATAATTTGATCCGTCATAAAATCAGTGTCATGGCAACCAGGTCGAAGGCTTACCCCAGGCTTCTATGTCGTGGCGGCCTCGTGAGGCAGCTAAAAGTCCGGGAAAAGATACCAGTTTACCAGTCGCAACATCGGCTGCTTTGTGTTTTTGGCTTTGTGTACTTAAAACTAAACAGAATAACAGCTACGGTCATAGAATCATGAATACAACGCATCCCGTCCGCTCTGCGCTATTTAAGCATGATATCGTCCGGCTAGTACTGTCGTGGGTGACCAGACGGGAATCCCGGATACTGTAGTTTTTTGTCATCTGTGTATTTTTTGTTTCTGCTGAAGCAACTTATGAAGGTTCCGTAACCAGGTACAATGAGTGCTCGGTTGCGCTCTGAGGCGATAAAATTTTCACAATTTTTAGTGTTCATATTGGCGATGGAAAGTAAAATCCGCGGGCCGGGTGGTATGTAGTTTCGTCGTACCGTTGTGTAAGAACGGGGGTAAGTATGATACATACTGTCGGAATGCCATCGGGCCTGAACGCCGTACTCGAGTAGAGTCTCGAATCACGTACTCTTTGAAATTAGTTTTATCAAAAGTACTGAGAAAATTCACTTGCAGTTCATTGGAGGGACCGTAGCCAAAACAGAACCGCAAATACCGACTCTCTCAATGTGATAAGACACAAGGGCATCTGAGCACGCTGCAAGATACTTGTGCACAAAATTCCTGGAACCCCATGCTCGCTTTTCCACACTCTGTCTCCATAACGGCATCGCGAGGGCAGTATCCATTCACAGTTGTGCAACAGAGCATCGAACAGCAGAGAAAAGTGTTTATGCGTCATATTATTTGAGAACTAGAGGGGTTAATGCGGATTCTGTTCTTCTCCGTGTAAACGTGAAATCCCATAAGCGGTGGTGGGCTATGCTGCTGATCGCTTGTAACGTGGATGATGGAGGACTGAATGGATTATTGCGGGAATGGTCCAATAACACGGAAGTTCTGCAGATGAAGTGGTTCGCTGGCGCTCAGGACACGCGCTGACGTAAGTCAGATTAGTGATTGCCCATGACGCGCCGCCACCGAGAAGAGCCTGGTATCGAGGCTATGAGAGCCCATGAACTGAAGAGCTTGGCATCGAGGCTAAGACGGAGGATAGCCCGCCGCGGACGATGTTAGATTACATAAAAGCAAACTACTATCAAGCGACAGCGCAGCTCGCCAACTAGTATGTTTAAAACGCCTCTGCCTCTCGGAACTCCACCTGTAATTCAGTTTTACAAAAGTAGAAATCGTTCTAGCGATCAAGAAATTATTGCCATATCTATGTCAAAAATCTGTGACCATGTCAGCGTCGGCTCAGCCGCGAATCGCATAATTTTTTTTTATGCGTCGCGTTCAAGGATACAACCACTTTCAGCTGAAATTTGGCCCAAAATGGATGCATCATGCAGCATGCAACATAGAAACATGCGATTCGCGGCTGAGCCCAGGCTCACATGGTCACAGATTTTTGACATATGGCAATAGTTGGTACAAAAAATGTTGTTGGCTGATCGCATACAGTTGTCACTGCATAAACACCGTGTCTTTGTCTCAGAGCCACGCTTATTAATTTCAAGAGAACCAATGATGCTAAAAGCACATTTTTTTGCAGGGTATATATTCACCAATTACATGCATCCGTAGATAAAGCTACCTAATTTATCGATAGCGCTCTGCCTGTGATACAGCTGGCATATATCCTAATATGTGCTCGGTTAGAAATCTCCAAATGCATATCCATCGTTGTTTCTATCGGACAATCCCCCATTTTTACATTCGAAATGTGGGATACTTGCTGAGCACCAAAGATCCGTGCCATCTTCACCACAGTTTCCTCTACAATGCCGTTTCAGCACTCCTGCTGGACAATATTGGTCCTTGCTACTTGTATCATTTTTCACTCACTCGCAGAGTCTACCGTCAACCCGCAAGCGGTTTCCAGATCCGGAGATATCAACAATAAGAGTCACCAGGACAAACCCATAGAGTATATTCTGAGACATTGCTCAAAAACAGTTGGATTTCCCCTCACCTTCCTGGCGACCAACTACATCTCGCACGCATTCACGATCAGATTCAAACCCGGATTCGGCCCTTGCTATACAATATTGTTTGGAACACTTGGTCTTTGCTTCAGATACTTCGGTCTTGTCCTTGCTTGCCGTAGTATGGAGTATCTTGCGATTTTCAAAGACAGCCCTCTGAAAACCGCCATCAAATCAGGACTATGCGCTGTTGCACGAATGCAGTCTTGGAGGCCAGAGCCAGGAGACAAAATTTGGTGTTTACCGTTTGTACCCCGGATCCCAAAAAGTAATTAAAACCACTAACGACAAGCATTAGAAGAGAAAAAGATGGAGCCTCAAACTAACGTCAGAACATGGCTCACCAACCTATCCGCACAGTCCAATTTGCGTCTGATACAGCCTCGACTCAGATCACAACATAGCTCACCGACCTATCCGCACAGTCCAATTGCGTCTGATACAGCCTCGAACTCGAATCAGAACATGGCTCACCAGCCCATTCACATGGAAGAAGTTGGTCAATTTGAGAACGTAAGAAGTCTCGTGAAATCAGAAAATGCCAATGAATTCAGCAACTGATGCGAGATCTACAGGTAAAAGCTCCAATATCTGTTCATCTCACTACATCTAACTGAAATCTCGACGCAGAGCTGCTCGCGTCCAGTAAGTGGCCCGAAAGGGTGTTGCTTCCTGTGTAATAGGTACTTGGAAATAGTGAGTGGTAGGCGGCGAGGGTGCACTGGAAGTTCTCACCATGGGCTGTTCCGCCCTGGGAAACTAACCTCTCCGTTTATGAACATATTTGGAAATCCTAAGCAGCGAGGTCAGACAGGCGTTATCTAGGCTTAGGGAAACAACATCCCTTGGGCCCTTACTTACCGGCTCATTTACTGACTGAAGCCTGAATGATGTTTTTGCTCTTCGTGTTGAAAGACACTGGTCCACTATGATGTATTTACCATGCACATTGGCGCCGTTTACGTCATACTTTAGGCTCGGCAGCGTGTCGTAGGAGCTTTTTTTCATGCTACTTTACTTGGACTCAATCATAGTATCACAACATTACTTAATACTTAATACTTAATAAAATCTTTGTACTTTGATAAATAGTCCATAATGGCTGTCTTGGCTTTTCATAATTGCGGCATCGATGACTTTCTAGCAATTAAGTAGCTGCCGTGGCAGACCGCATAAAAGACGGGTTCCTCATTAGGCAAGCTGCTCTGCTGCTCTAGTCGGAGAGTCAAAAAAAAAAAAAAAAAACTACAGTATCCGGGATTCCCGTCTGGTCACCCACGACAGTACTAGCCGGACGATATCATGCTTAAATAGCGCAGAGCGGACGGGATGCGTTGTATTCATGATTCTATGACCGTAGCTGAGTATGGTGTACTATCTAATATCTCAAGGCAAAAACAATAACAGAAAATCTGAAGGCGAAATCCTCAATAGTTGTTTCTCATTGACATCTGTCTAATCAAGTAGCCCCAGTCTTCGGAGCGGCTGAACATTCAACCGTAAATCGATACTATCAATTGCAGCCCCAGATGATCAGCATCAAACTCCTTCTGTAGTTAGTTCCGTTCATGAAACATCCAACGGCTATCTGCGAGTTGATATGCATCAGTTACGATGTTCGCCAATAAGATTCCCTGAGGTTCCCTAGGGATACCGATTAAAGTACAGTTTTTGGCAGGTCACACCACGGTCTGCAGTTGTGTGCGATTATCCATGCGAACGGCGTCTCTATCTATAGCCGTTTTAATTACTAGTACGTTCAATGATGGATTGCGTTGACAACTGGAAAACGACACTTGTGGTATTCGTTAACCCGGTTCAACTGTAACTGGTCTTCGGCTGGTCTTCGTAGTCATTCAACACTAGTTCCGCTACCTCTCGTCTGTTGTCGATCACGGCCTTGTGTCCATCTAAAGGTTAGATTCCTCGTGCCCAGAAACCAAACATGCACACTTGTATTCCATTGGTTTCTTCCGGGCCTTGTTTTGTTCTCTTGTGGTTCTCTGTTCCTCACGAACGTCGCTGGTAGGAGTCTAGTTGAAACCTTACTACAAGTGGTTGAATACGAGCAAGTGGGTCCGTTACCACGGTTAGGTTTGGGGTGCATAACTTGTACCTGACCTAACAGCCGGACGACAGGCAAGTCGTAACTCTAAACAGACATCTCGCAGGAATATCGCTTCTGGCCGCGACGTCCTTCGCTTATGGTTGCAAAATGCTAAGTTTGAAATTTTCATCCATCAAAACCAAAAATTATTTACAAAGAAACATTTCATGAGAATTTTGCACAAACAGCAGAAGAATACCTGTCTTAGGGTTCATCTTCATCTGACGCATCCTGAGTCTCACTCATAAAACGACTCAGGGGCAACCATCGCGCCTTTTGCCTTTCGTGCACGTGGAGTCGTACTAAGTAGCTCCCGCACAGACCCCTGTCCCCTATCCACTAGGGTTACGAAGCACACACGAACTCCGCATCAAAGCTCATTCCAACAAAAAAATCCCAAAAAAAAAGATACAACACAGACAGCATCATTACAAGCAGCATAATCAAACAACCTTTGAATTTCCCAAAGAGCATAAACCTACATCATCATAACACCGACGACACCTGCCGCAATCGCCGCTCCCATTCCCATAACCTTATTAGCCGCACCGGTCTCTTGGACTTCAATTCCGGTTCCGCTGGGTCCCGCAGATCCAGTCTTAGTGGGGCCGACAAGGTTTGCCGACTTTGCGGCTTTGCTAAGGTCGGCTGCCAAGGAGGACTTGACATCGGAAGCGAGGTAGGTCTGAGTGGCGACGTATTTAGAGACGGCACCCTGGATTCCCGAGACGAGAGAAAGCATAGCTGGGTCGGTAGCAAGAACGGCGGGGTCGGTGGCAGAGGGGAAAGCGGTGATTCCGGTGGCGGCGTAACCAAGAGCGACATCCATCATTCCGGACTGGAAGGCGCTGAAGCCGGATGCAGTGGTGTATTTGCTGTAGGCGGCCATAAGGGCGGAAACTCCGGGCATCGACTCGTATTGTCCAATAGCGGCGAGATTGTCTAGACTGCTGCTGCTGCCACTTCCGCTGGCGCTCTTGTCGCTGCTGGTGCTGCTGCTAAGACTGTCGCTGCTAGATCCGCTGGAGCTGCTGCTGCTGGAGTCGCTGCTGACTGAGGTGTCGGCGCTGGCCTTGACACTGGCACTGGAGTAATCGTTAGTAATATAAACAAATTATTGAAGGGAAACAACTTACTCTCCGCTGGCAACGGGCTCCTGGGCGCCGGTGGCGGTAGCACTGGCCAATGCGGCGAGGATAGGAAGAAGGGCGAAGAAACGCATGATTAATTGGCTATGTTTATTAAAAAAAAACGGTAAAATTATGCTGTGTTAAAGAGTGTGAATTTTTGTTATGAAGCTTTTCGGATTATTGAAGGTTACGGAACGGAAAGGGGTTGCTTCTTATGTATCCCTTTCTCAATAGCTGAGACAGACGTAGCGGGCTAGTAAATACGACATTGGCGTGTGTGGGGCCCCCTTGCGGCGCGAAGAAGGCGGGTAGTCTCTTAAAGTTCTAGCTTTGTTTGGGTACACTTTTGAGAACACAAACCCGGGAAAGCCTGAAGAACATGAGGGGGTTAGGTACGGGTATCATGATTGCATTTTAAAGTGCAAGTTCGGTGCGCTGCTTTGATTGGTTTCCGGATCAATTTATGATTCGTTAACAACCGAGATGTATGAGGTGAGCCAACGCAATCGCATTCGAATTGGACGGCGTCTCAGCGATATGCAGGTACGAAGACCTTACTTTCAGCCGCCCGCGCACTGTACGAACTGGTCAAGATTCTGATTCGCGCGCACAGTTGAGTGCATCATATCGTGTAACGCGTGTGGGACTCGGAACTCGAAAGAAAAAACTGCATGTATCAGATTTCATCGTGTGTCAGACGTTCTGGATTACTCAATTTCAGTTCCAGGGGCTACCCGCACCCGCGAAATAACCAGCAGCTGTCAAAGTTGGCATCCTTAACCGGACGGGTGCTAAGTTATGACTCGTTGCCCCGCGGGGCACGTTTAGTAGGGGCGGCGCGGGCATACATCCGTGATCGACAGCGGTCCTGTACGGATTGAACTCTAGAGGAGCTCTCATGGCCGCCGATCGATCGGATTTGCCAAAGTGTGAGATTCCCGGGTCGGATGCGTCGGCACGAGTGCTGTATCGTTATAGGACAACGCACTGTAGGCTGTCAAAGACTGTAGGGAACTGTCAGAGAAGGTTTCTCACCTCGTGTTGGGATTTGAAATAGATGTCAACTCTGACTCTGCAAGACAGCTCTGATAGCTCGCGATAGCTCGTATCCATGCTAGCGCCCTCGCTGATCCGTAGCTACAAGAGCAGGGATTCGGTAGTTGTACCTGCCCTACAGCTTCATTGAATCGTAACCCTAGATGGATCCCTACGGGTTCCAGAGCTCAAGTTACCCCACCTCTTCAGCCGCTCCGACAGCGCCTCATACCAACGGGTAACCAACACGCGTCAGCTCCGCCTCATTGTCCGGTAACGACCCTATCCCGTCTCTATATATACCTGTAACTTTCGCCATAAGACTTGGCTTTCTCCCTTCAATCTTGAAGCCAACTCAGCCCTCTCAGTTCAAAGCTATGGCTATCGGAGTGAGGCCAAATTCTGGCTCCATCTCCTGAGGCTGTGGGTCTTTGGTGGACATGCAATATGTATATACTCTCTTTTGGCTTTTCGGGATGGGGGCCGTTGGCTAGATTCGATATGGTACCCCGGAAGGATGTGGAGCCGGAGATGATTGCGTATCTAGAGTAATTGAGCGAGGCCGAGACATCGGGTAAGTGTAACGCAGTCAGATGGTTGGTAGTTGGAGCCGAAAGGCTGTTAAAGAATACGATGGATGCTTCATGAAAGCATGGTGTACCGAAGTCTTGATAGGCGCGATTCGGGAACAACGTGCGACATGCATAGAAGATTGCGTGACGCGCTGTGAAGTTGCTCCGGAAGGTCCGGGGTCCTCAATTCGCTGTCTCAGTATGCAGTAAAACTTCTGGAATCCGAACAAGAGAGTCCTCAGTCTCCAACCACGAGTTTCCAGATTCCACACCACACCGAAACTTCTTTCAACACTTCTCTAAGTACTCATTAGTCTTCTTAATTTCAAATTCCGACTCCGGACAACTGTGCCGCATAATGTGGCTTGCAACGCTGCACTTTACCCACCGAGCGTATATCAAGTGTTATTAAGAACCATGGCTCTGGGTTAGGTATCTGGCGTGGATCCTGAAGGCTCATTGTAGGAGTGCCATCACGACGACTAGATACAGTTACGCAGTTGCACATGCTGCGCGACACTGGAATGTTTAGCTGTGTCACAGTGTCAGGTATCGAGGATCGATTGATGGCGTAACGGGGGCTGTGGGTGATGATAGTAAAGCGGCCATGATGCTGGGGAGGACTGAGGGGTGAAAATTGGTGCCTAACATGGAGGTGGAGGGTAAAAGTTGAATCGGTGGGTTAGCGGGGATACCGAAAGCCGGTCATATGAGCGTCGCGTGATGTATCACTCGTAACAATGACGCATAACTAGCCACTCTTTGGAAACGATTGCGATAACTAGCATTCGAAAAAACAAATAGATTCGCGATATGTATCATCAGTAATATGATCATGGCTCCCTCACTACCGATAACAAATGGCGTTGGCGTAGGTCTAGTCATGAAATATCACAGTATCACCCCATATCACCGCAAGTGACAAGTCCCACCACGATGGTCGAAATCTATCAAAGAGCCACTTGATCTGCCGCAAGGTGCATTAAAAATGAATCAAGGAGTCGAGGTAGAAGTGCAAGGAGACATGGAGACACGGAGACACGGAGACAACTCAGACAAGACAGCTGTACCTGCAAGGGACCGAGGACCAGATTCAGAAATGAAGGTATCGACCGAGTGCAGAACGAGTCTCGACTCTCGCTACACTAGCTACCGTGATAACCGCAACCCCGCAGATGAGTACACAACATTCCATCACGTTGGATTTATCTGTGTACATGATCGGTTTTATGGTATCTAATTTTGGTGATGCTGAGTTTTAGATGAATCAGATCCACAAAGATGGCGCTAGTCATGGTATGTCACTCTACTTTTTCGCTCATGACGACCAGAGACGGGGTGCCCCTGGGCCCTACAAAATAGCGAGTGTCTCATCCTCGTTGCTTATCTGACCTCTAAAGAAGATCCTCACAGATGACACCAATACAGGAACCTTTAAGTACTAGCCTTGATGTCAGATGTGGTACTTGCTTGAAGTTTGAATCTAGATGGAGCCAGCACATAAAATCGAGCGCAGCAAGACAGATACTGAATCACCAAATATTTATATACTTCGTAGAATGTATCTAGTAACCCTTAGGCCCTGCGGCGGATCATGCTCAGATTTGGTACATACGCCATTCACGAGATCTCACACCAACCCGCGAGTAACAACCCAAGACTCATCCGGGGATTCATCATTCCGCTGGCTGGCACTCCGAAGATTGTGGGCTAATTTACATCTAGTCTCTGCCTTATTCCCGCTGTAAAACGTGGGAGAGACTTCTGTTGGATTACTTGCTATGGGTCTACATTGAAGCGTCTGCGTCTAGATTTCATACTGAAAATAGTGGAACTGTGGACGTCAGACGCCATAACTATAACGACGCCACGGTAGAAACGATAGCCCTGACGAAAGACACAAGAAGTAAGACCATCGAGCGGATGGTCAAGTACTTAAGTCAAATGCTCGAGTCTCAGAGACATCAAAACCTTCACCCTACATGCTTAACATCCCTCAAACCTCGCCAAGTAGCACGTCCAACCATTGGGAACATTTCGCCCCCGCAAAGTTCGAGCATGTCACAAACCCCAGGTGCGGGACTTAACCCGCGGAAGGATATCCGCAGCGGTCCGCTTAACGTGAACTCTGGGGGCAACGCTGGGCGGTGTGTAACGTGGTTAGCTCTTGATAGCTTATCAACACCTGAGCGAAAACGACATCTAGAAGCCCCAAGCAAGTCCAACGCACGAGTCAGGACATCGTCAACCATCCATAGAGTTAGCCACGGTCTTCAAAGTTCAACTTGTGGCAGTCCTTAGTCTAGTTACGTACCCCAGCACGATAGAGTGGAGACGTCGCTACCGTTTCCGTGGCGGTGGCCTCCCTTCTAGATTTCGAGAATCTGCACCGCCAACATAGTTTATCCGGCATCACTCTTGCAGACAGTTTAGAGCTAACACTCAGCGTCGATTCGTGATCAGGTATGAAGTTCTTGAACCCCGAACCTAGACTTTCAGAACCGGGTATGCTCTGTTCACTTGGGACTTCTTCGCTCTGCAGATGCATCGTTATGTACATAGCTCGTTATGCATCTCGATGCACTGCGATTCCCGGTATCCAGGCTGGCAAGCTTGCCCAGTTTGCCCAGTATCTAGGTACGATATCTCCGCATTTCATGATGCTGGGGTGCTGGTGGTGGCGGGGTTGGTCGTGGGTTGGTCGTGGGTTGGTTGTGGGTTGGCGGTGGCTGGGTTTCAAGCCCAAGGATCTGGCCTGGCTGGAGTCTTGCATAGCATAGCATAGCGTAAGTGGCGCACCAGCAGTGGTCTTGGCGGACTAACTACGTACCTGCGTTAGGGGTTTTAGTTTCTTGCGGAGAAACGCGTGACTTGGCAAGTTTCTTGGCGAGTCATACGGATCGGTTCCGTTGGGAAATCTTGATGGTGATGTAAAGATACATGCGTTTTATTGAAGAAATATTTCCTTTTTCTGAGCAGTTTCCAAGGTATTCGTAGGGAGTACAAAACGCATATGTACTCAATTTGATACAACCAGCAGCATGACCGCAGATGTGGGGATATCGGTTGTTACGACGGCTGCTCCAACGGCTGCTCCAACGGCTATCATAGGCGAAAAACTGTGGGGGGACATGCGAAAGTTGGAGTCTGGAGAAAACTTAATTTGCGCGGGTCGGGGAACGTTGCGGGGGAAGCTATGATGACGCTTGTCTCTTGCGCCAATGTTTAATTTGGGTTTCAATTCTCAGTAACTGTAATTAGTAAGGACTGATGCTAATGCGGGTTAGTTGTGGTTAGTTGAAGCTGGCGCTTCCATAACGTTGTTCCGGTATTGGGTTCTAGAACCCTAATTTATCCGGCTTCCATGATGTCGAATCTGGTTCGACACATTCGGAGAGAACCGCAACTTTCCATCGGATCATCTTCGCAGTTTTTTTTGGCGGTGATGAGTATTTTGAGAACTACCATGGACCTGGCCTAGATTAACTACTTTGACTAGGTAGACAGATCGATGGTTTGACGGGTTGACAGATGAGCCGGCGAATTTCGATGACGATCATGAAGAAAAACGCGCAGTTTTGTAGATCATGATGTGGGGAGAGAGTGATTTGAACAGGAACCCTGTTTACCATGCTGCTGTCGTGCAGAGGGTAGAGCGTTGATATCATCCGGCGGTCGGATTAACATAAGGCCTTACTTAAGGTGCGCGCGTTTTCGTTGAGTGCATCGGGTTGAGCCATGAGAGCTATGGGTTGCACCGAAACGTGGAGGTGGCGGCAACCATGGGTTCCCCAGAGCCTGTGTTATTAATGACGACAGTGTTTTCAAAATAAATAAATTGCAATGTTCATGTATAACTAAAACGAGTAGATATTAAGCAATGTGTTTTTCTAGAGAGTACTCTGTTAAAGCCTTAAAGTCCTGTTGTAGTTCTATCAATCGTAAAAGTCAAAAACTTCCGTGTAGCCGCACGCCGAATACGAAATACGAACCCAATATGCCGGTTAATGATGAATTCCATGGCTTCGATTGAGCCATCAACAACTTAACGAGGATTAGAATGATGCTTTGTAAAGACACTGCATCATGTTGATTTTCCACCGACGGCTTCGCCGGACCACTTGTGCCGGAATTACTGTAGCTAAGATTCTATTCCGCACGTAAAACATTCACCAAAGACGCTCCAGAGCTATCTGAATTTGCGGACTCGACCCGACGATGATCTTAGACTGTTAGTCCAATGCCAACTTGGACGAGGGAATTGAAAGTGCGTTCCTGGTGCGTTCCTGGTGCGTTCCTGGCGCGTTCCTGAAACGCATATGGTTCTGTCGGCCAAGAATCACCAAATACGCTTCCGCAGCAAACGCGGGTGGCTGGTCGCGTGGATGCATCGCCATACGGACGAAAGGAGCACCCAAGTCACCTCAGAAATCGGACATCTCAGCGAGATGCTCATTTTTGCCGGGGCTCACAGCGTCGATTTAGGCGTTGTCCGCATTTCTGGGGACGTCTGGGCATCGGGTCGCGGTAATAGTTTCTCCGCAGTTTCTCCGCACTTCGTTTAGTTGTCGGTTTAGCGTCACGGCTCCACTGCGCCGCCGGTGGGGTGTCGGAGTAAACCACGGCATATGCCGCTGATTTCAAGACATCCTGGATGGCGAACTTGGTTTTTTCGACATGACAGAGACAATACCAAGATGATCGCTGGAATAAAAGGCAACGCACAGGACACGATGGAAGGACAGTATCAGCTTCAGCGATCACGACAATGAAGTTCTCCACTCTTTTGCCGGCCGCCCTCGCGGCCTTCGCCTACTCCGTCTCCGCCGCCGACATCAACCCCGCTGATGACCTCGACACTTACGGAAACAACACTCTTTTCACCAGATGGAGACCCCAGTACCACTTCACTGCCCCCGCTGGATGGATGAACGTATGGAATCTCCTCAATTGCTTTGTGTTTCTCCACTGACAAGACGCAGGACCCTTGCGGAGCCGTCTACGACCATCACACCAAGCTCTACCATGTCATGTACCAGTGGAACCCCAACCACGTTCAGTGGGGTAACATCTCCTGGGGACACGCCGTCTCTGACGACTTGGTCAACTGGAAGGACATCCGCGACTGGAAGGACTCTGCTTCCGTTTCTCTCACTACCGGACCAGATGAGTACGACGAGCTCGGAATCTTCACTGGAACTATCCAGCCCACCAACTTGACCGGTCACGATGACGGAACCTTGACCGCCTTCTACACCTCCATCCGCGCTCTTCCCACCAACTGGCGTATTCCCTACATTCCCGGAACTGAGTCCCAGTCCCTTGCCACCTCCGTCGACGGTGGAAAGACCTGGCAGAAGTACGAGGGTAACCCCATCATGGAGGGTCACCCTGAGGGATGGAACATCACTGGGTTCCGTGACCCCTACTACCACAAGTGGCCTGAAATGGACACTGTCCTCGGACGTGAGCCTGGCTCTTGGTACATGGTTATTGGATCTGGAATCAAGGGTGTTGGACCCCGCATTCCCCTCTACGTTGCCGAGCCCCATGACTTGACCAAGTGGAAGTTCCTCGGTGCTCTTTGGGAGCCCAAGGCCAACGAGACCTTCGGAGATGTTCTCGAGACTGGATCTTACGGATACAACTTTGAGGTCTCCAACTTCTTGTCCATCAACGATGAGGATGGAGATATCCACTACTACGTCACCATGGGAGCTGAGGGAGGATCTGTCCCCGCTCACGGACGATGGTCTCTCTGGTCTGAGGGATCTGTTCACCGCCGCGACAATGGATCTGCCGAGTTCACTGTCCAGTCTTCCGGTGTTTCCGACTGGGGTAACCTTTACGCCCTTACCGCCTTCAAGGACACCAAGCACGACCGCTACGTCCAGTGGGGATGGGCTGAGGAGGAGATGAACAACTACGGAGTCCGCGCCCAGGGATTCCAGGGAGCTTTTGGACTTCCCCGTGCTCTTGTTCCCCACAAGACCAAGGGACTTAAGGCCACCGCTGGTCTTACCGCCAAGTCTGCCAACATCCTCCAGCAGCACGAGGACGGAACCTTCACCGCCACCACCCTCGGAACCTACCCTCTCAAGGACGTCGTCAAGGCCCTTCAGAAGTCCGCTGACAAGTCCTACGAGATCGATGACAACAAGGTCCCCGCCGAGGCCCGCTCTGCTCACTTCGCCCTCAAGGCCAAGTTCGAGGATGTCAAGGGACCCGTCGGAGTTGTTGTCCTTGCTTCCGCCGATGGTCAGGAGAAGACCACTATTACCTACGACCCTGCTGAGGCCTTGATCTCCGTTGACCGCTCCCAGTCTTCTTTGATCACCCAGTTCAACAACTTCACCGCGTCTGGACACTTTGACTCCTACGGTGAGGACATCGAGCTTGACGTCTTCGTTGACGGATCTCTTATCGAGGTCTTCGCCAACAAGCGCTTCGCTCTTACTTCCCGTGCCTACCCCTCCAAGGAGGACTCTAAGGGAATCTCCGTCTTTGGTGATGCCGAGATCGAAGGTAAGATCTGGACTGGAATCAAGTCTATCTTCCCTGGACGCCCTGCCGACTCTTCCTCCAAGCTTGTTTGGGACTCCCCTGAGGTCTCCGGAAACGGAACTTACTGGCCTGGTTGGTAAATTGGTTAAGACGGTGTGGTAATGCAGTAATGTGAATGAAGAATGGGGAATGATAATGAAAGATAATGGCGGCTGTACATATATATGATACTTTGCAGTTGCTTTTTTTAGTAGATACCAAAACAAATTTTTTTTATGTGGTTTCAAATATTTATTATTGCCTGTTTCGTGTGACTGCGCTCTGGGTGAAGAAATCGGGTGAGAATTCATGATAGTCGTTCGATTGTCGGCTCGATTCAGCTTGTCTCGCTACAGAAATCTCGCCTTTTCCATCGCGGTTTAGCTTCTTTGCTCTCAGCCAATCCACTCTCAAGCTCCACTTCCATATTTTTCAAGTCAATCCCATTTTCTCACCTAGCCACTTCTCAAGCAAATCCGACGAACTTTATCTTCCTTTTTGTCTTACTCATCGCAACTATCGTTTGAAAGCATAGAGCACTATTCGAATCTTCAACTACTTCTATATCCTTCTCTCCCCCGACCCCCCCCCCCCAAATCGAAATGTAGACTTTGAGGATGTGTGGTTTTCTTGCCTTGCCTTCTTGGCTTTGATTCTACTTGGGAATCTTGGATGATGCAGTAGTAGGTTATTCCTCACAGTTTTCCGATAGACGATGGATTGGTGTAGCTAACAGAAATAATAACAGATTGGACAGTACAAGGCTATTCCAACGACTAACCCTAACCCTAACTCCGCGGACGTAGATGTTACGGAGTACCAGGGCGTGACCGAGATCATCCAATTCCTGGGGGTTCGATGGGAATTGATAACCGCTTGCTTGGAATACCATTCTCATTACCATCTTCCTGAACTTGTTCTAGAGATGCACTTTCGAATCGTTAGAGAGTACCACATCTCTTTGCATAACATTCGGGTCCGGGGCGACGTCTATCCAGCACAAAGTACTATTCGAATCTCTAACTATATGCCATTCTCTTCCCCGAATGCCCCCCTTTTCAATCGAATGGTAGAGTATGAGGACAAGCGGGCTTCCTGCTTCTCCTTCTTCTCTATCATCTCACATTGGATGATTCAACGGTAAGTCGTGAATTGTTCCTCCTCTAATCTTCGAATAATCGATTAGAACTGTTTGCTAACACCCGAGGGAACAGCATCGATAACAGATCCAATCAATAGCAGCAACCAGCTTCGAAACGGTTGGAAATACCCCATACTCGCTATCTCGACTCCTTAACCGGTACCGCAACGATCACACCTGTGAAACCTTGTTATCTACATGAACTCCCCCCAGAAGCGACGGCTTCTCCTTGCGGTTATTGGCTTAGGAGCCAGGCCAAATGGCTCAGGAGCAAGGATCAGGTGTTGGGGCCTCAGATCCTGATGACATGGATGTGAGCGAGCATGATCGGAGGGCGAGTGGGTTGTCTTTCTCTCTCCCCTCTGCTCTAAATTTCATATGAGTAAGAAAGAATCCCTCCAAATAGAAGTCAGCATGATGATACTAACCCCTTCGTTAAGTCTGAATGTCGACGGGCACGGTTGATCGGTGGCATCGGAAGAGCTGGTTTAGTGGTGACAGTATCTGACAATCCTGCGTTCTCTTTTTCTCTCACTTGTGTGAGATGAGCTACGCCGCCAATGTGCAATGTTTTGCGGTGGCCTGATGATGTCAAGACGCCGGGGCGGGGAATAATCTCCCTGGTTAATAGCAGCGTGTGTGTTGGCGAATTATTATTGAAGAGTTGTGAACAGTGCTGGAGGTGATAGATGACGCGCGGTGCGGGTGTGAGCTTCGAGTCATGTACTTCAATTTGAACCTTGTTACTTAATCGCAACAAAGGTTGATTTTCATAAACTACGGACCCCAACTAAATCTCTGGGTAACTATCTACGTGATATTTCGTGAATGCAGTACCTACCAGTTGACAGCGGCGGAACGCGCTACGTGCGCAATTCAGCTCCCATGTTCCCCGCCTCACAGCGGTTGCAGCCCCACCTACCAGCCAAGCTCTAGCTTAGCTTAGCTTAAGCTCCGCTGGCAACACGCTCATTCCCCTCCCCCGTTCTCTCATCTCATCATCCTCACAACTTCATTTATCTCAATTCTCTCTCAGTTTTCTCTCTATCCCCTTCGCCATCGCTTCTTAAGCACCATCGTTCATTATCGCCCTTGTCGTCATGTCGCGCCTACCAGCAGTATAGCCCGGGAGCTTGGGGAGCACAGGGTCTTCTGTTGTTCACCCTACCGACGCTGAATAGCCGCTTAGCCACCCATCACCACATCGCCGTGCACGCACTATGTACACCTCTACTCCCACCTCCGCCGCTACACACAACTACCCCTACCCCGCACCACAACACCGGCGACCTCCCGCAGGATTCGAAGAAGGCAATACTTAGGTTAAAGTACAACAATTACCTGTAAAGGCTTAGGTGAACCTTCAAACATATCAAGCCTCGCTAGCTCAATCGGTAGAGCGTCAGACTCTTAATCTGAAGGTTGCGGGTTCGACCCCCGCGTGGGGCTTGTTCTTTTTTTGTTTTACCAACATATCTTCTTGTTGCGATGTCGGTGATTCCATTTCAACATTTTTATCATCGTGAAGTAAAAAAAATTCTACGGAACTCGGAACTTGAGCTCTGAGTAACGCCTCGTGGAAATGTGGGTGAATTAATTTTTGTTCGACATCTACAGCTGTGTCGCGCACACGCTGTCTCATAAAGAAACTTGTTACTTCTCTATCTTAAGTTGCCGACAGTTAGAGTCGGAAGTTCAAGTTGTCATGGGCAAAATGTAGAGTATCCTTAGTGTTGCTGAGAGCTGGAGTCGGAAGTTTAAGTTGTCATGAGCAAAATGTAGAGTATCCTTAGTGTTGCTGAGAGCTGGAGTCGGAAGTTTAAGTTGTCATAACTCTGGATTATACGCTCGTGAAGCATAAACGACTACCCAAGCTCAACTTCACAGTGCTAAAAAAAAATTTTTACGTATCTCTTTCGTCTCTATGTAGTGACAAGAAAAATACATAATGATGATTCAGCCGGGATTCGAACCCGGGTCGAGCGCAGAATGCGAATGGCAAGCGCTCATGATACCCCTACACTACTGAATCATATGATAACGAAGCTATTAAAAATTATAGAGGACAATAATTGGGATGCATTTCCTGTATCCTTGAACCCATATTCTTCCAGAAGATTACGGCCACCGGAGATTTTCCACCGATATAGTTAGGTTGAAGCTAGCTAGTTCGAAGACATCCCTGTATGTACTTGGACTTAATAAACGGAAAAACTCCCGGCCCGGTCCGTACGCAATCTCTTCCGAAAGGTAATCTATCAGTGTCTCTAGGGCTTATTGCAATGGAAATCCGGACCGCTGGCTCAAATCAGGACCCGAAAATCTCTTGCGGTGAGAAAATGTAAAACTTTTACTGCGCAATCTAGAAAGAAGAAACAAGCACATGAAGCCGAACCCCAAACAAGGCGCCGAAAGAAACCCTTTTAACCCGAACAAAACCCTGCGTCGATCACTCATCACCCTCACCGTAGAATTCCCCGATGCTTCAACTCATTCTGTGTCGCTGTTCTGGTGTAGATAACACACGCATCTTGGTGAGGAGCAAGATGTATCCACCGTTCAAGCGGGTTGCCGATTGGTTGTGTTCCAGTGCTCGGTAAGAAGGATTCGGGCTGGATTATTGAAGCATCGGTGGCGGGAATTGTGGTGCCTGCGGCGGCTGCTGCTAGTTGGAGGTTCAGTTGGCGGGTGCCTTCTAGGCGGCGCTCGGTGTGCTGGGGGTCATAGGACACTGGGAAGTTAGACTTAGCTAGTTGTGGAGAAGGATGCGAGCAGGCTGAGGTAAAGCTTACTTTTGAGAGAGGTAACGACTGTGGAAATAAAGTCTCGTTGTTTTGAATGAGTAGTTGCAGGTTTGTGGCTGAGGATGTTTGTTTGTTAAATAGAATACCTAAGTATCAGCGGTGGCTCTTTGATTGAAAGATCATGACAGTTAGAAGGCGTAAAAGCCGAAGAGATCCCGATATCCCCCTCATCCTCGGCATTGTTCCGAAATACTGATAACGTCTCCGTCGACTTCAAAATCTCTGATACTGAAGAAACAAGATAAGAATAGATCGGACGCAACTCCAGCCGGACCCGACGGTTCGGAATGGAGGTGCGGGAACCGCTATTTGTTTCTAGAAGAAGTTATCGACTCCTTTATACATATCAGAACTGATTATCAAGATAAGCGGGATGACGGTCCGTAGCACCGACGGGACTGGATTTATATATTTTCCGTTAGAAATGATTTGATAATAATAAAAATGCTCGCTTGAAGGATAGATAAGTAACAGAGTTTGATATTTCGTGAGTCTACAGGAGTTGTAGTATGATCCGCATCCGCCTAAAATCGTAATTAAGGCCCGCGATGATCAACGGTTAGATTAAACTTTCATTACTTCCTGAGTTTTAGCCATTATTTTCTTCGAGAAATATCGGATATTATGCCTTCCGAAACGAAAGTCGGCACCTCTAGCGCACGTTCCAGTGCATATCCAATAAAACAACGGAGATTATAGAGCGGGAGATCAACACTATTTCCACAGCTTCCCATCTAAACTTCGGGCAGTGGGAGATCTGCCCCATACCGAGGGATCTTTGATGCAGGGTTTTGAGAAAGCTTGAGTCGACCTCACGTGAACACGGGTCCCGGAAATTCTTAGCATTTCGAGTGACATTACCTATGATTTCCCAAGACAAAGCCTTCTAATCGGCAGGCAACACTTACGACAAATACCTTAACTAGCGAGGCTGTGCAATAACACCCATGACCTCGACCCCCATCGCCGATACACATGAAGCAGGATAATGGCAGTTCGTACCATCGTAGTCTGGTGATATTTCATAGTCCCGGATCATCGGCTAGATTCTATAGACCTACCTCTTTCACCCCCACTGAGACGTGTGACGCGAGCTGCGAAGCCGCGAGTGTAACGAGGAAGTGTAGTGAATCACCGCGTGATACTTACGATAGGGTTAGAGGCATTTCCGGGCCGGACGATCACGGAATACCACGGATGCCTACCTTTTTCCCACCGTGGTCTGTCACACTGATGGTTACTCTTGGGTTGCATATGATGATGTTTCACCAGCAAACAGAATATTCCACAGGGATCAGCACTCTGTTGGTCAGATATTCGACACTTAATGGCGTTGTGTGCATCGCGGCATCGGCATAGGGCTGAACTGCTGGGATCCTGGTCAAAGAAAGATTCTGGAACGAAATGCAAACGGTTTCTTGCGCCCGACTGGTCTTTTACGTATCTTAGTGCGCGATCCTCACCGTGGGGTTTAGCGGAGGCATCGCTATTGACCATCAGCAGACACCATCATTACAGAATGGTCTTGTCGGAGTGAAAGTTCTTCTCCTTGTGCATAGAAAAACATTACGAGGTATCACGCATCTGTGTCCTGCCGATAAGCGACTTGGTATCGCTTCCCATTGGTCTCTATCATAACTGTATCACTCAGCCAGTCAGCACAGCCAGTCAGCACAGTAGCGGTCTCGGTATCCTACGGATGACACTGCGGAGTACTTCGGACCTTCGAAAAAGAAAACTCAATTATCTTACATTTTTTTTGCTCCTCTTTATCCCCATCTAATCTAAATCAAAGAGTTTTGTTACTGCCAAAGTATTCATAATTCACTAACTATTTGTCTTACTAAATTCTGATTCGACGCACCATACTTCGATCGCGAAGAAACATGCATTAAGAACCTGGTGTAACTAGGAAGCTAGTGTTACTGCGCCTTCCTGTCACTCATGAATCGGAATTTCAGCTATAGCTATCCGATGCCCGAAAAGAGAATCAATAACCAGGTGACTATGTTACGAATCGTAGTTTTTGAAGAACCTAAGAAATATTAACCGAAAATCGCATCTAATAGCTGAAAGCAGTTGAAGATAAGAGAATAATGGATGGTACAGGGAATGAACTGGTCCATCATCGTGATATTCGTAGCTGAGGATTTGACTCTGCCGCGTGATTCTGTGTAAGCTATGCTCTCATGACGGAGGCCTTGAGCCCGAGTAGAGATAGAGATACGAAGTTACAAACAATCCGAAGTATCATAAGAGAAGTATAAAGACAATCTCAAAGTCTTCCCAAAGTTCACTATCCTCATCAGAATCAACATCTAAAGCCTCATAACAACAGCATCACAAACAAAACCATGAAGTTCCTCCTCGCTCCTCTCGTCTTTGTTTCCCTCTTCCCCTCCACCTTCGGACTCCTCCTCCAATGCACCAACATGGTCCAACTCTACGAAGCCTACCCCGATTTCTCCGGCAACGGTGGTAGTTGGGGTTTCATCTCCCGGGTAACCCATTCCTGCCCTCCATTATAAACTTCTAATAACCCATCCCACAGTCCGCCGGTAAAACCACCAGTACACTTTGCGTCGTCTCGTTCCCCTCCAACGCCGCCGGCAAGACCTGTCGTCTTCACTTCACCAACCCCTACTACGTCGACCAAAGCGGCACCAAGCGCGGCCAAGTTTTCTCCCTTGGCTCCCCCAATATCTCAGGAGCTACCTTCAATGCGAGAGGACCTGCTTTCAGGGATAATCAGCTTGGTACTTTTACCAATGCCGCTGAGGGAACGAGTGCGATATGGGAGGGTGGGAATACTTTCCCGTGTCCTACGGGTTTGAAGGGTTATGAGGTTGTGCCAACTGGGGATAGTCAGTGGATTTCTTGGGTGTTGCCGCATGGTTTGTTGGTGGAGGTTGTTATGTAGATTTTGAGGGAGATGAGTTATGGGGAGATGAACTGCGGCAGACAGTTTTGGTTATAAGGAGATATATTGCGTGTTGATTGGTAATTGGTAGTTTTGGAGGAAGATTGAGTCGGATAGTAATGAGATTGATAACCCTGCTTTTGTCTTTGTTCTCGTTGTAATTATGTCGTGGTGGTCCGAGGTGTCTTCAAGTCAAGCTGCTGCCCGGAATGACAACTTAGATTGAGGAAAGTTCGGAGTCCGGTATTATGTTGGTGCTGTCCGCAGAGGGGAAAAAGGGAAGGTACACCCACGGCATAGTTGCCGATGTCGAGTAACTTTCGATGATGTAGAGAGCATTGGTGTTCGTACTTGATGAAAGTAAAATGGAGTATAGTATTATAAATATTAATACACATAACAATCATCAAGCTTCCGTGGTGAAATGGTATCATAATTGCCTTCCAAGCAATTGGCTCGGGTTCGATTCCCGACGGATGCATTATTTTTTGTTTTATTCTTTCCTTCTCGGTTCAATATCGGCCCTAGTATTCCACCGAATATTCTCATGCAAGTTTTCTTAAACTCCAAAAATGCATTTCATTATCTACTTTTATCTAGTCCGCCGATGTAATTTCACGGCACGGAAAATTACAATATCGAAGCTCGTATTAATGCGCAAAGGAAAATATTCTCAAATACCACACTCATTTAACCGATTTCGGCACAATTATTTGCTTTCCGTCAATATCCAGATTATCTGCGCTCAAGAAGTATTTCGTCACATCAGGAGCGCGCATTAGGCGTCGCTGCGGCGTATTTTTCATTAAGCACCGTAGGCAACAGCCGAACAAAGACGCACGGCTAATGAAGCGCGTAACAAAACAGGCGAAAGATCGTAAGATGTACCGAATACTTTTACTAAGAAGCGTTTGCAAATATGCAAGTCTGATCATTCGGTCATGGAAAATTGCTGCCTACTCGTACGACCCGCTGCCTTGATATGTCTTAGGTCATCGAATTTCAGGATTCTTCTACGAACGTTCGGGTGTTCAGATCACATGTGCAATTACTTGGAGAAGTTTCACCGGCAATCCTGAAATTTGCCTTATGAGATTTCGATTTCGATTTGTTTGCATGAACTACTCTTGCGAACAGCCTTACGGTAAGGAAGATGCGCCCGTTGATGCGGAACTTAGTGCGACGGAGGCTGTTGGAAGTTTCAGGTTTGCAAACGGGAGTAAAACTTGTAGCGCGATCCCGATAATCGGATGGCTGAGATGAGATGTCAGATGTCTCGGTTCTCTAGGCTTCCTGGACTGCATGGGCTCCCCGGCGGCACTGGAACTAAGAAAAGACGCGCACATGCGCGCGATCCAATTGATCGGTGCGAACGCCTATGGCGGGCTGCGGAGAGCGGATGGACATTCTTTTTCGTCAGTCGCTACATTCCGAATTCTGGTAGCGAACACAAAAGCGGTAGGTGACGCGACATCAGAATATCGAATTTTGCCAAAGGATTCGATACAATCCTTCATAATCTCGATGTTTTATCTGAAGTAGCAGGGACGAAAATAAGACGATGGCACATCAGCTGTATCCGCCGCGGCTAGTCTGACGTCGACCAATCAGGTGTAGTTCTGCCCTACTGCGGTTGTGTGACGGATCCGCACTTCGTAGCGCCAATAGGATTCGCGGCAGGATTGAGCTTCATCAAAGAATGTAGCCAATGGTTACATCCAGGTACCTGAACAAAAATAATACCTCAAAATCCAGGAGTACGAAACCTGGGTTATAAAAACGCTTCAACCCCTAGGTATTTCGACCACCGATGATCAATTCCCTCCACACTCTTTAGCTTCCAACATTCCAACAGCGATACCATCAAAAACTCACATAACAACATCAGTATGTTACCGGCTAGATTTAAAGAAACTTCAAGCTAATCGTGATAGTGCAACTCTCATCTTTCATCATCGTCCTCGGAGCCATCGCTCCTGCTTTTGCGGCACCTATTCTCGACCAGTTATTGCAATCCGCTGCATCTCCTCTTTCGTCTATCAGCGTACTACCCACCAGTGTCCGTGAAGCATTGGTTTCCGCCGACGATACTACGGCTTTATCATTCCTTCAACCCAACTCCGCGAAACCTCAGAGCAGCAGCGGAACTTTCACCACCGCTTCCGCCCAGCAACAGGATCCACTTCCATACGCTTTCTACTGCGAGAACCCCAACTTTGATGGATCTTGTCAATATGGAGTCATGACCAGAGAGTCATTGCTACAATGCTTCCCTGTCTCCGAGAACTTGAATGACAAGATTTCAAGTTACCGTGTCGGTCAGGGTTGCTGTGGCTTCTACCGCAACGGAGGATGTGATGACAGGTTATTTACTGCCGATAGACGTAGCGATGCGTATGTATCTCTTTCACCATGGTTTTGTTTCATGCACTAACACAGAATCCTCACAGAAAACTTGGACCTGAGCACGACAACCAAATTTCCAGCTACAAGTGCAACTTCACCTGCGATGGATTATAGTATGGTTGATTAGTAATGATGAGATTAGGTGTTTCGGGTTATATTTGATAGGATTTTTGTTGCATTGTTTGTAAAATTTGTGTTTTTTTTCGTATTCATCATTCTGTGTCCTGCCCATGGTCCATCCATGTGCTCTAGACTTTCTTCGCAGGATCCCGAGTCCATGTGATTCTGCAGGGCATTGCAAGGCCTGCAAGGCTTTCTATAGACATGAAACGGCATGCCGTGGAACATCCGGTGGTTCCGGGTTGAAAATATCCGGTTTCTACGTCCCATTCCCGGTATTCCGTGGATGGAACAGGGTTCACCCACGACCGGTCCTTGAGCATTTTTGCTCGTGCAGATAGGAATAAGAGACAATGGTATCCTGGACTTTCAGATAGTACAGGCTACATACGTGGTTTGGTAAAAACGTGCTCCCATTCGCCGGTTTCCGCTGTTATGTGGTGCTCGACCCGACAATGCCCAGCCAGTACTCTAGCTGCTGTGCTTGACATCATATATCACTCGGACTACAGCATCGCGACGGTACTCAAAGACTTCACTGGTTAGGTACTATGGACGGGTTATGCATACGAGCTAATTACATGAATACTTTACGGTGAACCGAAGTTGTTCATAGGTTAAGGCATTTGATTGACTAGTCACATGATAACACATAAGACAAGTTAAGAATTGTTGATTTAAAGATTTACCAAATGGTATTAATTGCTGCGATAAAGGACAACTCCGCCAAATACAACAATAATACTAAACAAGATAAAATAAAGCCTATGAGTATGCCCTTCTCCATATGTAATGCACCGTTATCCCAAACTAAATGGTACTATTGCTGCTATAAAGGACAAAAGGACAACTCCTCCAAACACAACTCCAATGCTAAACCAGATATGAGTACGCCCCCTCCATATGTAATGCACCGTTATATCAAACTAAAAAACCATTTCCCAGTTACTCCGCACGCGATCCCAAAGACAAATGAAAAAAACGACACTAATAATACACCCAAATTTGGTGCTCCGCCATCCGACATCCCCGTTTACATGTCGTCGTCGGCGCTGACCCAATCATCGAAGATTGGGTCGCGCCCGGCAAGGCCTCATCAGCATCATGCTGGTTCCTAACGATTCTAACGTTATCGTGAAGCTGGCTTTCATGTGGCATACGGAAGTTATCCGCAATACCATAACCGAAGGGAAGACCAGATTCGCCGGCTGGTCCCATCTTGGCGAACTTGTAGTAGTCGAAACTGTGGGGCTCCATTGTGAGAGACAATGGCATAGCCGCAGGAATCGCAGACAGCTGATCGGGGTTGGTGGCATAGGAAACTGGTCGGACGGCACGCTTGCGCTTGTTGTTGCCGACTTGGAGGGAGACGACCTTGCGCTTCTTGCTGCGGCCTTAGGGTTCGTCATACATATCCTCCTCCTCTTCTTCATCGGCGATCTCTGCGCAACCGGGAGGAATACCCTGCCTCTTGATCTCCTGACAGGCAAGACGGAGTCGCTTCAACTCCTCTCTAATACTTATGTCAGTCCCACCCTTCCATGTATCGTCAAGTGCAGTGTACGTACCTTGGTTTGAAGCTCGAATGTTAACTACGCGTTGACGCGTCGTGATTAGAGAAAATGATTTTGTGGGTAATGAATCATTAATAATTCAAGATTCCAGATGGAATTCGCCTTCGTAGGCTTTTCAAATCCATGGTTGGATTCTGATTCCGATGCAAGTCGTCGTTGGTGATGGAGTCGCGGTTGGTGAAGAGAAGAGGGGTGCGGGGTGGAAGAGAAGTGGAGGATGGTTTCCTGTCTGTGATTTTACGTGTCTTTAGGCCAGGATCTTTGGGGGCCGAAAAAACACGCTGTCATGCAGTGTCACTCGTAAGTACTTACCTAGCTGTGCGTTGAACCTGACAAAACCAAAACCCTCCGCGTCTTCAGTCATCGCAAGGTTCAAGGTACGGCAATATTTACACAGCATATATATGATGTTCAGGTATGTAGATATCTTTTGGAATTTAGTCTAAAAACACACTTTTGGCGATAAGTACCGTGTACTACCTACGTTTCTTATCAAACACGAACCTCGGCATCCCCGTTCATCGAGTGAGGGGCTCCGGAGAAACCCTCCTACGAGGTGAAAAACATGCTCGAGTACTCATTACATTATCGAGCCGAGTTGTACTCTAGAAGCCCTTGCATACCGTTTTCCCAACATAGACCTTACCTCGACGGCTTGGCTGACGATAAACGCGTCTGCAGCGGCACAGCCGCCCTGGTTTCTATAGAGCAAAGAAATCGCTCTCTCCAGACCGATATCGCAGCTGAGGCAACTCACAGATGGCGGTTATACGGGCTGCCCCGGGTCCGACGAGTGATAGTATATGTCTAGAGTATACAGATGCACTGACCACTGACAGCATCGGTGCGAGCAACGATTAGTGGCAATTCCATCTACACGTTAGATCGGATAAGGTGGGATGAAGTGGTTTCAAAGGGTTCCAATGAAATATGGGAGTTAGGTTCCAGAATGCGTTGTATGTACATACCCGAAGTATTCGCGAACTTGGCCGGGTTCAGTAGGATGAAGGAGATTAAAAGTGACATAGAAAGTGTAAAATTGAAAAAGGGTTGAGCGTAGAAGGCACTCGAGGTTGAGGGCGATGTGGAAACCGATATTGATTGAGGTAAAGAAGAGAGAACTACAGACAAGAGAGCTGCATGCACTCTGACCGGTATACTCCGCCAACACTGGGGGGGTCAAGCATATTACCCAGAGGGGTGCGGGGGCAACATCAGCACTGCGCAACAGAAAGTTTCTCGGTAGTTACCATATCTGCTGTATTTTTAGAGGAGTATGAAGTGGCGCTGTAGACCGAAGGTGGTATCGGTTTCGAGCAGCAGGGTTGCTGCAGAACATATGGTATTTTGGGGACCCACGGGAAATGGTATACGGTAGTTGCTATGGGTGTGCACATGCTTTATTTACGCAAGTGTAGTTACACATTGTATCTTGATTCAATAATGTAACTTCACTGTGAGAAGGAATGATATTGACTATTCTGTAGCCGTGCGTGTTGCGATTCCTGCCCCATGCAGAAGGCCCGAAGTAACTGTTGATCTTCAAGAGCAGAAGCATCACAGTGGCTCAAGAAAACTTCCATCCCTCTTAATAGAGACTTTAAGTATGTAGGAACTGTATCGGCTTTTGGATACTCGCGGAAGTATTCCCAAAGCCGATTGAGCCGGTTTGCATCATGATTAGCACTCGATTAAGACTTTTTGTCCTCAAATGTTCCGAATGTTCGTCACCGAACACTCTATAGCGCGATTTTTACAAGTTAAACAATTATATATTAGATTTACAGTGTATTATAGTATCCTCCGATATGCTTCCGATATTCCAATCCTCCTAATGCTCCCAAACTCCACAATGTAATGCTCAATCGATCAGAAGACCAATATCTAGTTCTTGTAGCAGATGGCGTTCTCCTTGTAGTCACACCAGTTGTGCTGGGTGGCGAAGAAGAGTCCCTCAGGGCAGTCAATCTTGACGGGTCCCCAGGGGTTGCACTTCCAGAAGACAGTGCAGTCGGAGTCGTCAGGGAGGAGGGTGTGGGAGTCCTGGCGCCACTCGGGGCAGCTGTTTTTATTGTCAGAATCCAATCCAATTGTTTCCGATTCATCAAGAAGCTGATGAGAGGAGGAAAACTCACGTTCCGACGGCGGCACCGAGAGCGGTGGCAGTGAGGGCGAAGAGGGTGGCAATGGTGGAGAACTGCATGTTGATTGAGTTGGTTGGGTTGGTTGGTTGGTTTGTTGTTGTTGGAAGAGTAGATGAGATTGCTTGTTGGATGATGTTGAAAATGGGAGGAGACAGAGGGGAGTTTTATACATGATTTCTCCTCTTGTTGTTGTGCTTTGATCGTGGAGCTTTGCGATGCTGTGCGATCTTGGCGCCGGTTGAACTACCGTTGATCTCGGCTAGCCCCGCGCTGGCATGATCCGAAAGAGGGTCTGTGATGGTGCGCATGTACGTGCGCACCACTAAAATCCGGGGGTCTGAACCTTGGGAGACACTTGTAGAAAGGAGGTATCAACGCCAGTATGCAGCCATAGCGGGAGCTAAGGAGAGCCACAAGTTTATTTGGGGATGGAATTATGCGGGGAGGTTAGGATGGATGACCAGATGCTGATGGGAGGACGGACTGTCGTTCATGATCGGTCATCAAAGCACTGCACGCGACGCTCGTGCCCGAAAGGTATGCGAAGATATATCGAATGCTATATCCGATAAAACATGCAAACTGCACTTAGAAAACAAATCGCACGCTCAGATACCGATGGTTTCTGATCATCAACCTCGTCCAAGCCCTTCAATCTTCGCATCATACGCGTCCCAACTTGGCCATCACATTCCGTGTAAACCCCAAGCTCATCCCAAGGAACAACATCACAGCGTCTTCACCGGTATCGCTCGGCGACGCCTAACCGTAGCCACAGTGGCCTTCGGTCTTAGGGCCTCCGCCTCCCGCACCCGCATTCGGTACGTCTTAACCGGGACCGCGTTTCGTTTCCTGACAGTCTTAACTGCTTCCCTCTTCCTAACCGTCTTGACTCTGTTTCGGTTCTTGACTGTCTTGGTTGGTTGACGTTTTCGGTATGCCTTCCCATCGTCGCCAACAACGGCTCGCAAATCGGCCCGTGCCCTTGGCGGGGCCCGAGTTCGCTTGGTCGGCCAAGCCCGTTGGGTACAAAGCTCTCGTCGAATACCTCGTTAGGATTTCCGCCGGGGGTTGGGTCGAAGCTGGCGCCTTCGGAGGTGGGTACGGAAACAGATAGGGCGGCGAGTGAGAGAAGGAGGGGGAGTGTAAACTTCATCGCGAATCTAGATTAGAAGCCTCAACATCGTGAAGGAGAGTGCTCGAAGGTGTTTTGAGGCCTTTGTTGATCTCGATTTCGTGATCGGGTGGATGATCGGCACAAGCTTTGATGATACAGGACGGGAGATCGACGAGTTTTATAGATGTGATACTCTTCATGGTATTGATGGGAATCCGATCAACGGTGTTTTATTGCGCCGACGGGGAGAATTGAAAAGATCAACAGAGACGTTTTATTGGATCGACGGTAGAATAGTCAGATTCTTCAGCCCTATCGTGTTGAATCACCGTGAGTGCAGCGCGTAATGGATACGAGCGTTGCACCGCATGCTTGTAGAACGCGATTTTTTAGGATGACATCGTGAATCAAAATACATTCTGAGGATACCTTCTTTTGGTGTACTTGTGGTGATGTCGTGAGGTACATACACGGGAGTTTTGTTGTGTTATTGAATGAGCAATTTGTTTATATATTCAATGACTCCAGTTATGCGAAGACTCTCGCGATTCCACCGTCATTTTTTGTCAAGAACCCTCTGATAGATGAATCGTCTGAAGAGATATCCATCAATCCTTGTGAGGTATCTACCAAGTCTCATTTGTTATGATTGAATCCATCACATCTGTGACCCGTATTTCTAATCATTGAATTGAATCTAGCCGCGCAGTTCAAAATGCCGTCGGTATCGGACGACTGTCAACCGAATAATACAAAGATGCAAAGACCTATCTTTGCGCTTTGTTGCTGTTTGCGGCGGCTACTTTCCTATCAAAGACATGTCTAGATTTGAAGTAGCCGAGGATCATGAATCTGGTGAAGGGGTTGGACATTGAACCCTTCGAAGAAGAACCCCGCGCAAACAAACGTATTCCGGTAAAATGTGTCGATATTTCTCAAAACATCAACTCACCAGTCCATGCCTCACGATGTTTCGCGTTTGGATCCCGGTAATTTCCGGACACGTCCGGTCACCCGTGCCGATCAGCGTTTACCTCAACCAAATCGATTTAAGTTTCACTTAAGTTCAGAAATCGAATTATCTCCACTTCTATGTTTGCTACGCCCAGTCCAGCTGATAATCTCCCTTCGCGCCAGAACAAAACCATCCTCATCATCTGCCACACTTGACCTTTCCGACAAACATCGCGCGATCACCAACTACTCACAGCTTCATCAACAACCAAACTACAACTGAAATGAGCATCACTACCGTGCCAAGCAAGTGAGTTTAACTACCAGTCGGTGTGGATGCCGAAATCTAAAGCGGCTGCTAACGCGCCGGAGATCCTGGACTTCGGATCCAACAGCTCCTCTTCCGACCCAGACCTCAACGGCAGAAACTCCGACAAATTCTACACCAGCGACAACTTCAGATAAGCCTGCCTTTGCCTCACAATTCAAGATGTTCGATCTCGAAGTTCCCAAGTACGCAATCTCCCCTACTTCCGTGCGCGCACGCGTCTAATGAAAGCTCTTCCAGGACCCCAAACGAAGCCGTTACATCGCCATCGGAAGAACACATCTGTCGCTACGCCAAGCAGATGTCGCTGACGATGAACGGCGCCGGAATGACGAAACAAATGCGCGCGCGACTACTGGCGAAGATGATACGAGAGGAGCATCTACGAGGGCTTGCTCGCGATGCTGTTCGGTGAAGGATAATGAGGAGCTCCAGATGGGTTTACCTCGGCGTTACGGGTGTCTATGCTTCTTTGCGCAGATGGCGCACACTTGCTTTTGGCCTTTGTTTTGCAGTTTTACAGAGCGACTTGATTTGGAATATAGCGATTTGTTTTGGGACCGTTCTGTTGCCGTGATTTCTCGACTCCGTTTTGAAGCTCTCCGCGATCATTACTCGACACGATCACAGACTATTCCATTAGGTCTAGCTTACGGAATCCGTAGCCGGGGAATACTTACCACGGAACAGCTCCGGAACGAACACCGTGATGTCTTGTGATTGACTTTCAATGAAAACTGTATTGAATTTGAAGTTTGGATAAAGTGCACTATCTCTCCTTTTCTTCAGATGAAGTGCTGTTCAAATACGTCAGCAATGATGTTGTCAATGCAGGGTCCATCTATGCATGACTTACCTTCCGAATCCATCGTGCCGGACGCCCGGTCTAGAATCGAAAGATCGCATCTTTATCAATTCTGTTTTCAACTGCATTTACCCACAAATGTGGTGTGCAATCCATACATTCTAACATAGCCGACAAAGTAATCAACTTTAAAGCAGGTGGATTTACCAATTTCATGCGTTTCCAATGGGCCATTCACAGGGTTACACATGAGGAACCACTGTTCCAGTTACTGACGTGTATAAAGATGCTCAGCGTCTGCGAAGCCACGGCGAAGCAGCGGTTAAGTACTGGTTGAGTAGAGCGGCTCTAATGCACCCTATCTCGGCAGCCTGGGCGACATCCATTCTCGAAGCACATTTCTCGCCTTCTTTTGACTTTCCCCATGGGGCACTTTTGCGCTTGCCGCTCGCCGAAGCCTGACGGAAGGGCGGTCTCGCGAGCTCAAACGATCGCGAGCCTCAAACGATCGCGAGCCTCGATTTAAAAATCCCATTCGCTCACAACTCACCGACAAGGCTTCCAACATCCATCCCACGATCATCGGTATTTCCTCGCCTTTGAGCCGCCCCAATAACCAAAATGCAAACCACAAACGATTTAATCTTGGAATGTTGACGAATCCACATTAATCTCCAACCAACCCCATCGCAATATCCATCATTGATTCATCTTCCTAGCAACATTGTAATTCGTACAGCAACTCACCGCAGTCTCAGCTACCAACACATTACATGCCAGCAGATCTCCAACTGCAGCTCTTGGGGGCGTTTCCACATAGCCTCATCCGTTCTACAAGGGGAGTGGAGCTATCACAGTCCATCAAATCCGCAGCAATTAAGATGCGCTCACGAATGATGTATGCAGGCTTGAATTCAACCATCCCTGCGGGCTGATGGAGTTGCATGACGGTTCCGCCGATCTTTCTGCTGCGACTGCTGCTGCGGCCTGGCGCCGATTGGAATCCGCTAACGATAGTAACGGTAGTAACGATGGTTTCCTCACTCCACTGGTTCCAAACCTTCCCAGCAACACCCGGTGGTTCGCAAGTCCAACGGCGGGATTACCCTTTTTTGGAAGCAGAAACTTGGCACTGTACATAAGGTTTGATAATTGGAATGGAGGGAACACGCGGTTGCTTTCTGTGGACAATGCTGATACGTTGATGGACTGATGATGGACGAGGGGGGTAGAAGGATAGTGAAACTTATAATATGATGGGGGTTGTATGACTTTTTTCGAGGGGAAATACTTGACGTTACTTACTACATCGTTTTCATCAACTCGAACATACGGCCTCTGACATCTCGAAGATCGAATCGCTACATAACAGCAACCCTACCCTAAATAACAATCGGCAGACCACAGAACCGAACTCGACAAAGCCCGACAAAGCCCAGGAAGCCCAGGAAGCCCAGGAAGCCCAAGAAGCCCCAGAAACCCAAGAACCACGAACTCAGAACTTGGAACCCCACCAATGTCTCCCACCCCCCGCGAAATCCTCATCCCCGTCCTCTCCGTCCTCGGCATCGCCCTAATAATCGGCTCCTTCAGCTTCTTCCACCGCCGCCACCGTCGCCGAGTTCAGAAAGACCAAACCGAAGCCCAAGTAAAAGCTTTTGCCCATGCACAAGACCACCGATTTATGCAGCAAGCAAAACGAGGTAAATCTATGGACCGCGACCCAGAACTTGGTTACCGAACCCTGGGAGTGGGGGAAGAGGTTCCGAGTGTACCAGGCTCCTTGGGCTCCCAGGGGTTTCCGGGAATACCGGTATGCAATGCGAATCGAGAACTTACTATCCAGACCGATTTCCCGGCTCCTGTAAATAGAGACGAAGACAGGAGTATTTCACCGATGAATATGAAGTATATGACACGAGATTCACAGATTGAGACACAGAAGAAGGAGGCGGCTAGAAATGCACAACTGGAAGGGGATGTGAGGAACATGGAAACCTGGAGGAGGGATGATGTGGAGTATGAGGACGGGAAGGTTGTGGAATTGAGGAAGGATACGGATAGCGGGACTCATTGTATGTCGGCTAGTGGAGATGGGAGTAGACCTACATCTGCGCATTCGCAGACAAGGCAGATATTTCCGGTTCAGGCTATTACTACGCCTGAGTCGGTGACGGTGTTGGATAGTACAAGGGCATATACGGAGGAGGAGGGGGAGAAGATGGGATTAGGGAAGGGGGATAAGGGGTATAAATAGGGGGTTTGTAAGATTTAACGGTGGGAATATGGATTACCAGGGGTGAAAGGAACTGTATATTGGATTTATGACTTTATGAATTTACTTACATGTACTACCCAAAGCTCTAGCATGGATGGATGGGTAATTGGAACATAATTTTTGCAAGAGAACTTTTTATTACGAATGAAGGAGGTCCTGGGAAGTGGTTATCGTTATGTTTATGACTTCGGAGAGATGTTGGGTTGTGTTGCCATGTGGGGTAATTCATGTGGTATCACTCAAAATCTGAATGTCGAGTGACATCACATGTCTACCGGTTGAGAGAACACTTTCGTCCGATAGTCGCCTGCACGACAACTATTCAATTCACAATGCATTATGTCGGTACTCGAAGTCCTCATTGGTCGTTCTCACGGTTGTTGTTTGAAATCTAAAGCCTAGCTTTTGGCGTTAACGATCAGTGGTTATCGATAGTGATCACATTCAAGGCAGCAGTGTCTCCTCTGGAGAAAAGTATCAAGGTAATTCGGATTCAAGTAATTGATATTTCGCGCTCATGTAGCGTGCTTAACTACAGACGTAACCAATCGAACACTAGACCAATTTCCAAATAACCTCTATATACAGCGATCCGCATAATTCCATTCTCTGCCGCCTTTCTCCTCTTCCGTAAATCTTTTTCACCCAGGAGATGTTGGCGAGGTCGTTCCAAAGATCACTAGCCCAAGCCTTGATGCGGGTTATCCGGATGGCGACATCGTCACTTACATCCTCCGCCCACACCTTGGCTGCCTCCTTGCGAAGGAAGAGATTGAATGGTGATCTTCTCCAAGTGGAACCTGGGAAGACTTTCCAAACGCCTGATACAGCGACGATACAGTTGTCGTTCTCGGAATTCTTCTTCTCGGCTTCTTCCCAGGCTTTCTTCGTCTCCTCCGTCATTACGGTAACTTAAATGAACTCCTCTGGTTCTGCTGGAGTTTCTGCAGGCAACTTGATCCTTTCGAAAAGACCCCTTCCGGCAGCTAGAGCTGGAGTTGCAGCGGGAACAGTGGCAATCCCGCGCGTTCATTGCCTCCATCTTGTCGACAATGGGGTCCTCAGCGGTGGCAGCGCGAAGATCATCAGCCTCTAATTCATCGATATCATTAGTGAGCTTCCGACGCATGAGAAGTTAACCGAGAAACCTACAACTAAGTCCGGCCAATCATCCATTCCCATCTCTTTGTTATCATCCTCGTTCTCGTAGAACGCGGAGGAGAGAGGTTCATCGGCGGCTCGATGACTCCGTCCATGCTGTGAGCAAAGTCACTGAAACCGGTACCCAAAGCGGCGAAAACTGAAGCTTGGCTTGCGGCAGCTGAGCTAAAGGACATGGAGGGATCAGGAGCCTGAGACGCGAATGGGTTGGGTCTGGCAGCTTGAGACTGTGAAATTAATGGTTAGTGTCGATTAAGATTCACTTGAGGCGACGAAGACTTACGAAGATGGGGCTATAGCCAGCGTAACCCAATGAGGCGAGTGAGCCGATGGCGGTAGCAGTCGCAGGTTATGGTAGGGGCGTAACAGGCGCGGAAGGTGGAGCTCTTGTTCCGTTTCGCAGTCTTCGAGGAGTGCGTCGAGATCTTCTTGCTCATCGGGGGAGCTGGGGGAATCGGAGGAATCGGAGAAATCGGAGGAATTTGAGTTATTGGAGGTATTGGAGGTATTGGAGGAATTTGATGAGTTGGAGCCGGTGGACATATCGGTTGTTCTCAGAAGATTCTATACTGCAGGATGGTTAGTAAGGCTCGGAGTCTCAAGGATTGTAGGTGGGCTTACGGAAGCTGTTGTGTATCGAATGTGATACCAGCCATTAAAGCCTGTTTGATTCAGAAGCGAAAAAAGGTCCAAGCTTGATGAAATTCGGATGTTGTTGGTCAATCGGTCGTCGACAAATCATCAACCCCTCTAAGGCCTGCGAAAGCTGTACGAATTTAGTCTCAACATCCGTTGATGTAACTTGAGATACATACCTTTTGTTTATTCCAAGTGGAATATCAATAAAGCCGGGTGGCATGGTCTCCATGGTTGGATTCGATTGTGCTGGTGAGTCGTTCTTTATGAGGAAGAGAATGCGGGGAAGAAGCGGATGCTTCTTGTAGTAATTGGTTGGTGGGTAACCAGGGTTGACCTTGAAAATATTTTTCGGGGGCTGAGCGGAAGGGGTTGAACTTGACACCGGGAATCACTCGGCTGCTAGGTTAGCACCGATGCCGGGGTGCTCCCAGAGTAGACATGATATATCACTCACCGTGCTCGCACGCGCGCCCTACTAACCTGGTAGTGTGGAGGGCTCCTCAAGTCCTGTTATTCTCAAAGACTTAGTTGAAGAAATTTTCTCATTATGAATCCGTGCTGCTAAAGGTAGGTAATCAAACACGGTGATAGGCCAGCTTACTATTTAATTACAATTTCGCACAGCCTCGAATGTTGACTTGCGAGGCGTATTTTGTTGAGTACAAATTCCTTATTTTTAAACTAATATCAGCTACGGTCATAGAATCATGAATACAACGCATCCCGTCCGCTCTGCGCTATTTAAGCATGATATCGTCCGGCTAGTACTGTCGTGGGTGACCAGACGGGAATCCCGGATACTGTAGTTTTTGCTCGGCTAACCCTTCTTTTTGAAAAGCTTCGGTCCGCGTCTCGACTAACCTTTGCTTTACTCTTTGTGTTTTCTTTATCTGCAGCTTGGTATTAGAACAGCGGAACGGACTTGTGGTAGCATATTGATTGCGGCTAAATGCATTTGATTAAATGTGTATGGCGTGCATACTCTACTCTAAGTCCCGTTGCATTGATGTCATGCAATACATTGTCCACTCAACAAAAACCATGGAGTAATTTCGCTTCCTTCATAAAGAGAACAGACCATGCCTACGGTCATTACTTCTCTATCCGATTTCACGTCGGCAAAATCCAGTGGCTGATAGTAATGGTCATCGGTCATCACTCATTCTAGCTAATACGAGTGACTACCATGAAGGCTAAAGCTTGGCATAAACAACATGAAACACTGTACAAACACCTTGCAAGTTGCAAACACGCCACAACGACGAGAAACGCCTTTAGAGTAGTGAAGCCTGCTAGCCTCGAGACCAGTCGTTCTTACGTCAACAAGTTTGCTGAGCGTAGCGAAACATCAACGCCGTGCCCCCCTAAGCTTAAAGAAGAGCATGGTATCGAGGCTAGAAGCCTGCTGCGAAAAAAATACTCCCACCAAATGTGAAAATGGTTTCGTTTGTGCACTTTACAATCAATTATCCAGTAGGACTCTCCTAATAGAGTTAGAGTACAGACCCCGACAGATGTCAAACAGAAATTCTCCCATCCTTCTATGATATGCAGGCTACCGATGAAGGACTGAGTGTTTATACCGGTGATAAATCCTAACTATGATTTCACAAGATCCAAGTACACGGGATCAGGTGGAGATGCTCAGTGCTACGAATGATGTGTCAGGCAGATATCGGGCGGCCGCAGTAAACGGGAACATAAGCGACATTTGAAATGACTGTCCGGTTAAGTTTGTAGATTCGCATCGCTTCCCAAGTTCATACGAGAAGAATTAAGGCCTAACAAATACTTGAGATTCATATACCAAGCGTACAGATACTTTCGGCGATGTATAGCATTTAAATGGGTTACAAGATATGGTACGGACAATTTAGCACGAAAATAAGCACGAGATAGAAAGCGAAGAAAGTTATTTATCATTGTTGTATTTCATTTTTCATATATACCCATCCAATCATTCTGCCTAGCCCAGGTCGAACTCAAGTAGCGTAGATCCCGAGTGGGATGCCCTCTCCAGGGCGGCCCCGAGAGAGATCGGGCTCTCGGGGGAAGTTCAAGGGCGTATGGACTGAAAAGCCCGCGTGTAGAGTGATCCCTGAAGCGGGAATAGTATCGAGAAATGTCGCCAGGATCTGAGGGATCCCGATGGTCCATGGACAGCCCTGAGGGGCCAGTGTCCGAAGGATTATCCGAGAAAGCTCGGGGGTCCGAACAGATAGCCTCATAGAAGCGGAGGGAGGCTACCCAGGTAGGATTTTGGTTCGGACCCTCGAGCGGCTGAGACGCGTAGCATCTTTGTTCTCTGATGAGAGGCTACGCGCCCCAGAATAAATTCGGAAAGTCGGGAGGATAGTGGTGACTGGGTAGGCCGGTTGTAGTTGACGTGAGACGAGAACTGATGATTCGTAATTTAATAGTTGAAGGGTCCCGAGTTGTCGGGCAAGATCCTACACCCTCTCCAGGGCGGCATTGAGAGAGCTCGGCGGAGCAAGACCACCCAGGAAAAATCCGGTAATACCGGAAGACGCCTGAGAACGCAAAGTTTGGGCCAGGTAGCCCCTGGAAGTTGAGGCAGGCCACCTGACCCGGAAGGATCATTTTTTTTTCGATTAGGGGTTTGCCTGGGCCCCAGGGCGAGGAGGGGGGCCAGGAGATCGATAGGCAGTCGAATTGATGACTCGAAGTTGAAGGGTCCCGAGTTGGGCTGGCGGAACCCCACACCATCTCCAGGGCGGCCCCGAGGAAACTCGGAGGAAGTCGTCGAGTCGACCATCGAGGAGGATCCGGGAATACCGGAAAAAGTCCGTGAGATGTCCGAAGGGGGCCTGGATCAGACAGCCCCGAAGAGCTATGGGAGGCTACCCGACCCAGAAGTCCGATTAGTCGACTTGAGGGGTTTTTTCCGGGCCACAGTGTGGGGAGGGGACCCGGGAATTCGATAGGGAGTCTAATCAGTGGCTCGTAGCGGAAGGATCCCAAGTTAGGTGGACGGGACCCAACACCCTCTCCAGGGCGGCCCCGAGGGAGCTCGGGGGAGGACAGAAGGCCTGCTTCTAACGTATCCGAAAGGTTCCGGGGATAAGGGAAGTAATCCTGTTCAACAGTTAGCATTTCTCAAACCAAAACAGACATAGATTCGCCTTTACATACCCAAAATATGAGGAAAATCCCAGGGGTAGACCCTAGATTTCGATTTGTTCTTATGTGAAGTACCGCATCGTTGTTTGTGGTTGGGATGAAGAACGAGAAGTGGGGGAACTTGCAGGGGTTTTATGCTGGCGGCGGCGAATTGTTCGCGGCCAATGTTGCGTTGGAAACGTCGACCCCCGGGCGCCGTAAGGGACCATAGAGTCGAAAATGTAGCCTCAGGGACGCTGTCCTGTACCGGACGCCGGATGGTGATATACGGGCTCCAGAATCATCGCGGAAATTCAGGGTCCGGTTTGCCGCTGCGCCTGTAACCTCACCTACAAATATCCGTCGCCCCATACGTTCCGGCTGGCTGGTGGGACAATACATTCTCGGAATGGACCCAGGAAGAAGGGCCGAGAAAGTTCCAAGTCCATTAAAATTCACAAAGTCGTGATTCTATCTAGAAGCTACATATGAATCAGCCTCTACAGATGGGGGAACTAATAAGCTAGGTAAATGAGATGCAGAGATAAGAATCGATGATGCGTAGATATTGAAGACTCAAAGTTGACGTCTCCAGTTACTAAGATAGACTATCAACTGACTAACCGGACAGTTATCGCTAAACTCGGCGCGTCATGATCTCCTCATGTCTCCCGAAGCATTGATTCAACGGAAATTTCATAATGTAAAATGGACATTGTTTGTTCACTTCAATTGCAACCGGGAGACTTCTGAACTGTGATTTAATCTTGGCTCTGCGGTCTTCCGGACCTTTGGTATGTTGATGTTGCAGAGTTAATTATTTCCTTGTAACACCTGCTTGCCGCTACTGCATTTAAGGTGTCGGGAGCCATATGTTCTTCGCGCCGGACACCACCAGTCCCCGAGGAGCTACTAGGTGCTGGTGTGGGTGGTGGGAAAACGAAGGATGGAAGTCTGATGACCTCTACACACCGTGGGGAAGCAGATTTTTAAGCTGCCGGTATGGACGAGATCAACCCTCCAGGCAAACTGGCCCTCCGGCCTGCCCACGCTTCACCCCGAACAGCCGTCCTATCCGGCTACCGGCCCTCTCCCTCGATGCTAGCAATCGGTGGGTACAACCAAGTCATGGAACCACCGGGAAATACGCACGCCACATGTTCGCCGACAAACGATCAACGAAACACATTCTTCAGTTCCTACAAGACATAGAAATAGGAAACAGTACCACCACGAAGGAGACGAAACAGTAGGATAAAGTGAGGGACGACGTACACTGAAAGACACAATCGTTGGCGCTCTTTTCAACCGTTGCGACTCTTCAAAAGTTGTTGCGACTTGTATGAATGGCGAGTTTCATGGTTAGCTAACTCAACCGGCATCTAGTGATATATTTAGCGAGATCTTAACTGCCAGTACAGCCCTTAGGGGCTGGGGATAGAATAATATATGATTATTGAAAATTGGGGCAGACTGTAGAATAGTTTTATAGATAAGAAAAATAAAAACATAGTTACACACAACGTGCTTCTTGCTTCTCTATCATCTCGTGCTCGTTTTAAATATTTAAAGTAGTTCCTGCATGATTTCTCGGGTCATACTGCTTGGTAAATAAACCATCCCGGCAATAACGTCATCGGTAAGTATTAGTATAAACATTATCGGTAGATAAACGACGATAAGCTTACATTAACCTCATGAATAACCCATCATCCACTACACAGGGCATGGAAAGGAGGATTCCGTTGCGCGTACATTCTTTGTTAAGAAGGAGAGTGGTAGTACTGTTGAGTTCTTGTACCCGTTATTACAGCTGAAATCATAGCCAGATGCACCATAACCTATCGGCGTAGCGTCAAATCTCCATTAGAATTCACCGAGGCTGTCAGACATCTGCACTCAGTCCTACCGTTTCTAGAGTACTTCTTTAGTCATAACGAATCACTCAAATTTCAGGCCCATAGTGCAAGTTTTTATTCTTTTTTTTTTTTTTTTTTTTTTTTTAATAAATTATTAAGACTATCTATAAGAATTTTCGCCTGTACATAACTATTCTAATATTCTGATTCTTACATGCTTCATCTTCGTCTTTTATGTTCTCTCTGACCTCTCTCTAACCCACTTGCTCTTTCCCTCTGCTATCCCGTGGAGTGCCCGGCCGCCTATATCAAGAGCAGTGCACCTCTTTAACTCCGAGGCTGAGTCCGAATGGACCGAACACAGCCGGTATATTGACACCTCCGGCCGCAATACCAAGTTTTTATTCACTAGCATGAAGTAAATTCTTTGAAAAATCCATACAGGAATCGCTTGGAACCGGGAAAATTTCCTGTAAAGCTAGTTATAAACGAGATGTTATTTACGGCCGGGAGATCATAAATAGACGAGACAACACGGGGATATTGCGGGTGATAAGAGTAAGATACTAGACAAAACTCATCGCTTATGATATGAGTAAAATATTCGACAAAACTCATCGCTTATGATATGAGTAAAATATTCGACAAAACTCATCGCTTATGATATGAGTAAAATACTCGACAAAACTCATCGCTTATGATATGAGTAAAATATTCGACAAAACTTGTCGCTTATGATATTCGTTTAAGAAAAGCCCAAGTAAACGAGATGGTTACATTGCCGAGAAAATAGATTACTGTAAAGATATTATGATAGATTATGCGGGAGATAGGATATCGATATCCAAATATCAAGATTCAAGACAAAGGGATGAACCTATCAAGTGCACTGGGATCTGGGCGGCAATACACAACTCCTTCGCAGATATTCTCGGCGATACTTAGGCCTCAACCAAACGGTCATGCAAAGTCACACGGGATGCACAGACGTTTTATGCCCCCCTCACATACCACTCACCTCCCCTGATCCCCTCGCTCCACACCTGAAGCCCGACCACAGAGTGCCGCGTGCTCCTCCCAAGCTCCGAAAAAACGTCTCCACCGTGTCGACTGTTTGTTCGTGCCGCAGTGCTGGTATCGGGATTACCTAGGCTCCCGAGATCCCTGGGTTGCCGTGCCCAACCCCAGTCCACGCCGCGGCTCGGTGAGTGGTGAGTGATTAGTAGACTTTTTCCTCGGTATGTTTATAAGCCGCAGCAAGACAAACTCCGAGAATGCGTCGTGGTCGCGCTATCAATTGGGTAATCGGATCGGTGGTTGAACTTGTCGATGTCCGAGTTAGTCTACTCTGGCCTTGTTGCCTTGCCTGGCGACGGCTTGATGAGCCGAAATGCTTAGCATCGCACTAAACTCTGGCTTCTGTCAAAGGTTTGTTTTTGTTATCGACAAGTTTATTTCCTGGTACATACAGAAAATACGTGTGATTAGAGGACTTTCAAAATAGTAGCATTTAGCACACGTGCGCGATGAAGATGGGACGGAGTCGTGCCCGCAGCCCGTAGGATCCAAAGTACGTGCAGCATCCTCATCATCTACCGCAATCTATGAGCGAATTCTTCAGGTGAAAAGTTGTTGAGGACGGCTAGACACGGCGTGGTGAGATGGAGCAAGGTCTTAAGAATTTTGGCCTGATGGCAACAGAAAAGAAACAAAAAGGTACATTTGTAAGCCACTTTGGAATCGTGAAGCGGCGATATCCAGATTACACGGTGATTATGGTGATGTCGAAATTGGCAGAAGTTCCAACGCTGTACATACTAGGGCTCCCAGGTACCACTGCAGATCGCGGACAGTTCCGAATCGGGGAACTTTCGGTACCTGCGACGGGAGTCAAAGACCGATAATTTGTCTCGGCGGAGAAATTTCGTAGTTTCGTGCTTCGCCCAGGCTTCCGCGCCACAGGCCATTTCAGTTTCAGGTTCTGTTTGTCGGTGGGTATGGGCTTTGGACAAGCTTTCTGACGAGGGGTTGATCCCGTTGACTGTGCTAGCTGCTGTGTAACTCGAGGATGCAGGGAACTGCAGTTTGCGAGCAGTTCATCTAATTTGCGGGCAGTTCATCTGGATGTCGAGGCAGACCTTGCAGATCCAGCAGATCTGGTGAGGCACAATGGGTGGGGAATCCAATCTGAATCCTCCCATTAGATGCATTCCCATCCGCAGCATCCACCGAACATCTGTTCAACCCGGATGTATATTAGCTTGTATGTGCCGACTTTCCATGCGCAGAAAGCGACTCCACCCAAATCACCCCGGCTCCGCTTCACCGCCCAGTCCGAAGCTGCTGTCCAACACGTTGCACGTTGTTGCACGTTATTGCACGTTGTTGCACGTTGTTGCGACCACCCCCAGCCAATTGAAGAGATGCGATTTCTGCACGTGTAACGCGTGTTGGGATTCCATGATCGTTCGAGGAAGGCAGCTCTGGATATTATCGAAGCTTCTCTGCATAGGCTATTCGTGACGTTGTTGGCTGAACTCAAGTTGCGTGTGTTTGTAAAATCTATAACATGTCGATGAATTCCTGGCATTGAAGCAGCAGTTCGATTCTACAGCCAGCAGAAATGACTCTCCTTCAGGTCCTCGTGTGTGCGCTTCTCAGCACTTCAGTTTCCGCCTCCTTCAGCGCAAACTTAAACTACCGCAGTCCTTCTCTCAACCATCCCGATCTCGGAATCGCTGTTCACAAGGTCCAGAAACGTAATGACCCCGCCTGTCCCTTCAACGCCGAGGACTTGAAGTTTACCCACGGTGTTGCTTCTGGTGATCCTTATCCCGAGTCTGTTATCCTTTGGACTCGTATCTCCCCCGACGATGACAACTCTCACTCCAATGTCACTGTTTCCGGATTGGCCCCGCTTTACGATCACGATAACGAGAAATATGTCAAGATCTCAAAGGCCCCTGTCTGTGTTGAGTACAAGGTTGCTCGCGATGAGGGAATGAAGAGTGTTGTCGACCGTGGACTTGCTTGGACTTCTTCTGATGTTGACTACACCGTCAAGGTAAGCGCTTTCTGGTGTCACGGAGACGAGTACTCTAGACGAGCTCGCTAACACCCCACCCAGGTCGAGGCTTCCAACTTGAGACCCTACACCACCTACTACTACCAATTCAACGTCTGCGGATCTTCCTCCGTCAAATCCCCCGTTGGACGTACCAAGACCACTCCCCGCAAGGGCGACAAGCTCCACAACGATGTTGGAATCGCAGTCTACTCCTGCTCCAACTTCCGTAAGCCATCTTTCTCTCTGCATGACAAAACCCCCCCAGCTAACAACTATCCAGCCCAGGGTTACTTCAACGCCTACGGTAACGCCGTCCGCAAGGACGATGTCGACTACGTCATCCACCTCGGAGACTACTTCTACGAGTACGCCAACGGCGGTTACGGCTGGGGTAACGAGCTTGGACGTATTCCCCTTCCCGACAAGGAGATTGTCTCTCTCTACGACTACCGTAAGCGCTACGCCACCTACCGTACCGACTTAGACCTTCTCGACAACCACCGAGTCTTCCCCTGGATTTCCGTCTGGGACGACCACGAGGTTGCCGACAACATCTGGAAATCCGGTTCTTCTCACATGAACAACACCGAAGAATCATTTGTCCACGACGGGGGTATTTCCGTCGACCAAAGAAAGGCACACGCTGTGCGCGCCCACTTTGAATGGATGCCTCTCCGCCAGGTTGACATGGATGACAACCTCCGTATCTGGCGCAACTTCGAAATCGGTGACTTGTTGGACTTGATCATGCTTGACACCCGTGTCTACGACCGCTCCATCACTGACATGTACTGGAACACCGATTATATTCATGACATCTCCAACGACCAGGGACGTTCTTTGATGGGAGCACGCCAGGAGAACTGGTTCTATAAACAGCTTATCAACTCCAAGAACCGTCAAGCAAAGTGGAGAGTTGTTGGACAACAAATCATTATCTCCGGTTTGGACCTTAGCTATGGAAAGGCTACCAAGAACCCGAACTCGATGGATGCTTGGGATGGTTACCTTGCCAACAAGAACAGGACTTTCAACACTATTGTTGAGAACAAGATTGACAACACTGTTTTCCTTGCCGGAGACTCCCATGCTTCTTGGGTTTCTGACTTGGTCTGGGAGGGACACGGAAAGTACGATGAGAAGACTGGTGCTGGATCTATCGGTGTCGAGTTTGCGGGAACTGCTGTTTCTTCCCCTGGACCCTTTGCGAATAAGACCGAGGCTACTGCAACCAACGGATCTACTTGGTTGATCAACAACAACCCTGAGCTTCAGTGGCAGGAGGCTCATTACCGTGGTTACTACAACTTGAAGATTGGGTACAACAAGATTGTTGCGGACTTTTTCGGAGTCCCGGATATCAAGACTAGGAATGGATTGGAGATTAAGCTCGCTACTTTCGAGGTTAATGATGGAGAGAATAAGTTGGCTCGTGACCCGGCCCCCGGAAAGGCTTGGGGTGGTGCGCTTAAGAACGGTCAGGTGGAGAAGGGGGTTGTTTATGATACTGCTAAGACTCCTAAGAAGGTTCAGCAGAAGGAGCAGCACGGACAGCACTAGAGGAGGATTACGGAAAAAAGTAATGTCATTAATGGTGTGATAGAGGAGGATTTTTTATGGGATACGTGTAAAATGTAATGCAAGATCAAAAGATATGGATATGTAGTAATGAAAAGGGCGGGGTTGTATGGTTCACAATTATTTGGTGTTCTTTTCGCGTGAAGTTTTCTTTTTGAGTGATCAACTTATAACAAATCACCACTTTCCACCCTGGAGTTGGGTGGAAAACGACTCTGAAGGCGTTCTGATAGTACTCATTATTATCTGGACAGCCGTGTACTTTGTGGCTTACAAACATACCGAGGAAAAAGCTCTACTAATCATTCACCGAGCCGCGGCGTAGTTGGCCACGGAAGCCTCCCGATACCGGCACTTTGGTACGGCATCTAGAGACTTTTTCGGAGCTTGGCGGAGCACTCAGTGGCCGTTGGTCCCCGAGATGCAGGTGTGAAGTGAAGAGAGTGGGGAGTGAGGGGACATATGTACAACGGCTGTACATCCCCTGGGCTTCAAGTGCATCACTATGTATTTGATTTCAGTATCTGCGGAGGAGTTGGGTATTGCTGCACTTTAAAGATAACAGGTTTACCCGTTTGTCTTTGATAACCCCAGATTCCGCAGATTGGGGTTTCGGTATCGATATACTCTGGCCTCACATAAAATAATTCATTTTCTTGGCATCATCTCGTTTCATAAACTCATATCATAAGAGAGATGTTTTGTCTAGTATTTACTCGTATTAGAGTATGTACCCCCAACTTCTAAGCAATGTCCCCGCGTCGTCTATAATCTCCCGGATCGGTAAATAATATCCCCCATCTCGTTTCTGTTCATTGATTAGGGTGCCCCTAATGGTTCATCTATGCACACAAATACTAAACTCTGGCCGTGTCTATGAGGCAAAACCTTCGTTTAGCCATAGTTTACACTTGTGTAGAGTACCAAGACATTGATTCCTTCACGGGAACGACTTGCACGCGTATGTCTGCGGAGGGATGTTTTTTACGCAACACCACTTCTGAACTCAACAAAGCCTTTGAGTCTTTGACAAGCCACCATCTCACTGCCAATTATCCCCCATGGACATCATTTCGGCTACAACTATCCCCAATAGGAAAGTTTGCAAATTGTATCAAAGGGAAGTTTATTACGTAGATCAAGTAGATCTGCACTTGGGGATAGGTAGCGTGACTGCGAGAGGTTATTTAGGAAAGTCCAAAATGGAGAGATGGTGATTGGGTATTCCAGACGGAACTTGCGTTGAGTGCATAACAAAGGGAAGAGAGGAATAGTGGAATGGAGGAATGCAGAACAGCATAGCACCATCACGATTCACAGCATTGGGGGAACGTTGATTGAACACTCGATTGGATGTAGAGTAAGAAACTTGCGCAGCTTCGCTACGTGCATAACAAAGGAAAAGGAATAGTAGATCTAAGTCGCATCGCAGCATCAAAGAAAAAACGCTGATTTGACGTAAGGTGGGCCTTAGAGTACAGCAACGTTGGTTGGCCGTGTGGTATGTAACTTGATCGCCGGAAATCTGATTCGACGTAAAAAGAGTATGCACCTTGAGGTTTGGGCCTATCACAGCCTCCCAGAATTCGTTGGCCGTCTAAACTTGAAAATTAGCAATCACAGCATCTGCAGACTCGTTAATTGGCCAGTTTTCCCTTGCTCTTCCATCGACTACTGGGTAAACGTGGGTTCTTTGTCTTACAGCGGAAACGTTTCAAACCTCCCGCCCGCACTTGCATGAGCGATATCGATGTCGTCGAATTAGAAACACCACCAGAGAGCGGATAACCCAAACCGTTCTTGGTTCTGCACCTGCAACAGCTCACCGCAACAAGGAGCAACACACCAATGAATTCCCCGATCGTCAGGCACCAGGAACCAACCGGGTTCTTTAGGTCCTTCCCGCAAAACAACCTGTCATCGAAAACCGGTTGTCGTCACGGGAGATGGATGAACTTAAATAGGCGCGGGAGTCGAAATCCGCCCTGTCTGAGCATCCACGGTTGCAGCACGTGTAGCGCTACGATCACTTTGCCAGCCGCGTCCAAGGCTGAAGCAAGCCCGATTCCGCGGAATCGCTGCCAAAGTTCCCTAGATAGTCCACCGCGCTATTCCTCCCATAGCGACAACCTCGTCTCGGGGAGCAAAACGGGAACTCAGTCGATGCTAAGACGCACTGGTGGATCGGACAGGGAGTGGATCCGGATATGCTTATCGGAGACTCCGCGACGCTAAACACCTACCGCTGAATCTACCTAACCAACTCAGTTTAGCCGATAGAAAAAGAAGCTTTTCGGCGATGCGCCGGTTCCTGCCTTAGGAGTTTTCGGATTACATAGAACAGGCTGCTAAAAGTTGCGCCAAAGATGCGCGTCGGAATTAAGTCCCGCTGATGATTTGTTATGTCCGGAAACAGGGTTGAAGAAAACCCTTGCCCTGGGGAACTTCATGAGAGTTGTTGGCGACGATTCTGCTGTAGATGATGTTCGTGGTGTAGATTCTATCGAGAATATGATGGATGGGGGGATTAGATGAACCACTTGATGACTGGCGAATGGCCGACACCCGTTAGCTAGCGAGGGCACGACGCGGAAGGAGAGTGACATCAGCGTTACACGCCGGTTTGCACTCGCTGTTTGCTAGTTGTTTGTATATTTGTACGCCCAAACTTTGGCAGCTGAAGAGGTGTGGCTGGGGCCGTGGAGTTGGGAATAGGCGAGAGTAAGCTGTGCAGTGTGCGTTTCGCCAAAGTATTGTGTGGACCCTGAAACCGGGTGTTGACTTCCACAGCGCTGTGCGATACGAGATGCGATGCGGGGTGCAAAGAAAACCTGGTAAACGTCGCAACTTACGGAGGAACTCACCAAGCTCGGTTAGCCATCTCCGTCGCTTCCAGTTCTTCACAACGGTTCAAACTTTAACCTGCTTATCTGCAGGAATTCTGCAGCTCGTAGATTTTCCATTTAGATAGACGATACGGCGTGGCCGATGGTTGACGTCGTGGGGTACACGCGAAACGGCTGTGCAGCGGTTAAAGACGTGATGTACTTAGCGAAAGTTTGCTGTCGAAGGTTCTACCAGATGCGGGAAATCTGTACCTGCGTCAAACTTGCGGCTGATGAGTAGAGGTAGAGGTAGAGGTGGAGGTAAATTCAAATCTGCCAAGCGGGGCAGTGCTGCTCCAAACTCCCATCGCCCTCGCCCTCGCAGTTTGCTTTTACACGCGTCTTCAATCTCCATCTTGAAGAATCTTCAGTGATGCCACAGAACACTCAGAATAGAATGATCATGGAGGTAAGCGATGTTGATGAAAGCGAATAAGTCCCCCTCGCGTCAATTCTTTGATGTATACCAATAAGCTGGTCGATGAATCTAACCTTACGACAGGATAGGAGAAACGGAGAGTGCCATGCGTTCTCCGTGGTAATTTATCTTCATGGCATCATGTACCGTTGAAAGCAGATCAGCAGAATCTCTAGAGATGAGACACTCGATGTCAGCTGTTGAATCAGCACGATGCTTGCCGGTGCTGCAGTATGACCATGGCGTTGAGATGTACCAATGTGCTTCGGCACTAGCTGGTTTCATGCATTTTGTATTTGCAGAATGCTTCATGACTTGTAAGCTACCTGTCGTTGATGGTGCTAATGTATCGGTGATAGTTTCTATCGGATCAATCATCACATCGAGATCACCGTATATTTGTTGCGCAAGCGAAAACAGATTGCATGTATATTTGTTTACGTAGGCCAAGTACCTATTCTGAGAGGATATGGAAGATAACAAAACCATCGCGAAAAACCCTGCGACAAGAAACCGTGAAAGCCCCAACTCCGAAGGAAAGAAGACAGACGTTAAAAAAAAAAAACAAAATGGTACTATTGCTGCTATAAAAGGAAAAAATGATAACTCCTCCAAACAGAACTCCAATGCTAAGCCCCCTCCATATGTAATCCACCGTTATACCAAACTAAAAAAACCATCTCCCAGTTACTCCCGCCCACGATCCCAAAGACAAAAGAAAAAAAAAATACACTAATAGTACACCCAATCTGGTGGTGCTCCGCGATCCACACATCCCCGTTTACATCTCATCCCCAGCGTTGACCCAGTCATCAAAGATTGGGTCGCGCGCGGCAAGGGGCTCCAAACCGTATGCCTCATCAGCATCATGCTGGTTCCGAACGATTCTAACGTTGTCGTGGAGCTGGCTTTCATGCGGCATACGGCAGTTATCGAAGGGAAGACCAGCCTCGCCGGCCGGTCCCATCTTGGCGAACTCGTAGTAGTCGAAATTGTGGGGCTCCATTGTGAGACCCAAGGACATAGCCGCAGGAATCGCGGACAGTTGGTCGGGGTTTGTCGCATACGATACCGGGCGGGCGGCGCGCTTGCGCTTGTTGTTGCCGACTTGGAGGGCGGCAACCTTGCGCTTCTTGTTGCGGCCTTGGGGTACTTCATACTCCTCCTCCTCTTCCTCCTCCTCCTCCTCGTCGTTATCGGCGATCTCTGCGCAACCGACTGGAATACCCTTCCTCTTGATTTCCTGGCAGGCAAGACGGAGCCGCTTCAACTCCTTGCCGTCGTTCTTCTTCTTTGCGTTATTGATCTGATTATCGATGAATCGCTAAACAATGTTAGTAGGATTCACACGCGGATCGGATTGAGGGAGTGCTTACTTGTCGCATCTTTCTAGGATTAGCGACAATGTCGTCGAGCGTGGTAGGCCTGCTCATGCGAAACACAGATCCCTTGCACTTCTGCGTTGCTGTTAGTTTGCCGACATACCAACGGAATCACAATAGAAAGAATGCTTACCCTCAAAACTTCACAAATGGTATCGAAGCGGGCCTTAAACACATATCCACCAACGGATTCCTCAGGTCCCTTGGTGTGGATCTTCTTGAGCGCAACCTAGAATCTCGGTTAGTATCTGTCAAAGCGTCGAGAGTGTTCAACTTACAAGGAACTGTTGCGCAATGCGCTCCATATCGGGCTTCAGCAGCTTGTGTTTCCAATGGGCCAAAGGAGTGGTATTTGGCATGTCGAAGACTGAGGAACCATCACAGATTGATTCGATGATTCTGTCTATGATCTGTTGGTCGGGAATAGGAAGGGGGTTGGTTTTTTCGCAGGCTTGGACCTTCTTAAATCTGGTTGCGGTATCGACAAACAAGTTCTCAAGGGCCCTGAGTTCGTTGATCTGGGCATCGGCGAAGCTGTCGACGTAGGATGGGTTCGAGCCGTTTGCGAGGGCCTTTTCGACAAGATCTTGACGGAACTCTTCAAGAAGATGTTCGTGATCGATAGGGCTACCGACACGGTTGCGAGTGAAGTCGGCAAAGTGCCTGATCACATCGATGTCGATACCGAACTTATTGTCGTCGATCGTTGCGACCTGGAGGGAATCCGGTTCCAGATCTGGAGTCTCAAGACGCGCAAGACTAGGATCGATGTCAGATGCGGGAATCACATCGCGAATGAGATTCATGTCGTAAGATGTAGCAGGTCCCTGCTCAAGGGCAGAAACAGTCTCGGTATTCTGGGACTGGAAGAGGTCCGGGATATCTTTAAAATACTCTGAAACAGGACCACGTAACTCTGCCATTGCGTTTGTGATAGTAGAGAAGTCTTTCAAACGGGAGTTCCTCGTGATGGTCGGTAGGTATCCGGTGTGTTTAGCTGAGGCACGGGAATTCCGTTTCGTTTGTTGTGGGAATGGGTGTGTGGCGTAAGGTAGAAGTGTTTGTTGAAGAGAAAAGTGGCTGACTGCTGTTTATCGAACTGTGTGTAGAAGGTTTGCTGTGGTTAGAAGGATGAGAGGCAGAAGAGCTGGCGTTTTATTGGTATTTGGCGAGTTGAGACTGAATGGCAAAGAGATATGACCAGAAGGGTTGATACTGGATTCTATTGACTGTTACAATTCAATATTGAATGAATCCGGTAGGTTAGAATGATTGTATGAGTTGCTATTCAAACTGAAATTGCTGATGTGTTTCTGGCGGTGGAACTTGTTGACTAAATAGGTGGGTTATACGGTAGACAGGCAGTTCGTTGTTGGGGCAGATGACAAGCCAGAGTGAATGGCAAACACCAGAGATTCATTTCATTAGTGGTTGTAAACAACATTTTAGGCCCCCGGAAACAAATTGCAAGACAGCACTACACTTTTGGTATTGCCTCGGGGTGTGGATAGCCCGGAATGCTATGCACCTTCATCACGTTTGCTTGAAAGAGCAGTTTTTTTTTTGACGCTGGATTTGCAGGTAGCCGAACTTTTGCAACTTTTGCACCACCAAATACACCCGTAGCTGCACCAGCGAACGACACGACTTGGCAAACGAACGGAATGATTGAACACAACGAACTATGGTAACGAGAAAATCCCGAAATAACGACCAAGGCAACGAGCGAAAGAGATTGATCGGGCCGGCTGATCAGTCGGTACCTAACGAAGTCCAACGATACCAGATCAGGCCATATTAATCCAATAAAACTTGTTTACGAAGGCACCAGCGAAACAACTCTCGGCTAGCATTGCAGGTTACAGCGAACCATAGTCACGCGGAGTCCGAAACTTGAGATCGTCCCGTAGGCCGTTTCTCCATTGTCTACAATGTCTTTGAGTTATCAAAGCCCGTATCGAGAAGCCATTCAGAGCGGTCGATTTCTAGGGTCTCATTGGTCATGGAGGCCAAAAGAGTGGTTCCATCATGTTTATTTTCTGTTCGGCATTGGATTCGGAGCGCCGTATTGCGATACGGTGGACTGGTGTCGCAATTCATTGTGATGCTGTAAACATTAGGGACGAGTGGTGAGTCGTGACGAAATCGGGGGTCTACTTTGACTCCAAAAACTGACGAAAAAAAAGAGGGTTCTGACAACGGCATCTTAAGCGGAACTCGCCTTTGGATAGCCTTTTCAATAATTATTACAACATCGCTAAGCCTCCAGCGCTCTGCCGAATATTGATGAATATTCGGCAGAGAGCGTGGTGGTTTTTTGCCAATGGGAATGGTCGTTGTTGTACAACACCGTTTACAATTCCATGATCTCCTTATATGGTGTCCATGTGGTACAGACGCGTTGGAATTGAATGAACACCTGAACCCTGTCTAAGCGAACGCCGATGAAACAGACATTACGACACGCCAGGCCATCATTCCCCAGATCTCCCGAACGACAATACGAAGAACCATACGAACAGCTACACTTCATAGATATGCTATAGTTCCCATCATTACAACATAATCTATACCTATCGATAATGCTAGCACCACCGTGCTTATCGCTAAAATTAAGTGCAACAAAGAAAATGTGCATGTCGCTCTCGTTTGCGGGGTGGACCTTGATCCCCATAGGGCTCGCGCAGCTCGCGTAGATGCAGCGATAACCTGTGGCTTCATTCTATTCATTCTGCGCATTGTGTTCCCGTGGGCATTGTTGTAAACGAAGGAAATTGGGCGATGGAATGCCGAAACATCGGCCGTCCGTCGGTCCGTCGTCAATGATCTGCGGCAGTTGTGGGTAAGGGTTATTGCGCGTGCGCGCTCGATGCTAGCTGGAAATGGAAGGAGATTTTTAGATGCAGCACAGGGAGATGCAGCGGTACGATTGAGCGCCAATCAATGTAGATGATGTCGCTTTGATGTTGATGATGCCGAAGTGTGCGTGTTTCGGGAGTCGCGGGCCGGTGTTGTCGGTTCCCTTGCAGATGTCACTCGGCCCCGGCGTCTGTGAATCTCGACCTCGAAGTCTGCTGCAGATTTTAAGGGAAAAGGGAAAAATAAGACTCGCTTTTTTCTCTCGACACTCGGCCCCGGCCTGGCATCTGAATTCTCGACCCCGAAGTCGGCTGTGTTGCAGAAAGAAGCAAACAAAACTCGCTCTTCTTCTCCCGACACCCAAACACTATCTTCACCCACGGGTTCGAACAACCTCTTTACCCAACACAACCACGCTCATTAACCAACATCACCATGGATACCCCCGACCCTCCTCGTCTCCTTGCCGATGGGATGATCCCCACCATGACCTCTCAGGAATTCCAGAAGATGCTGGAGAACCTTCGCCAGGGGGGTGCTACAGTTCCGCCTTGCACCCCGCCTAATCATCGACCCCAGGGAGCCCAGGGAGCCCAGGGGATCATGAGCGCAAGCCCAATTCCATGGTGGTCACCTACTCCTCCTCCGGCACACGCAGTCCCGAATCTTCCAAGATCTCATACCGTATTTGTTACTGGATCTACTGCTGCATGTATGTGTCCATCTCCTCCTTTATCCCTCCATCTTTACCCTCCACCTATCAGCTTTTCTCGAGTCTCCAGCACAAATAACTCGAGCCCACCCCGCGACTAACATCAACACAGCTCCGAGTCCACCCCCAGCCTACTCCCCCATCAACTCCCCCCGCGATTCCTACGTCTGGCCCTCAATCCAATCCATCGCCGCAAGTACGCCCACACCTTTCAGTATCGACCACACCTCCTGCCGCCGCACCCTGGAGCAACTCAAAAGCCAGCACTCCGAGCAAATTGACAAGATGAATAAAGAGATCTTTCAGGCGCAAGTTGATATGTGGTATGCGCGTGACGAGCATGCTAAGACTAAAGATTTGCTTGCTGCTGCCAAGCAAGAGCGGGATTCGGCTCCTAATGGGTTGGAGGAGGACGTTATACAGTTGAGGGAACAGATTAGGGATTTGGTTAGGGAGAGGGATGTTGCGAGGATGGAGGGGGTGGAGATGAAGGAGGAGCTTTCTGAGGTCAAGGGGGAGTTGGAGGGGGTTAGGATGGAGCTGGGGTTTGTTAAGGCAGAGAAGGAGAGGTTGAGGGATGAGGTTGGGAAATATGAGAGGGAAAAGGAGATGAGGGAATTGGAGGAGATGGTGGAGAAGCAGTTGAAGATTAAGAAGGATAAGGAGGAGGAGAGGAGGCTTCAGATGGTTCCGGGGGCTTTTCCCGCCTCAGACATTGAGGTCTTTAGGTCCGCGGTTTAAGAGCGACGATAGATGAATGATGGAGATGCGGCCGCTGCGAGCGTGTGGCTGCGGATATGTTTTCTTTACTACAAGTTGTTGGAGGTCGGGAGTTGGAAGGTCGTTTACATAATCTAGGTACAAGAGAATTAGGTTGTTAGGATTTCATATCTACTGTACCTAATCTAGCTAGTGCTACAAAAATAAATGCCGCGTATACAGGCGGAAGAAGGCAGACGCGGATGTACCGCGTGAATCGGCGTGATCATATCCACGGAGTTCTCTGTGCGTACACGTACACCTGCACTGCAATTGTCCTACCTTTACTTTCATTCACATAAATGTATTCAATCTTCTCATTCTTTACAAAACGTCACACCTTCTTTTTCAATTCTTTCTCCAATTCTTATTCATGACGCTAAGATACAAGCATCAGCAACAAAACAAGCCACAATCCAAATCCCTTCATTCAGTTCGTCTGATGTAGTTCTCTCTAACAAGGCGTTCCAACTCATCAATGATCTGTTTAAGCAGATCATTCTCCTCTTTCTCAGCCTCAAGCTTCCCCTGCAACTCGCTGTAATTGTCTTCGTCCTCCTTCTACCCATCATTAATTCAACCCATCCTTCTAAGCTAAGCGTAGCGTGAAGGGGTTAAACTCACCTGTTTCGACTCCAGCTTCTCAATTTCATCCCTTAATTCTTGAACTTCATCCTCATGTTCCTCCTTCATTTTCCGCATATCATCCTTCATCTGCTCAACCTGTTCTTCCGCATCCACCTGATTCTGTTCCGCCAACTCTTTGTCCGCTAAAATGTCGTTATAATCCAGACGCAGCTGGAGACAGATCCGGACTTGCTCGTTATATAGCCGGGTTAGACGAGCAGTTTCCTCGAAAATATGAGGGGATGTTTGGAATTCATCGGTCCGGGCTGGATCTACGGGACCGGTGTTGGCAGTTGGGAGGCTGTTGCGGCGCTCGTTGGGGTGGCTGGGATTGGCGTTGACATTGGCAGAAGGAAGAGTGCGGCGGCGGTTGGTGCGGCTGATGTCTCGGAGGGTTCGGTTGGGAGGATTCATAGTGTTTGAATTTCTTGGAGGACAAGGGGATGGGAAGGATTGGAGTAGTGCGGATGACGGGTTTTTGGTTATCGGTGGTGCAAGTTGAACTGAAGGTCATACATAACAAGTCACTCGATTACGACCATTGGGGTTTGTTCTCGGCCATATGGTTAATGGAAAATTGAAATGTTTCAATTCAATTTGATACCGGATACAAAAAAGACACTTGAATATAGCCTACGACATAATTCTCTTCACGACCAACTTAACCGGTCTACAACCCTTGACTGCCATCTGTTAGCAACATTACACATCACTAGAGTGTTGAATACGAACCTGGCTCAGTGGTATGAGTTTGAACATACAACCCCAACTCATTATTAATCGGATTCTTGGCCACACAAAACTCTGCACGATAGCGGTCGTTAGTGAGCATATTGAATGATTCACCATACCACTCGTTGCTACCTACCTCGACTAACCCCCTTGTCATTAGGCACCGGATTCAACACAACCTGCACTGCATCAACCTCACTACACTCATAATGTCCCACCAAACCTAGAGCATCTTGTGGAGCCGTAACAAAAGAAACCTGTCGATACACAGTCTTGATGGGTGCTCTCAAATACGCGGTGAATTTCGTCTTAAAGATATTGAGGTGAGAGTCTTTAAATTCGATACGGTTAGGAGAGCCGAGAGGTGAGATAACGGCACGGTAGTCGCCGGGGGTGCCTTGAGGGATGTAGTGGACGGCTTTATGGTGGAGGTCGTGGTAAACGGTGGATTGCGTTTCGAGGGTGAAGGGGTAGGGGAGGGAGTAGAGGAGGGGGAGGGGGACTTTGCAGCGTTGTGCGGAGACGAGGGTGAACAAAAGGGTGAGGAGGAGGGTGAGAGTGTGCATCTTGGTAGTGGTTTTGGGGGTAAGATGGAGAGGAGAGGAGATCTGGAATGATGATATCAATAACATTATCAGTGGTCCCAGGAATGGAGGGTTTTATAAGTCTTCCAGCGGAGAATCGGTCTCCGAGAACCAATTACACATCTCCATTCTTCAGCTACAGAACGTCGGTGTTTTAGTGAGACATTAATTCAGGCTTCCTACGCTATCCGGATTTCTCGTATTCTCGTGTTCCCGTGTATCCAACTACTTTATTCTTTTGACGAATTCGGTACGCCGAGAAGCGCTGATGGGTTGTTACTAATTATATCCCATTCGTGATACGGGTGGGCGGTAGGGGTATGTGGTTGCGAAATTTTCGGGCCACCAATAGGCGTGATAGGAGGAAGCCCTTGCATTCTGCAGGTACCGGGAAAGTGCCGTTGCACAGCTGCCGAGATGGATTATGATTCGGCCGGCCGCTGATGATGGCTATGAACGGGTGGGAGTACCAAGGAAGCTTCACAAGGGTTATCTTACATCAGCTATGTGTAGGATGGGCGATTTCACGAGCGTTTTATTGCCTCGAGGCCTTGCAGGATGGAGAAACTAAGGTATTACCGTATCGAAATTTAACCGGCTAAATTGGATGCAAGAGAAATAAATGAGTAATACAAATCCTATGCAAGGACACATCGCTTCGAAAACCCTATGCAATTTAGGTTAAGGCCCTTCTGAGCTGTAGATTTCTGCTGTAATACAAAACATCTTAAGCTGCAGAAGTCAAGATCCCACGATCTCGCAATGCATGTATTTACCTACCACTCACACTTCGAGTCTTCAAATTTTGACACGATCGTGCGCTAATTAGGTAAATCCTTTCTCCAATTCCTTGTGGTTCTATATCAATATATTTCCACGTCATATACGTGCTGTTTATCTGTTGTCATGAATTCTCACCGCGTCACCTTCTGGTGGTTGTCTTGCACCCAGTTGAAGTTAATCCGGATCACTTTTTCTCACTCATATCAACCCGTCTCACACCATTTCACACTTCGACAACAGGGTCAAAATCGGCAACCAGAGCGTTCGTCAACGGATTAGTTATCTCTAATCTAAGGCGGCAAAGTTAACATTCCTCTTGAATGAAAGGTGTACCAGAATTCACTCGAATAGCTAGCTGGCTGTGTGTGCAGGAGCAGCCCACCGGCTAGATGGAGTACAGTTTATCGGTGCTCTGAGAATGAAACCCCAAGTTCTGCGTCTCGAGTCTCAACGCAAGCCGATGAACTCCGCCATAAACAGAACCTACTAAATGGACATATGGATTTGCGGCGAAGCTGAAGCATCATTGCATACGTCAATACGCCTTGTCTGAGTGGCCCCCGGACGAAATTGTCCTCCGCAGTGGATGTTGTCCAAGCAATTCAGCACAATCTCATGTTGGACCCTCATCCGCACCCCCTCGGGTTGAACATGACATAGCAATAACCATAGGCAAGTGATGCCAAGGCTTGCCCTGATCTGTGCGGGGCCAGGGGGCAATGTAAAGCTGTCGAAGGGGACTGTGGAGAAGTTAGCCCTACTAGGGTGGGATTGATCCCACAGTGAATTCGACACCGCGACTATAAATACTGCTCTCCGCATGCGCTCCTCTCTTTTTTTTCTTTACCCCAACTATCGACGACCACACCCAAAGCTACGATCGACGATAGTGACACCCCTCATCGAGACCTTTATCGAGACCTTTATCGAGACTTTTATCAAGACTTATATCGAAACCCTTGCCGACAAATCATCGAGACTTTTATCGAGACCCTCATCGCAAGATTTCGTATCACGAGCAAGAATTTATTGATTGGTAAAGAGAGACAACTCCAGAAAACAAAATGGCTGCATTCTTTCCGCGCCCATCGACACCTGCGTTCCGACCCGGTCAGAGTACACCTGCAACACCCAAGCGATTTGGCATCCTGAAGGATAAGGCCGTCTCGCCTGATGAAGTTCCGGAGATCCCCAACTTAGAGGAGATCCAGAGAGTAGTATGCAACTCATTCCGCGTTTTCATAGACCTCAACCTGCTGACATGTCATCAGATGGAGTCGGATAGCAAGAACCTTAGGACACCATCTAAGAAAGCCTCCTTCTGGAAACCTATTCACGATGACGATGACTCACCCCAAGTATGTATCCTCTATACTCTTCATCATTAAGATTTCTATGAGAGATGGAAGGCTAACTTGAGAAAGAAAACGCCAAGCAAAGTGCGGGGGTTGTCGAAGCACATGAAATCACACCTCAGTTTGAAGGGTGAATCACAACAACCGGACATGATCAAGCCTGTAAGTTAACCGATACACAACTCCGCCCGCTAAATTTTCTAATGCATACCGATAGTCTGGAGCCGGAGCTCTCCCAGGCGGCATGTGCCCGGAGCCGACAAAGCGCCAGCTGATGGCTCGTGAAGTCGTTGTGGCTATGAAACTGTGGGAAACGGAGGAGAGTTCGAAAAACCTCTCTATCGTCCAGAGAGTCCGATCAATGAGTACTTGTAGTTCTCTCGCTCCAAGGATTGGCAATCGTCTGTCAGACCCTTATGCCATGGACGAAATCTTTCAGTCCACTACCCCGAACGACGACATTCCTCCGGTACCCCCCATCCCGGCTCATTTAAGATCGTCCCAAGCCTCATCCTTCCAGCAATCATCCGGCTTTCCCCCGGTTCAGGACTCCGACGCAAGACATTCCTTCCAACGGCATTCACAAGAATGTCAGACATCCGACTCCGACCATGTAGCCCTATTAGGAGAAGATGATGGTAGGGATTATCCTGATAATGACAATGTTACGCAAGCCAGGATTGAAGCTGATGGTTTAGCAGGAATTGCCACCGGGATTGAAAGGGTAACGAGAGACCGAAAGGTCTCTGACGCCACTGCCACGCAATCTATCCGGACGACCCAGACTATCCGGAACGTACAGACCAGCCAGACCACCGGGACTGCTCCGCCTGTCCGCAAGGGCCTGATTGATATTGTTTCTGATGAGCCGAGACCGGAAATTGTATCAGTCGTACATATGCATGGCTACCAGCCATTCGCAGTTGGCGACCCAAACCTGCAGCACGCCAATCCCTTTGCATTCATCCACGAAAGCACCATGCGGGATGCGATGTACCTGACCCCCGGTGTACCAGCGGAGACGGACATCAGCATCAAGCGGCTGGTTGACAAGTGTCGAGTGCTAATGGACGAGACGGATAAGCTCGAAGACATTTAGGAAATCTTCGATGCTGACATATACCGTCACGAGGCTGTGGCCATGAAGAAGTACAGGGCAGAGCAAAGAGAGAAGCAACGGCTAGAGAATGAGAGAAAGCAGCTGGAGAAACTCGGGCTACCGTTACCCCAGGAGCCGGAGAAGAAGAAGCCATTGATGAACCTGCCGGAGATCAAGTTTGACGTTGAACAATTGCCGATCAAAATCCCCAAGAAATGGCAGAGATACCTGACTATGAGCAGGGAGAAGCGTACCCTTTGTGAGGAGCTGGATGAAAGATGGGAGACTCTCCTCAAGCGGACCGAGGAATATCAGATTCACGTGAAGCTTGTTGACAGAGAGTACAACATCGTTTCATCCAGTTTCCCGAAGACTACGCTCATCCGGGACTGTGGGAAGGATCTCATCGATGCCAAGGGAAAGTTTGAAAAGTTCAGAGGTTATGTGCTTGGACGCACGCGGATGTTTTATAACTCCGACTGGGAGTTTGATCATCCAGACTTCGAGACGCGCAGAATAAACGACGTCTATCACTGCGTCTTGCCGCCCCACGTTATTGCACGACGAAGGGCAGAGCGAGCAGTTGAGAGGCTGGAAAGAGATGACCCTGGATCGGAACAGGCCCTAGAAGCACAGGCACACCTTGAAGCGCTTCTTGAAGCCCAGAAACCGAAGTACGACATATGGCCGGATCCTGAGCCGGAGGAGCCAGTGGAGCAGGAGGAGCCAGCGGAGCCAGCAAGCAGATCAGCCCTGGCAGCCGAGGTAGCTCCACTACCTATGGAAACAGCGATACCACCGATTAAAAGTATGCCACCTCCAGATCGGAATTCAAGCAAGGTTATTCACAACTGGATCTAATACGTTTGCGATTTGGTGTTCGGTGTTCGGCAATTTCTGGATCAGCAGTTGTGTATGTTATAGTGAGAAGATGATGATGATGATGGTACGAGTTTGTTTGTTGGCGGTTTTTAGCAGTTGGAGTTTTATGAGGGGATATCGAATCCACTCGTTCTCAATCTTCTCACTTTGTGCCTGGTACTCGGCAATCTCTGGATCAGGGGTTTTGTTACGGACCGTGGGATTTCAATAATACGAGGTTTTATGATGGCGGTTTTTAGCGGTTGGAGGTTTATGCGCGGATATATCTTGCGGGCGTTTTTTTACGATTGTTTTTTTTTTGTGTTTTCTTCGCGATATTTTACGATATGGGGCGATATCGGTGCTTTTTTTTTACTGCATGGGGGTTTTGTAGGTAGTCATTTTTTTTTTTACTTATACGCTTCGCCTCTCATGAATACGATTTACGAGTTTTCCAGATTTCACTTAGTCCTCAATCGTGTTTACTAAACTGGTGTCACAGAAAATATTATTGGTATGCTGAATGTTTAGATCGCAAACTATTTTGAGGTACCTGGAAGTAATCTCCACAACCATTCATGATGTAAGCCCGGCAATGCACATGATCAGAGACATGCGCCCAACAAACTTGAACACTGTGTTTGCTTCACAAACTGAAAGGTCGCACTTTAAGTACTTAAATCACGATAAGCATTGACGAAGTGAATTATATTATTCTATTCTTGCACCTTCATATTGGTACTATTTAAACAGCAAGACCTCCCGGCTACAGCTATGCAATTTCTGGGACCGATACACACGAACATGGATAGATTCTGGGATTCCCTGAAATTAAAGAAGATATGTCCCGTATGTTGGAGTACACGATACGGCGAATGGAAAAAGCTCTCCTGCGGCCACAAACCGATCCATATCGACTGCTGGGAAGAATATTGTCGACGCGGTAGCACGGCCTGTCCAAAGTGCGGGAAACCTCATGAGGGGTGCTAGAATTACTTATTGCAAATAGAAGTCCAACTGGCTATTGAAAGTGTTCTCCACAAAGCCCATTTCGCGAACCAAAATCTCCATAGCATCATCCATCATCGGATCCGGTTTCTTGTCGCGGTTCATCATGTCAACCAACCCGTTCGCCTTGCGGAAAAGGTTGCGGATCTCTTGGCGGTAGTATTCAATCTTCTGTGCCTGCTGCAATGAGGGCTCATCCCGTTCGGCTAGGAGGAAGTTTTCGACGTCGTTGAGAATGGTGCAAAACTGCATGCGTTGGTCTCTGATCAGTTCGAGATACGTGTTCATTGAGCAGTAATCTTCGGCAGTGTGTTGAAGTGGTTTCTTGGTGTCGGGCATGTTGGAAACGTCGGTTGGAGGAGCTGTATCTTGGGACATTTGGTTTGCGGGTGGTCTGGCTGTTGGATTGTGGGTCGAAACTTCAGGAATATATAGACTTCGTTGGAGTCCAGATAAACCGTAGCACCTATCTAGTAGTTAACTTATATATCAAAGGGTCGAGATTAAAATTCTATCCAACCCTGAGAGTTTGAGTTTTACATTGAATTCCGAACAGAAGTTCACATTCCGTAATTACATCAAAGGAAATCGGAGGAGCCGATATGCAAGGAACCTATTCAATCTTCTGTGCCTGCTGCAATGAGGGCTCATCCCGTTCGGCTAGGAGGAAGTTTTCGACGTCGTTGAGAATGGTGCAAAACTGCATGCGTTGGTCTCTGATCAGTTCGAGATACGTGTTCATTGAGCAGTAATCTTCGACAGTGCGTTGAAGTGGTTTCTTGGTGTCGGGCATGTTGGAAACGTCGGTTGGAGGAGCTGTATCTTGCGACATTTGGTTTGCGGGTGGTCTGGCTGTTGGATTGTGGGTCGAAAATTCAGGAATATATAGACTTCGTTGGAGTCCAGATAAACCGTAGCACCTATCTACCAGTTAACTTATATATCAAAGGGTCGAGATTAAAATTCTATCCAACCCTGAGAGTTTGAGTTTTACATTGAATTCCGAACAGAAGTTCACATTCCATAATTACATCAAAGGAAATCGGAGGAGCCGATATGCAAGGAACCAGGCACGGGCAGGCAGATGCAGGGGAGTGCGGAATGATGCATTTACGCGAATAGAGGATAACGTTTCAAAGGAGGTTCGGAACATAAAGTTATTGCCACCTTCAGTAACGGTTAACCCCCAAAAGGCCACGGCGCTATCTCAGCAGCAAAAGCGGCCTTTTTAGTAGGTATATCCAAATCATTACCCAGCCAACCTTTTTTGGGTGCATGCAGCCCAGCTTGATATCTTCTTTTTTTTATTTTCCGTGGTGTAGACTTGATGTTACTTATCTTAGGCCCTTATTCGTGAATCGTTTGTCACAAGCGTGACGTGATCACTGCATCAATCGCTGACGACGATCTTGGCGACCACGCTAAGACTCATGCCCCTGCAAGTGTAGGCGCTAATTTCGCCCGCAAACTTGAAGATTTAGAAATGCAAAAGTCTACATATTTTAAAATCTAGATACAAATGACGCACCCCCTCTAGGTTCTATCGGAATGTACAGAAGTCGCCTACCATGTCCTGCCCTTAGGCTTATGGGTTCAGTGGTTTACCGTCTGGACCGAAGCTTGCAACCCGGTTTGCCACATTGGTAGCTCTCAATTTTGTTCCTGTGATTAGGTCCAAGTTTCCTGCATTCCAACATTAGAACTTATTTACTGCTATTCGAATTCTAAATGGACGCGGTATTTCATGTTTACCTATCAGCCTTTCGATTCGCGCTAAAAAGGGCTTTCTTGCAATCCTTTTTCTCATAAAAGGTACAGCAACCTCCTTCAACCAAATAACTTTCGACGTGCCCATGGTGCTCCCGAGGTAGATTAACACAGAGTCTTTTAGTTAGATCGTGTGATCCATACCAATAAGGCGGTGCAAATTCGAAGTTAGGTTTAGAGAATAGGGTAACACGGACTTCGTTTTTCTGGAATGGCTGTTAAAATATCATCAGGGCTCAGCGTCTGGTTCAAGACTCACCATGGGTACTGTAGTGCTGGCAAGTATTACGGGACTGCCTGAGAGGAGGAAAAGCCCTATGGGAAGAAGCGATGAGGCGTACATGTTGTGATGAGTAAAATCGTCAACGAGGGTTGGATTCAGACAATTACGGGCCGATGCAAAACCGTCGATATGAGATGATTCTCCGGAAATGACGGGGTTTGTTGAACATTAAATACGATTGTGGATGTTAAAAAACGGCTGTTGATGTGGCGTAGCGCATCATGCTAATGCACCTGTCAAGTGGCGCTTTGCTTGCACGGCGTATCCAAACTGGCGCATGTACCGTAAGTAAAGAAAATAGTGTGTTACACATGAACGCCATATTAGTCTTGTCAGATCAGCTCACGTTGGTTCTCCAATATATACAGTGTTTTATTTGGTATCTCTCACCACTGGTGATAGATGTAGCTTGACGAAATGAAAAGTTCAAGACCGCTTATGACCCCTGACATCAATGGCTCCCCGGAACCCTACATTTCTCCGACTCCATTAGACTAATCCAAGTCACAATCCTCTCTATGACTTGCTTATCCCCATACATCATCACGTATCCCCTTAACCGCTCAATGGCATTCTGCAATTTACACAATTGATCGTAGGCCATATCGCTCATTCTATCCTCCTCCTTGTCCAGATGCTTGGATTCCTTCAGCAAGTCAATCGCCAGTCCTCCTAACTGGGGTATGAAATCTTTCCATGAAATCTCATCTTGTTCATGTGCATCCGTCATGTTCCTCCATCGACCAGTCATGTTATCTTCGAAATCCGCCACATCGTCGAGGAGCATCAACATCTTGATGATGAGCATACGGTTGTAGGGGTTCTGCCCCTTAGCGGCGGATAGGATGTGGGGTGAGATCTCGTAGGGGACGTAGTCGCGGGAATTTTCCTTTTTGGGTTGCGCTTCGCACCAGGCTATATGACGCTGGATGTTGCGCTGGGTAAGAGGCTGGCGTGACATCGTAGGTTTGGGGAGATGCTTGGGGCGGTAATGATTTCCTTTCGAGTATGATGAAGAACAATCGATCGATGGTTGAGGAGCTTTGTTGAGTGTGGCACGAGGGAAGTATATTTATTGTTACGACTTGCGTTGAAGATATTCTATTGAATCACTAGCGAGGATAGAATTCTACTGTAAAACTGTGGGGGTGATTGAGTTCTTCCAGCTGGTCGACCGGCTAAATAGCTCTTCCATCCACCCAGAACCATGGCCTGATACTGCAACCCCTGCGACCGTCACTTGTCTCCCGCCATTCGCTTCAACAGCACTATAACAACAGCGTGTTGCATGATGTATTCCACAATCAACGCGCCTTCAACGACCGCGTAGACAGAGTCCACAAATACCTATATCACTGCCAGCAATTTTCAGCTATTTGCAGCACCTAATATGGTCTGGATCAACATGTGGAGAAGGAACATCGTCAGCCAGAGTGGTGGTGTCGTGACTGTGATACACAGTTTATGAATGAGAATTACTTGAATCAGGTGAGTATGAATATCGATATTGGCCTTCGGGCTTCGGGCTTCGGGCTTCGGGCCTTTGGCAAGCTTGAAGCTAAAGGATGAGAGGACAAAGGCTAATTGATTGATAGCATATGAACTCCCGTATTCACCGCGGTACAAACATCACCTGTCCCTGGTGTAAAAACACTTACCCCACCGCAACCGGCTTAACCACCCACCTCGAGAGCGGCAGGTGCGTATCCCCTGGGCCCCATCTTTTTCCTCTTATACCCCCATCTAACCTAACTTCAGCTGCCGTGACGGCATCAACCGCGAAACGATCTACAACACAATCCGACAACACGACCAACGCAGAGCCTTCACTCACAAGATGATTGAAGGTTCCGGTGGGCAGCGCTTCAACCTAACTGTCACCGCTACCGAAAGGTCCTGGAATGGAAGATTCTATGAATGCCCGTTGTGCACAAGAGAATGTAGCACATTACCTGCACTTAATCAGCATCTTAAATTCCCCAGTACATGAGCAGAATCTTTATCATTGCCCAAAATGTAATAAGCAAGCCAAAACTCTCGCGGCGCTGGTTAGTCACTTTGAATCAGAGAGATGTGGGATCATGGCGTTTGATATGGTGCAGAAGAATATTGAGGGAATTGTGACGGGGAGGAGGATGATTTTTTCAATTCCGATAAGGAAAGAAATGGAGGTTGATACAATCGCCGGTCGCAGGAGGAGCTAAACAGATAACAGTTAGGTCATGATTCAAACGGCCGGATTTCCTATTTCTTGCTCACGTATCCCGAGGACCTATCGTCTCTCTCTTTTTTTCCCTTTCGATAATCAATCAGTAGTTCTTGTATCCACATTCTAATCTCGACCTCGCCGAACTCGGCGAAGCTCAAAGTTCATTCTAAACTTGAAGTTCCACCAAGCTTCTAGCAACTCTCCAGAAACTGACAATAGGTTAGTCTCCGCATCCGGCAGCCAGGGCCAGAACGTCTTTGGAGCTAGCAAAACACTGTCTCCATTCGCAGGCGACGATAACTCTAGCAAGGGTTTAAAACCAAGTAACACAAATACGTCGAGAAGACACGCACGACAATCGACCGACAAACCCCTGGCGAAGTCTCTACCCATTCTTTTCTCGGGAACTGGGGTAGTGCATCCAATGTCAGCACCATCTAAGCCCGAGTTACAAGTTGTCACGATTGTATTGGACGAGGATGGTGATGCCAAGATGGAGGATTTTTGGGATTGGATGCGATGACTACATTTGTTAATGTACCCATGATGGGCCAGAGCTATGTTTACAGAATCGGTAATTGAGAGGTCGTGGGAGGTGTCGAGGAAACTCAGTGGCTGTTGGAAGTGCCGAAGGAAGTGCTGAGGGAACTGTCAGTGTCAAGGGCTATGGGAGTGAGGAAGGTTCAGCGAGACTCGGAGAAGCTAGTCAGCTTCGGAAGAGATTCGGCCCGTTGAGCGAGCATCGATGAGCGTCTTGTGTTTTATCGAGTGTCCGTTGGGGTTCGTGGAGAGGCTCTCCACTGGCCCAGTCTCGGGATCGGCTTTGAGATTGGTTTACGGAAAGCCCTGAGCATGCGGCATAGTCTCAAGACCTGGAAGTTCGACTTCGAGTTGAGGAAGAGCGATGGCGGAAAGTGGAATCGTTGATTGCGGGAATTTGGATGGTCTTCGGGTTAGCAATAATCTCCGCTAACAATCTGATGTGGCATTTGAAAGAGTTGTCGAAGTTATAAGCGTGTCGGGGTGTCGTCGGTGATCCCGTTGCAACTGTGTTGCTGAAAGTTTTGTTGATTGAGTTCGCTTAGGTATCTCGACACGTTTTCGGTTGGTGGTTACCCTACTGACCCATCCTCCTCGACGAACGGATGGGGGACTTACGGTCCTATCAACAAGGGGGTATCTTTCCCACCCTGATATAAATCGGAAGTAAATCGGGATTAAAACACATGGCTTCAGCAATCCCCTTTCGCGCTTGGATGATTGAATTACAAGCCGTTTATGGCGTTGCGCGTGGCAGATCGTCACCCTGCATACTCATAAGGCGCACGAACAGAACGCGCAGCGGTCGTATGTATGTACGCGCGAATTACGAAACGGTCCAATCAAAATTTCCCATTCCAATTCTTCTTCTCCATTCACTGACTTCTCTCGCTTATGCAACGACCTCATTGCTGATAATCAAGCAGAGTACATAGGGCGATGGATGTAGTTTTGTGTGTTGGATGAGTTCGAAGGTAGGTGAACTCGCTTTCTCAAGCACAAAAACAAGGCCAAGCCGGTTTTCCGCCAAGTCCAAACGTTCCATCAACATCAGAGTACCAAGCTAATCATTGTCATTGAAAAGCTAAGGTTTCGTATGCGACGCTGCGTTGCCTACTGCTAGAAAAACGGTGCGGCAGGTCGGTTTATGCAGCAAGTAGGCTCGCCGTCTCATGACCGCCGGCAGTTTGGTTTCGAGTCACCGCGTGAAAAAGGCTTCCTATGATGCCTTTGTTGGTATTCGGCACATTACCAACAAACGCGTAAGTTTCAAGCAAGTAGTGGCATGAGGAGTGCACCGTTTGTGCTTCAGCCTTTAGACAATACGAATGCTGCTGCCTTAACCGCTGTTGGTGAGATTCATTCGTTTGATGTGTCCGCTGTCATAATTTTTATTAGGAAAATGGGTGTAACACTAGGAAGGTTGTTGTGGGAAGTCGGCTATTCGCATTTTATAGGCTGAGAATAGGTCGAGTGACTGATGCTCACTGAGTAGAGTACATCCATCCGCACCCTAAAGGTGGCGAAAAGGAAATTACAGCGATTCGTTATTCTAACCTCAATCGACGGGGAATTCATCAAAATGAGAGATAGAGGAAAAAATATTCCGCTACGGGGAATTGAACCCCTGTCTGGCCGGATTAATGCTCTGCTTGAGAGCAGCCGATGCTAGCCACTACACCATAACAGGTTATAGACAAAAATAAAGGTAATATATATAGGTAAAAAAATAATATTAATCTTTGGACGCAGAGGCGGACCACGGGGGCATCGAGGTAGAGTAAACGAAAAGCGTCCGCGTGAGCCATCGGGAAGGTGGGTACCACACTGAATAGCGTCATGGGTGGTAGATCGGTTGCCTTCGGGAGCATTTGTTATTGCTGCCTGATGTCCGATGTTGATTAAATTCTGAATGCCCGCGGGAAAGCTGACTGCGGACGGTTTCTCCGTTGTCATTCAGAATATTGATGCCACACCGAAATCTTGAGTCATGAAGGAGTTACCGTTTGCTTTCCTCAATGTTCGAATGCTGCTGCCTTGATGACGATAATTAGTTTTTGATGGTCTGTAAACAGCAGGCTTCTGATGAAATCCTCCGCTAGCATCCGTAATATTAATGTCACATCAAAACATTCAGTCATGAAGGGGTTGCCTTTTGCTTTTCAGAATGTTCAAAAGGTGCTGCCTAGATGAGTCGACCAACAATCAAATTTCGGTCTTCCGCGTGGAAGCCGACTTCGGATGAATTCCACTGTTGAAATTCGGCAAGGTTGTCACCCCAAAATCTTGAGTCATGAAAACGAAGTCTGACAATGTTGCTGACTGAATAACCGTTAATTAAATGTAGAACTCACACGGGAATGCCTGTTCCAACCGGTACCGTTGTTGGTTTATCGGAAGAGGTCAGTGGAGTGTGCTGGTTACACTCTGTCGCTTGCCGATGGTGATGCCTGGGGCCCATAGAGTGACCGTATTCAGTGTCGTGCCCACTTTCTGACTGTCAACGAAACGTCGAACTAGAAAAGCTTCACACGGGCGCGGTTCGTTCAATTGACATGGGTTACTAGAGTAGACCAATACTATGTATCACCAGGCTGTAAAATATTAACAATGCACTTCAAGTGACAAGATTTCCACCGTTACTACGTTTCCGAATAACAGCGGGCACATCATACAAACGAATGCCATCATCAGTGGCTAAGGCAGCAGCATCGTAATACCTGAAGCACAAACGGTGCACCACTCTTGACATTTTTAGCGTGAAAACTATCCACCGGATGTCAACAAACGCATTATAGGCCGCCGTTTCTCCCAAGATAATTCGAAGCTAAACTGTTATCAGTCATCAGACTGCCTATTACTGATTTACCTCCCAACCCTCACCGCCGTGGTATGTACTGCGTGGGCCTTGGTTATTCAATTGCAGTCCCCGGCGCAAAACTCGTTATACAAAGGGTTTAGACTGTTCGAAGCAGCGGACAAGGCCCACCGCTATGATAGATTTCAACGTTACATGGACTTGCCGGACATCGAAGACCGCATCATATGAACCATCCACAGCAGTGTTTTGGCAATAGGCAGCACAGTGTGGTATTACGATCAAAGCTCGGTACTGTTTTGTTAGGAAATTTGTACATCCTAGAGCAACGGCTTGGCCATCGGTCTGTACTACTATCCAACCCTACTTGAGCCGGCAGGATCACCGCCCACCTTTAGCCTTATCCAACACACAGCTTTCCCCACTTCGATTCAGCGGTTGAAGTATCTTTCTCGAACAACCCATATTCCCAAATTATCTCTCCTCCGCCTCTCTGTTGAACAGGCCTGTCCGTCGAGAGCGACTTCACAAATCCTTTACTACAAGGTAAGAAGCATCAAACTCTCCCGCCCGCTACATAAGTTTAGCATATACTAATAAACTTGTTACAAACAATAGATCGATTATTATCCTCTCCACGACCATCTATATACAGTAGAGATCATGGAGCCAGAACTTTCCCTAGCAGCAGTCAAGGGCAAGCGAGTGGCGGATTTGATGGACGATGAGCATGAGAGTCAAGAAGAGCAACACAGACCACTCAAGCAACAGAAGTCAGGAGACCTTCGCGGAACTGCAGAAGCAGCGACAGCAGCAATAGCAGCAGCCGAAATAGGCTTTGCGCAGCAAGCGCAACACATACCTGCATTGACGGTAGACCTTCGGAGCGAGTTGACGGCAACATCGGATTCGGATTCGCAAAATGTCCTTAACAAACTTTTCGAAGAGATCCTAAAGTACTTACAAATACAGCAGCTTGTGGCAGAATATTTTTGTGCCATTAAGCGGGGTGTTGCAAATCTGCCCTATCAAAACTGGACGATCCACTATCTCGCGGCCAACGGAATGCACGAGAAAATGAAAACTGAGTGGTTTTCAATCTGGGATACCATAAGACAATCGCACGTTCAGAAAAGGTTCCAGGAATTGGAACAGTGTATCAAGAGGAGAGCTGGCCGGGTGGAGAAACTAGGTGAACTACTATCATTAGCACATGGCGCAGGGATAGGAACAGCCGCAGTAGTGAGCGCGACCCTGCAACAGAAAATTACACCCGAAAAATTTAGATTCAATTGGGAGAAGCAAGTGCTGTATATCTCGAAGATATTCGATAATATGCAAGATCTGTTGCGAGCATACTGGGAAATGACGGATGGCGATCGCCAGTCCTATAACCCCGTATACGCTTGGCACCAGTTTGTTAAATTCAAAGCCCAAGGTTCGAGGGATTTCCTGCGTGACGGGGTCAAGGAAGGCTTAACACGTTTTTTCACCAATGCTTCTAGATGGCACCCCAGTCAATCGTATGCCTTTTTGCAATATGGGAAAGGGTTTATCAATGACATAAGAACGACCCTGGAAAGCTTTGGCGCTTGGGAAGATCTTAATAAGTTCATCCAGGAGGAAGAAGAAAGGTTGAGAATCACAGAAGCCGATGCACTTTGGGGTCGGCCGGTAGTACCAGCTAAGAGTTGAGATATTCGAATTCCGGCAGTGACTTGGAGGATGTGTGAATCCTGATCGTGGAATATCTTTGAACTCGGGATACTGAAAGCGTTGGTTCCGGGATATTAATGTTTCAGAAAATCTTGGTTTTGGAATATTTATTTTTGGCTTCGGTATTTTGTTGGGTTTGGGATGTTTGTGCTCCTGGAATCTTTTTATCGGTTGGATCTTCTTACTCTTCAGACTTTATCACTTTAATATTAGTAGCTCATTTTCTTCTAGATTAAGTTGACGTTAGGGTTTTCTTAGGCTTAAGATGTTATTGTATTACCCTTGGGAGTTTGTCGCTTTTCGCTTTTGGGCTCTTATTAGTTTAGGGCCTGGATGGATTCAAACAGACGGGTGTCCGTCGCCACCAAAAATGAAAATCGGTCCGTGACGCTACGTTTTCATCCGTCACGGTAAGAGATGACTGTTTGTATTCAAAACTGTCCATCATAAAACAATGCCGAAATGGCACTAAAAGAAACTGACCTCCGGAGGTACATTTCTCCTCCATTTTCACCAAACCTTGCCCAACTCATGAACCAACAACCACACCCCATCAACACCCATACTTCACACTGTGAATCTATGTACTCTGCACACCCCGCAATCTAAGCCAATGCTCCCACTAATCTATTCTACATATATCAAGTCATCACCACACCCGCATCTTCAGTATCATGGCAAGTCTCGAAAACTGGCAGGTAAAGCCCTTCCAGTCCTGGGGATCGCAGTTCTGGAGCATTGCATGATGAGTCTGAAGCTGGCAATGTGAAGTGCATGTACAATAGAAGAAGTGGGAGGCAGGGGTTTGCGATGGTGGTGAAAAGTTTTCAAATTAGCGTGATCCCCACCTTGGCCGCTCAACAGAGCCTCATGCACTCACTCCAGTTTGCTTCCCTGCTAAGGATATCAAGCTGTTTGTATTCATACTGAAGCTAGCAGTAGTACATTTAGTGCCAGTTCCATTCCTGAGCAGTAAATGGAACTGACGAGATACTGATGCTAGTTGTCCGTGCGAATCCATCTGGGTCCTTAGAAGTTCTTGTCTTCGAACACTTATGCGGTTATCCCCCATCCCTTCAGGTAGAAAATAGATTGAAAACAGCATTGCAATTAATTACACTTTGACCGAACCTGGTGATGCTAGTGCTGAAATCCGACTCAAGTGACAAGATCCCAGCTAGAGTAGTGATCCCTACTGCCATTCGATAAGCCAAGTCGCCCTATTCCTGCAGGACCGTGGCGCGACAGACCAGACCACCAGCCGATAAGATAAGATCTAGGCAAGATCTATGCAACATCTATGTAATGCATGCGCCGGAGTTCAGTCCTAATAATAATAATAATAATCTTTCATTCTGTATGCAACCTTAATGGTTATGACAGTCGTAATACCTATTACATTCTTCCCGAACCTAATCCAACGCTTGTCTATACCCAAGAAGGCATAGATCGGGTAAGTGGGGTTACTCTTGACACATGTCAAGTACCCTTTCACTGCAGAGAGTGACTACTTATCCTAAGCACCGGGTAAACCTCCTTTTGAGGGCAAACCCCGGTAACCAAGAGATACCTGTGGGAGCAACACGGGATTCGAACCCATTGGCTTTGCACAGTTGCAGGGATTCATATCACTACACCAAGATGTAAGGACTACTACCACTACACTACTGGGGCCGCCCCCTCGGAGTTCAGTCTTCATTCGCATGACAATCTTGTTCCGGAACCCTTCTTCCTTTTCCAAGGAATGATTCATCCAAAGTCTGCCTTACCGGCCGTTGAGAACTGAATCAGCAGTGATTACTCGGAAGCAGTACATATTTGAATGCACCCAAAGGCAAAGAGTCTACCACGCATGACGATGTTAAATGCCGCACCGACTTTTTCAGTGAGAACGGGCAAATCGAACGGAGCCAATTTTCACTTGAAAGTGTTTTGTCTGATTGGCATCGGCTCCTGAACCTGTGCTGGTTTCATAATTCTAAAGGTAAACGGTAAGCTCCTCATGCTCATACCAAGTGATAACTGTTCGGGTGCTACACTCATTGAAGTCGACTTCATGCAGACAGCCAGAATTAAATTGAATCCAGTCACCAGGTAGAAGAATTCACAGCTACCAAAGAGCAAACGTTCTGTCACCCTTGAAATATTTGAGCGTTTGACAGACTTCACTTTTCGGACACCGACGAGTGCATCGGAATACGAATCGCCGACACCATTGCTGAGGAAGTAGTTATGCGCTGTCAACATTGAATAGCTACGTACTTCGGGCGTTTGGACTTTTCTATTCTTAGGCTTTGCGACTATTCAGCAGAAAAATTCGGTTACTTGAGGTTGTAGGATTACCCATGATAGACTATCCAACACAAAAATCAGACCAATCTTCGCATGCTCATCCACCTACTCAGAGTGATCTTTCTTCTTCCTGTTTCAGTTCACCTTGAACATAACTTCCACTCGACTACTCTTTCTCCTCCACAGTAACCTATCGATAAAAAGCGATAGTCACCGGTGTCGTCTGCTGCTTATCCTATACGTTCCATAAACTCTGTACTACCAGGTAACACAGCACCAAATACCCCGACTTTTATGATGTCTCGCATCGTACACACTAACAAATCTTCTGTGAAAGCAAGATCTCTTTTTGATTCACGCACAGATTGTTCCCTACGCGCGCTAAAGAGATGGAGTCACGACCCCTATTTCGCGGAGTACCAGCGCGGCATAAGCAACCGAGAGGTATCATTGACGACTTCAAAGGAGTATCCCAGCCAAAGAAGCCAAACGTATGGTCCAAATTTTACAGAAGAGGACCAAATATAGAAATGACACCACCAGGTCCTAGTCCGTCCAGCAGTAATGTAACCATTTTCGACAGCGAAGTGAAGGCATTGAAGTTTTATTTCCAGCAAATCGAAGATCTCTTAAGAGCGTTTCGTCTTATAGCTTATGTTGTGGAAGATCCCCGCTGCTATAAGGATATGGATAACTGGCATCAATGGATGAAAGAGAATGTAATGTCCCATTGGCGTGCGCTGTGGCTGGATACAGAGTGGGCCGTGAATGAGTTGGTTCCGGAGGAGAAAGTTTCCAGGCAAACGAGAACAGGAATTATTGTAGAAGCGGAGCATTCAGCAAAAAAAGAAGAATTAGAAGCAGTAGGGAAAGCCAGCTCAGCAGTGGATACCCCGGTCGGGTATAATTATTACAGAGTGTCTTGGCTATCATTAACCAAGTTTATCGGCATCGTGTTTAGCGATATCCAGGATATGTTACGAGTACTTCGACTTTCGCAATCCCAACAAGATAAGGCTGTGGTTGCCTGGCATTCGGACCTTATGAATAAGTACTGTGATATGAGGAACAAAATGAGGGAATATATGCGGAAACAACTAAGGACTTTCTACAACCTGGGCGGAACCATTGGTGATTGCAGTGATCATCTCACACCGATCGAAATTTTCAAAGGGAAGATCAATAATGCCAGCAAGGATCTGGAAAATCACAATGCTTTCGATGAGTTATCATTCCTTCTCAAGGAGGATGCACGACGGATTCGGGAGGAACTCCAAAAGTTAAATTCTGCGACCGCACCTGCTCCACTAGTCGCTCCCGAGCAAGGCCTCTGAAACAATGTTTTGCTATCATCTTGTGGATCTGGTGATCTTACTGTTAGGATTTCGTGGCTCTTGGAGACTGGAGCTCTTGAAGTTTAGTTTCTCTTGGAAATTTCTTACCTTGGGATGCTGTTCTGGTAACTGGTCTCTAGGTACTTGTTGTTGGCATTGGGCTTCTGTTTTTTTTCTTGCCGTTTTGTTCTTGGGTTTGAGATTTTTTGCTCCCCCGGTCGTTGTTTGCTGTTGTTCATTTCTGGGATCTTGTTTCGGTTTTTAGAATATATATTCTTTTCTTTGACACTTCCGCTTTTATTCCTCCCACCACTCCACCCCTGATATCCCCCGCAGCACCGATTCCTGCCACATTGGATAGCGTCGCGCTTTTTACCGTTAGCAGTTTAGAGTCCAAGCTCGTCTAGCCGTGGACTAGAGTATCGCGGCGACTGCCGCTACTTAAACTGTCAACGGCAACAAGCGAGGCGCTACCAAATGTGGCAACATCCTGAAGAATTGGTGTTAGAGGGGGCGATAAAATAAATCAAAAAAAAAAAAAAAGTTTTATTGACGCGTACCTCAACCCGAACTAGGATCTCAACAACCCGTGTCCCCGTTCCATAAGCCTAAAATAGTGTAAAACTTTCAAAATGAATCGCGCTCGCTTGTGGGCCTCAGTGAAGCTAGCGGGTATAGAAAGGCTCGAATAAATACAGGTAAAATATATAACATTGAATGAAATTCATGCGACTACGGTATCAGGCTCAGCGTGACATCCGAATTTCCATGATGCTCACCCTCCTCTCATTCTCCATCTGCGGCTCCTGGGCCCCAGAACGCTCACGGCCCTCACTCGCTGAACTCCGCACACTCCCCGCACTCCGCTGCGACGTCTTCCTCCTCCTGTTCTCCCTCTTCTCTGGCTCACCCCGCGCCGACCGCTTCTGTTTCCTAGCACTACTCATATTCCGACTAGTAGTAACCCTCTTCAACCTCGCTTCCACCTCATCATCCGTCCAGTGCGGGTATTCCCTCAAAACATTCTCTCTCGCCATTTGCTTCTGTTCCTCTGGAAACATTCGCCAGGCATACATTTGACTGAAATCAAGCCCGGAGATGGCGGCAATGTGGTTTTTATCGATAGGGCTATGTTCTGGTGTCAAGGGTGGAGTGGTTCTAGATCCAGCTCGTGATGTAGTCGGGGTATTGGTTGTAGAGCTTCTCCGGGTGGTGTCTCTAGAGCTAACCGGGCCTGTATAACCCGGGGAGACAGGCGATCTCGGAGGGTATTTCCAGTATGGAGATTCCGCCTTGTACGCAGGTATAGGAACCCTAATTTCCACCCATCTAGATGGCTTCGGTTTTGGAACATTAATAGGAGTCCAGCCATACGTTTTCGGTACAGGTTTAGGTTCTTCGATTGTTTCTATTGGACCTTCCTCTGAAGTTGGATCTGGATACCGGATGTATGGAGTATTTTTTCCAGTCCATTTAAAGGGATTCCCAGGCCCGGATGCTACGGCATGAGGCTCCAATGTCCGGAACTTTGGCCGCGATGGATCGGGAAACCGAGGGGCGAAAGGTGCAGGTTCCGTACGTGTTTTATTTCCAAGCATTACATCGTATTCCTGCACGGATATTCGAGTTCGACTCTTGTCTTCGTTGCAGATTGTTGCGGCTTTGGCATTTTCGGATGTTGCGATATCTAGGATAAATTTCTGTCTACGATCCTCGTCTTCGGCGGCGGCTGTGGCGGCTTTTGTAGCATTGTATGTTGCGATACTCGATAAGAACTTTTGCATACGAACATCGTTGTCGTTGGCGGTTGTCGCGGATGTTACGCTGGATGTTAAGATACCTGGTACAGCGCCTGTACGAGGACCACCGAACGTGTTGGCAGTACCGGCGCCTGGAGGCGGGCGGGCGCACCGGGGATGCTTGTCTTCGAGCGGATCACTGTGGTTACGGGCTTGTTGGTAGGCGAGGCGGTTTTGTTCCCAGGTATGCGCGCGACGCTCCCAGAACGGCTGTTGAGAGTTAGTATTTAGCGGTGGTGGGGGACTTTGGTTTGGGTGGTACTTACTGCGGGTTCATCTGCATCGGGTGAGCCTGGGACGGACGAGTTATCGGTCATGATCTGGCTAGCGGAAATGGCGTGAGGCAAACTTGGTGATGAATATGGTGCTGAGATGGAGTAAGGTTAGAAGTAATGTTATACAGAGGGTCGAAAGTGGCACAGGTCGTTGCTTTGTATCGCAGAAAAGCGCGAGGAATGCGGGAGAATATAAAGATCCATAAGATACAAAAGCAATCACCCGTTGCTACGCGTGAGAAGTCAAATAGAATGCTCGGGTTGTTGTTGTAGCAATAGAAAATTAAGGCGAAGTTAGCTATCTTTCATATTCATACATTGAAGTTTCTTCCAGTCAGGAATTCGGGGTTTAATATAGAGCTGGTGCCTCTTGTAATATAGTACCAGATATGCATAGAATGCAAATACTCGTGTGGCACAGACTGTCAACTACGGCCGCCATTTGTGCAGATTTAGTGCAGAAGAATTGAAAGGCAGCATTCAAAAGTAAAAACCAAAACCAAGTTTAATACATTTATACAGTCAAAAAGATATCTATTTATGTAAACTCTAATAAAAATCGCAACCGCAGAGACCATAATGCATGCATTCACGCCGAACACCGAGTATAGTAAGTGACGAAGGGTAGTAAAGGCCTGAAAACAATAGGCCGGGTATCTGGAACGTGGATATAAACTACTAGAAAATGACGCCGAGTTCGCGCTCAATCAAATCCTTGAGGGTGTCTCCGCTCCCCCGGATGTCCACCCACTGCTTAGTTCCCACATCGTAGGCATACTGGAACGGTCCGGAAATCGGTGATGAAAGCCAGATCTGACGGTTCGGGGGCTGCTTGTTGATGACGTAGGTTCCGTTGTCGGAACTAAGGGTAAGAACACCAGACTGCAGCTGTTAGCTTCGGGATCCATCACGGAGGTGTCACTAGTAGTAGCCGACGCAGGAACGGAGCGAGCTGATGGGCAGACTTGGCCGAACAGCATAGCTTTCCGATCCTAACACTCCCAGAGCCTCTTTGTAGTTCATCACAAAACAAAGAACATTGGGATACTGACTGCGTACTCGACTTCCACAGACGGGTTTTCCTCGGCATAGAAATCTAGCGCGTCCCACAACGATACCATTGTATCCTCCGAAATCTGAGCATACTCTCTAGAATCTAACGTATGGTGAACTGCGGTCGCAAAGAAAGCGCGTGCGGGCGGCTGGATTTTCTGGTGGCAGTGAACTGCGGCGAGAGCACCACGTCGGGGAAGCACAGAAGTCGTGGCTGACACGCGTAGCGCGGCGGTTAAAGGGCGTCCGACCCTGGGGATCGCACTTCGTAGAGCAGATAGCATTCGTGTAGTGATTGGCAATGGATCGGGGAACAGAACAACGCGCGGGGATGCCGACGTCGATGGTGAGCGGGTGCCGGAGGTTGCTGAGGTCGGCTTCGTTGTGGGGGTCTCAAGTCGTCATCGCGGAAGTTGCCGGAACCCTTGCTTGTGATGCAGATCGATGTGATAAGATTAGACCAGTGCCACACGCGCTGTTCGTTCAACACGCGCATAAACCGATAATTAATGATGATAAAACTGAATTGTCTACATGCCTCTTCTCGCTCAACTTTAATATACCACCATGTCCTCTAACAATCTATACCTATAATGGAGTACTTGCGTCCCCACGACCCCCCTTTAAATCAATCCATAACCAAATTGACTATCTTATTCACCAGTGTACGCCATCAACGAGATCTGCGTCTCGGAATTTGTACCATAAAAAATGTTGTGACAGCGTCCGGATAGCGAAGACCATAATAATTATGGACGACTTGATGATAACTGTACGGTAATGATAATTGCGGAACATCGCGAGGCCCAGCACCGTAAGACCCAGATCGGTACGTCGGAGCGCCAGATCTTCGCCACTGAGAGAGTTCATTAGATTTTGCGCCAGCATGTCATCCGATGCATGGGTATTACCTTCCACCTGCTCCGGGAACTCCAACCCCCTACTCCAATGATGATTGTCACAAGGATGCGCAACGCAGTCAAGACGAAATTCAACTTCTCGGCGTTCGTGAATGCTGCTTCGTTTATTTGCAGGGGATCCGCTTTGGTTTCCGGTATTGAGCTTTCCGGCGTTGGCTAACAGTTTCCAAGAGTAATGAGGAGACTCAGAAGAGCGATCGTGCATATTGGAAGATCTATGAATACCAGAAGATAAGTCTTGTGATTTGCTTCAATAGACTTACAAGTACTTACTTATGATTCGTCTGGCCGTCGTCCCGAATCGACAGAATAGTGCAGTAACTCCCTGTTTGCAGCGCGAGGAAAGTTGCATGATTTTAAATAGCGTGCTAGTTTTGATGACGAATTCTGACTTGTTATTCCAGGGAGAGGACTGTGCTACAGCTGTTCTAGCAGAGTCGGGGAAGATCAGAGCCCAAAAACTAGTGAAGAGCAGTATTGAGTGATGACAGTATTGTAGGCGAAGTTGTATTCGTTGGAAAATTGGCTGTTGGAAGGATATTTGGAAATTTGTTCGCTGTTAGGGCGCGAATGGTCGATATTTATTCCTGCACCCGTGGCGTGCAAAAGCGGTACAAATGACTTGCCGCAATGATCGGCGCTGGATAGGGATGGCTGAATGTACAGTAGGTATTCAAAGCTGGACTTGCGTTCTACGGTGTTGGGTATTTATCTCACTCCTTCTTGCCCGTGTCGCCCGTCGCAGCTCATCTATGCTGGCTGTCTGTCCATGTCTGGAAGGTCAAGCAACTGTAGGTAACATAGATAGGGTCTTGCAGGGAGTTACTAACGGTCGCCGGATGGCTCTCCCCTTTTTTTTTGAAAAATCAACTGTAGGTAACACAGCATCTTCCATGGATCCAGGGGATTACTCTAGCTACGAGTACATGCCGCTTCACTGTATCTGGAGTAGCCTATGTTAGTTCCAGTTCTGGCGAGTCAGATCTGCTGTAGCGCCAAGCTAAAATAGGCTAGAACCCGATTGTGTTGTTGCACAGCTTTAATCCCGACGACCATGCATCGGAAAGAAAGAAAGAGATATGTACGACAGCTGTACAGAAGCTAAGACTGGGAAAGAACTGAACCTGTTCCCGCTTCGGTGGGCGGATCCTCTCTAGTTATTCTTGACTCTCGATTCCTTAGCTCTAGAGCTTATATAGTAGCCTCGATACCAGGCTCTTCGGTTCATGGGGCGCCCACTCAACCCACGTCATGATCTGACCTCCACATCAGCCTTCACCCATTTTTTTGTGTGAATGCAGCCAAACTTTGATATCGTTCGTGGGGAGTTATGTACAGCTCTGGTTCCAAGCATGCCTTCAACTCCTTAGTAACTTTGCGTTGTATCCGAGTAGATGCGGTATATCCGCGGGATTTATCTCATATGAACCGTTGGCTTTGCTATAATGAACGCTGGGTTGACGCGTTGCGCCGCTTTAAACGCGATTGCAACACAACATGCATCAATTCGATTTTTCTCGCCAAAAACACTGCACAATACTGTTAACGTCATTATCCATATTTATTTGAAGAGAGATGATCCTTTTTTATCGGTTGTGCACTGGCGGCACTGTGCTTCGACCCCCTGTCATTGGCGGCAAAATTTCTTGGAGGGGGGGTGAGAGGGGGGTCCGGAGGCGTTTCGCCAACAATAACCAATCCTGAAATGACTGCGAAGAAGTTTTAGCCGAAAATGTGACCGTAATCCAGCCGTCCCACCTCAACAGAAAAAATGAACCAAAAACGCCTGTGTATGTACAAATCCCGTGAAAAAATGATGATAAATAGAAGAACACCCAGTGGGTAAATAGATCAGAATAGAAGCTATAAAGTATAGAAGAAACAGACAGAATTTAGTGTAAACATAAACAAACCCTCTTATATTACAATAGAAAATTTATGGAGAAAGTGCGATGTGTCCTCCGGTCATGTTCAGTCCGGCATATGACGACCGGGAGTAAGACCGACAACCATTCGCTGGACCGTAGTATAATTATGGTGATAATGGATGGTTTGAGCGTGTGCTGGTGCTCGCCGTGGAATATCTTGTAAAGTAATAGGTCGATATGATCCGACAGCAGACTTCGCGGCCTATCTGAGTTTCAGCATTTGATCCAAGAATGACGTCCTAAGAGTTGATAACTTACCGTACGCTTTGTCTAACATGTCACCAAGCCAGCGAGGAGAGTAAAAACACCCAGGCAAACAGTGGCCGCGTTTAGGCCAACGTTCCACTTGTCAGACTCGGTAAAGACGCCGGTCCGTTTGGCAACAGAGTCTGTCGCTTCGGTTGTTGCATTTGTCCGCAGTGGCCCGGGCGCGCAATGGACTATGGGGATAGGGAGAAGCAAAAGTAATGCCACAAGTCCTACGAAATTTGCTGGTTAATGATATTTCTGTTAAGGGGATCTCTGCACTCACTATGAAAAACACCGAACGATTTACACAGCCGTTGAGTAATGAACCGAAGAGAAACATTATTTATCCATCCATTGCTATTTGACTGTAACGAAACACTGCCGTAATCCAAGGCCCACTGAGACAAAAGATCATCCTGATTGGATGAGAGTGGAATATGCTCGATGTCCGGCTTAACTTTCAGTAGGAGGCGTAATGAAGGGACATTAAATTTCTCGTCAAGTTGGACCAACCGGTATTTCAAGGAGGCAGCTAAGTCCCAAACAAGTTCTCTAACTCCAACCATGAACCGCGTAAATTGAACGAGTGTATTGATTGGCTTGACTTTCCGATGTTTCGTGGTATCCTTCTCATGGGTATTGCATCCGGCCAGATGTTTATTCCTTCGAAACCTGATGTCGCTCATCGTAGAATCCGATGTTGGTACCGTTCCACCGACGTTTTCAACAACTGTATCGTAACCAGGTGGAGAAATATCAGTATTCGTGTCCAGTACGGTATCTCGACTATCTCGACTCAGCGTGTTGTTCGATGGAGTGGTCATCCATGCCGTTAAAGCCTGATGATGTCTGTTATCCCTCTGGCCTGGTTCTTTCAACACAATTTCGCTATCCGTACGGCTAATCCATACATGACAGCTACCTTTTTTAATATCATAATACCAGAAACATTCCTGGGGAATTCCGTCCGAGAGATATCAGAGCTGGACGGCCGAACGACACCCAGACTGTTGCAGTAGAAAAAGAACTGCTGTGAAATGTTTGGACGAGCAAGAATAGCTAAATGATGATAGAGCCAGCCAACACTCGGATTCGTATCCACTACATTGCTGTACCAGAATTTCGCGTAGTTTTGCCAAATTTCATGGTCACGAACATCATCATCCTCGATGGCCATTCTGTAGGGACCTAGATCGCCAAGTCATTCAATCCAAGTATTCTCAAAAGCAGGAACGGTTTCACAAACTGAGAGTGTTAGCACAAATTACCCTCAGAAAGATGTCTGTGACTTACGGAGAGCCATCATTCTATGAGCAAGATAGGTAAAGGTTATGCTCGAAAGAATGTGGCAAGCGATGATGAAGACATTTCAAGAAACTGTAAATGCCATGACGCCACATACGTGCTGGCATCGAATACTTCTGAGCTAGCTTTTTTAACGCCGGGCTTGCGAACGGATGTTGTGATTCGAGGAAAACATCATGATGCTTCATGCAGCAGTGTCCGGTGTAAAGCAATTAACGCTTGCCTTGATTCAATGGATTAAAATAATGCATAGATTACTGGTACAGTTGTATCAGGGTGAGACATACCATTGTTCATTATTAAGTGATGACTTCGGGTCATCCTGCACCAAGGCCTATTGATGCTGCTTGGCATCTACCTCGCAACATTTGGCCGTGATTTTACCCGCATCGCGCATGTTGGTCTGTTTCGCGGTATCCCGATCCATTCCCCCCTTCATATCCTTGGAATTCTCCGATACTTAATACACCTCGCCCGCCTTCAGGTACACTACGAGCGCCTTAACGCTTTCCGTGCGCACCCCAATCCTCACCCCGTTCATCTCTCCATTAGTCTACTGTTACCGAGTATTTTTTACAATTACATGAACTCAAACTATCTTGTGTAGATATGGATTAGATATGCATAGACCAAAGTACAACAATGAAATCATCGAGAACTTGGGCGCGGTATTTGCCCCATAACAAATATTCCCCCAGGTCTATGAAACTCCGGAAAATGCACGGCGTAGTAGTGGTTATTGACAATCTGCTGGTATGCCTGATAAGGAGGCGGTGATGTTCGCGCACCGTAAACCGAAGCACCATATGCCCTAGAAAGCTCCATTTCCCTAGATTTTCGAGACTTGTAATAACCATCAGTCTTTACTCCAGGCTTCGTGTCGTGGGCGGAATATCACCTTCTGAATATTCCAACAACTCATCCCCATTACGACTGTTGCAAGTATGCCAATCCAGTCAAGACAAAATTCAACTTGTCGGCATTTGTGAATCCCGCTGAGCTGGTTGTGGTTGGTGTAACGGGTTCACTCTGTTGTCCCGCGTCTGCTAGAGGTAGTGGTTCACATTGAACCAAGGTGACTAAAAGAGCTATCAAACATACCATAGAATCGAGCAACATTAGAAAGTAAGTCCGAGGATTGGATTAGGTCAATATCATGATAACTCACTCGGCATTGCTTTTCCCGACTTCACTGTATTTCGCATCGTGTTTGCGACTGTACTTGATAGCTGGTATACTACACTGGATATCGCTGTAAATAATATTATCAATATTCGATAGAGGAATAGCAGGAGTTGATATAGTATCCTGTCTGGAGGGCCATGAATGCCATTGTCCCGCATTGCGACAGGCATTCAGTATTTTTGAACCATAATACGTCCAGTGTACATGCCTTCAACTTCGGTTATCATCTTGGGGTCTGCCAATCGTAGGTACTGAAATGGTAGTTGCCTAGATAATGGTGGGGTATCTTTTGGTGGCGATCGATTTAGGTCTGTATCGGTGTCTTCACAATCGTATCGGTGAATAATTGCTGTTTTACGAAAATCAGCTACCTCGCAAATCCCCTTATCGATACAAGTTTTAACATAGGTGCGACTAATCAGTATGCCTTGGTTGAACTGTTACTTTCCGATAAGAGGTGCTTCGATTGATGATGGTAGTCCTCTCACAGTGGGGTATCGATATGCTGGCTGTTTTTCGGCTCAGCGCTGGTATTAAGGTTCGCATTTGCATGGCTAGGTATATTGAAGACGAATTCTGAGTGAATGGAAGGCTAGTTGGTGATACTTATATTGGATGCTGGGAAGTGATTCACGGGTCGGTGCTGCTATTGCGACAGTGGCTAGGTATGTTGGTTGTATGCTGACGGATGCTGAGAAAACTGCGAACTATAAGCACTATAACTCCGTGTGTGTTAAAGTGGGACCTTTTGGGAGGGCCTTTGGGGCGGAAATCTGTCGACCAAAGATCGTATATGAATAACAATTGATGGAAGGTATGACATATGCGAGAGTTGTTTAGGATAAAATATGCGCTGAACACCCCGTGGATTTTAAGTACACATTTGTAGGGCGTGGAAGTGTTTAAATACATATCGCTTGAAACAAGGCTGTGGAGTTATTGCTGATCCAGGCCGTCAGTGGTATCGCACTGCCCCAAGTTACCGATGCGGTAGACTATTTCGATGATTGGATCAGAGCATCCACACCGGTTCGCGAACCGGTTCATCGTGCCTTTTTGACAGTAAATCCACAGATCTTATTGGCTGCACTTAAGATGGGAGCCGACGTCCTGCATGAGCGGGGCGTGGTGCCTGAATGTGGGTATGTATGTACTCGTCGACGAGTAATACACGACAGAGCCACCCTAGAGTTGTACATGACAAGAATCTTTTGAAAAACTGGATTCGGTGGTTTTGCCAAGCCACAGGCAAAACCTCGCTTAAAGACCCGTAATTTCATCGCGATGCCGCGCAGCACAACTACAAATTACAGTCTATGTAACGTGATGGATTGACAATATGGCATCTAACAAACAGCTCTTCGGAAACTCATTGCTTAAATCAGTTGTGGTTGATGTGTGGTGGTCAAAAGAAAGTTCATGATCCCACCATGGGGTCGTTGGCTAAACAGATTAGGGGATAGGAGGTATTTGGAGACGATGAATGAGGGGATATGGGGGAAGACATTAGAATTGTATAAACATAGAGGATGTACCTGAATGAAGCACGCAGGAATCAGTATCCCCTGCAGTACGAAATCTTGCTGAATGTTGCCACATTTTGTAGCGGCCTTTGACAGTTAGCGGCAGTCGCCGCGATGCCGTACACGGCTAGACGGGCTTGGACTCTAAACTACAAACGGTAACAAGCGAGGCGCTATCAAATGTGGCAACATTCTGCAAGATTTGGTACTGCGGAAGATATGGGGCGTAATTATGTATAGCGGAAAATTTATAGATAGCTTAGAATCAATAATCAAAAAAAGATACTCTGAGTTTTGGCACGGACAACTGTTGCGGATCTAAAAGGGCGGCATAGACTGGTATTGTAGACCTTTGATCGTAGATACAAAGCGAAGGGCGTAGTTTTGACGTGTCAGGAGAATCTCGGTTACGATGTTCTGGCTGTGCACAAGTTATAAGTTCGGCGTGAGGGCCCCAAGATGTCCAACTCTCCGTACATATCTGGATCTGGATCTGCGATACGTGTCTGAAAAATTCTAGTAATTAATGCAACCTTACTTTGGGAATTTGTGGAAGGGACGTCACTTCATGATACTTTCGCTAGCTACGGAGCGCTAATTCCGTGCTGCGGTTCCGTCTACTCAGCATGATCAGTAGAGCGCTCTAGAGTAACTGAGCCATTGGATAGCGTCAATAAATTATTAAAAAAAAAAAAAAAGAGTAACTGAGCATCACACGATTTGACGGACACAAGCGTGAAGGAAAAACAAGGCTGTATTGGGGATTGGTTCAGGAGCACATTTTACTAACCCACGACAGCTAGCGCAAGGTGATATTAGCCTCAAATTAGAACGCTCTCTGGGGGCTCCGGTTCACTAGATATGCCCTCCACAGGGAATGTTATTCAGAGTGGAGCCCCGGAGCTCAGAAAAGTAAAAATGACTATATTGGCTTAACCCGAAAGAAAAAGTGAGCTGCTGTACAGACGTAATGAAAGGTATCAACGAAACATAGCATCGTAGTATGCTTAAAAGGCCTATTAAGAGGCTTAGGATTGTGCAACTGCTCCCACCGGCATTCAACCAGAATCATTATTACCATTATGACCAAATGAAACGGTTCCGTTACAAATGTAGATATCTTGAGGGGAACCAGACGCTGGAGAATCCTGCCGTACGATGTTTTCCCATGCAGATGGTCCGAAGCCACAGGCCTACAGGAGTGTCAGAGAGCAATAAATATTACACACTACTTATTTGGATGAATTACCTTACGATTATTCCAACATGGCAGACCTGTGAGGAAAGTAACAAACGTTAAGAGTACAGCGACTGCATTTAAACTAACGTTCCACTTGTCGGGCTCACTAAACCCGCCGTTCTGGGCAGCAGCAGCATTTGGTACTCCCCCTGTTGAGTCTGTCGGCATGGGTGCACACACGACGCCAGGAATTTGCAAGAGAAATAGTAACGATGCAAACCCTATGAAAGTCGAGGATCAGCAAATAGCCGGAATCAAGATTCACGTCAAATCTGGTGAGATATCAATCGTTGGTATGGGGGTGGGAGTTGGGCAGGTCGATGGCATATTGCAGCTCACCAGGGAAAGCTCTGCACAGTAAAAGACAGGTGAATAGCGAGAAAATTGATGATTTTGAATCATTTGATAAGGAAACATAGAAATCCGTACTCACCATGGAACAGACTCGACCATTGACAAAGGCGTCGGACAAAAATCGGAATTCCATGATTCAATCCGCATGCACCGTTATCCGGCGGCATCAAGGGACCACTGCAATAGTTTGCCCATGAATACGAGGTCTCGTGCTCAATGGGTGCAGAGGTGCAATTATAGCTCTGCTTTTCCGGCAGGCGAGATGGCGAAACTATGAACGTGTCTTGAAACTGGACCCCTAGGCGATTCCTCGATGCGGCTAATGGCAATGCAAGATCTTTTGCTTGAACCATCAAGTTTGTACATCGCATAGGTGTAGTTATCGGTTCGGGGTTCCAAAGTGTCGTGGTGTACTTCCTATCACTAGTGTATACTACCCAGCAATGATCTGCTTTCTTAAAAGGCAGATCGCGCGCCGTGTAGAGTCAAAGGTTGAGTCCATTCCATTGACATATTCGAAATCGGAATGATGATTATGGCAAGGAAACTCGGTGTCCGAGCGCAGAATGTTATCTTGACCCATGAATCCGGGCCCAGGCGCGACGTTCGATGGAGTGCTTGTACGTGTCGCGCAATCTTGATTCAGGGTCGGTCGGCCATCAAGTGTCGTCGTGTTGGCCTTGAGAATTGTCAACTGCAAGGTTTGTGAATAAATCTCTCAGCGAAAGTTTGGTTCTGCCTGATGTTGCCAAAGCGCATTTTCCATGCGTACGGGTACTGGACGCCTGCCAGCCACCTTTGTTGACGTCGTAAAAGTGATCCGAATTTGCCAGGTGTTTCGTCCGTTCACGTTCCAAACCTACTGCTAGATTCTGTTCAATTATCTTCTGGAGGTTCTGATCTGGCGCTAGTATGTCCGAGGGTCGTCTGGTTGGAGGTTTAGATAACCAGAGAGAAACCCGTCTCAGGACAGAACTTAATTCAATGTATCAACGTGATGCATAGCTCTTGATATCAGGATTAGACATACGTTGTTTCAGGATAAAGTGGTGGCATATCCTGCTTCATGGCCTGTTGATTTGCCTCTGCCGGCATAGCACTGGCGGAAAAGCCTCTTCCTTCGGCGATGAGTTCGTCGGTGCTCGTCGGTGTTGTTTCTGGTTGCAGAACGAGTTTCAAACGTTGCATTCTGAAGGCAGACAGTCGTTGCTAACGAGGATGACCGAAGTGTTGGATGATGTGAATTTGCTAGCCGCGGAGATAGAACTCTCCAGTAGTATGCTCTGGTACCGTTGCCGTTGTCGGTATTTGCCAATGGTAGCGGCCACCGCGGCGGGGAGGGGTTGCGTTGAGGTTAGAGTTCTTGAGGTCGGTATTGGTGAAAGGGAGGGGGTGTTTGAAAGGCGAAAAGAGAGTAAAGAGGGAAAAACGGCTTCAGAAGCCATCTTACCTGGGCAGGGCTGCGTCTCCCCGGATCAGTTTGCATTGCCCCGAATGGCTCGTAAAGAAGCAGACTGCAAGAACCGACACGTCAATATCAGTGGTGAGCGGTTGCGTCATCCCTGTCGCACTTGGCAAGACATCATACGGCCAATGGCTAACCATGTCGCTTTGGATGACTGTTATATGACTTTTCCCTTCACCCAGCATCTGGGCGTTGCACCACATTGATCGGAGGTTATCCGACCAATAACTGAGGTATTATGGCATGCGTTATCTGATCATTGCAAGGCTCAACCGGTCACAACTGATGACGAGTATGCGCATCGGGCGCAGTTCCGATGTTATCTTGCCCGAAAAAGCAAAGTGTTTTCGTGTCGAGGTTGGTCTTGAAAAGACAATAGAGTAGCTAGTGATATTTCATGATTATCTGTAGTAGAATTTGCATCTTTTTCAATCATCATCGTTATCAATCCGTTTACTTGATGATTGGATAACTTCATGTTCTAAACCTAGCTTTGTAAGGATGCTCAGAAGCCTTTATGACTTGTCAAGATCAAATTCATATGCCAGTTTTCCATCTTTTCTCTCCCGTCCTAAGACCACAGAACCATCATTCTTGTTCTGTGTCACTGACAAATTACATATATCTCAAAAACATTGATACTTAGGTATACTCTTTTTTACCTGTGAAAGAATCGTCGACTGTCACGGCGTCGATCAGCCGCTGGAGATCGATTGATTGGTCATCCAGTGACCGTACTTAAATACTGTAAAGTTTTGTAAAGTGATTAAAGGAAAACAATTGGCTCGCAATGTGCGTCTGTCCGGAGTGTCGCCGGAAGATAGCTTGAAGTGCCGAACGAATCTGCCAAGACATCCAACTTTCGTGTTCTGTAACGCACACAGAGCCGGGACTTACCCGGCGTCGCGGTCATCTGCCCGGTGTCTTGCTTCCGTCGCTCGCCGTAGCCCCCCCACGTTAGCCACGCGCAGACTCCCGCATTGCCGCCTGTCGAGCATAAACGACAACCAGACCGCCGGGTGATAACTAACAAACAGTTCTACACCGAACATGAGCAACGGTAGGAAGCCGATTTTACGCGTCAATGCACCCTCGTCTGTCTGCGACACGCCCTTGCTCATCACGAACGATGCATCTCGTCACCAGCGAAAATGTACAAGGATTCCGTGCATCAGATTCCGTTTCGCTACCGTCTACTGTGACACCGCAGAACGGTTCCCCTCTTACTGAAACGTCGTCGGAAACATCTTCAGAATGTTGCTAGACCGTGGGTGTCCCAAATACGCATCAAAAACGGCAAGGGGATGGGGAACATGCATCGCTATCACACTTCCAATCCTGAACGCCACCATGTTAACTATGGGAAACGACGATATGAATTGGTGTCTACACGAGCTTGCCGTTCCGGATTGATGCATTTATCTTCTCGCGGCAGAAGTCGCTTACCGAGGACTCATGTGCAAATACCGCGAATAGTTTGCGCGAGCGTACTCGGATTTGTTCCATCGTTGTTTTGGTGCCAGAGCTGCGAATTTTTCGAAATCATGCTGACGATGGAATCCTCAGGAGTTGCGATAGATAGCCAGTTCGCCACAGACTCGGATCCTAGTAAAACGGTCGTTCTTTGACACGAAAACGCCATGTCTCGTCTTGCAACTACCGCTGTCTCGAGCTTTAAACCTATCGATAACCAACTGAGGCTAAAAAGAAAATACAACTATCCGGTGTAGTTACCTGCTCACAAGAGCGCAAGCGAGTGGGTCTACGCTTGTTTAGGGTGTAACCCCTGTCGTTCCATATGTCTTGGCTGAATACGTTTCACAAACAGAAGATTACTCCATTTTACTTCATTTTGTAAAGCAGCGTTCAAACTTAAATTGTTTAATGTGATGGGAAATCTTTAGTGTACATTGGCGGCCAGATATTTCATCTATTCAATAATGATCTTCGTAACTTGCGGGTGATGTTCTGAGGATCACCCTTGCTAAGGCTACTAGTCTTTGCCTGGATTGAGGTGTTTTCCAGAATTGATCCAAAATTACTCACTCGGAGTGAATCGTGATACCAAGTTTTGCTTCATGCTCAAACACCAGCGGCCATATCCGGTTCCTGGGATTCTGCCTGACAAGCCAGAAGCTCTTTGCATGCCGCAATCGCGCGCAATACTCCGCGTGGGGGCATCAAATATATATTTAACCTGAATTCTCGCTGCATCATCACACATGATCAGGATCCATACCCGACGCCGAATTCCCGGTAATTCATATTTTTGGCCTCCCATGTGGCCGTGATGCATGCAGGTACATCATAGCGGTCTACGGTTTTCCTATTTCGACGGAGAAGATCCAAAGAACTAACATCCGCTTGTATCAATACTCGACCTGGCATCCATTTTGATAATGATCAACTTTTTACTGTCGTCTATCAAACGAATTTCAGATAGATGCATATCTGCATGCATATGTTTCTCTGACAGGCTGCCTCAGTATCTATCAAACGACAGCTGCGATGCAGTAACGGCGTCACATCGTCCCGTAGCATTGGTAATTCTATGAATGTCATCAATAATTTACATGGCACCGTATCGAACTCTTGCTGTTGATTTACCTGCCGCGTTGGAAGATAACGCCGAGACTTCATGCACATGCGCCTAACGTGCAGTAGGCGTTACTGTGAAACGCGGGAAAAATAAACATCCACTAGCGCTGATTGAAAAATAAGCGACAGTTCGGATAGTTGGAACGCCATCTTGGTCAACCGGAGGAGATATTTTGAGAGGATGCGGAATGGTGGGAATAAGTACTGTCCCGATGGGTAAAGGTGTGCCATATTTCTTACTACAGGAAACTGTACAAATTACAAATCCAGCTATGGACCCGCCGCACCGCCAGTGTTCCAAATTCCACGTTCCAACTTCCTACAGGGGACGTGTGTCTGATCGACATCAAGGATTAGCGATCGGGCAACCTTCCCCGGGGTGTATTTCAAAGCTACAGAACTGTCACGTATCAAGGTTCTGCTATATCAGGTGCCTGTTTCGTTCTGTATCGTGGTATCCTCTCTTGTTGGACTTTCGCCACCAGCCTCTGCTGGACACACTCGCTTTTCGTCGCTATCAGTATCTCTTCTTCTAATCTTTCAACTGCTGTGCAGTGTTCATGTTCAACTAAAACAACATAATGTCTCCGTTTCTTGGAATTTCGAGCTCCCCTTCCCATTCTCCGGCTTCATCGTGTACATCGGAGGCACGACTAGAAGATGCTCACTCGTAAGTCGGTCCTAATTCCCCCTGGATCATCAAATATCAATCATCCTTCAGACGAGATCAAATTCTCCAACAAATTGCCCGGCGTCAAGGCATAGTCCGAGAGCTGTAAGTCTCATCCAGTCCTCCGATAGTAAACTCTAACCCTCCCCAGAGAATGTGACTACATCGCTTGGCGTCTCCCTCCCATAACCACCAAATGCCCCCTCGAACTCAAAGGCAAAGCCCCGCACGTTACCATCAACACCCTCGCCCTGTGCTCCCCGGGTGCGGCCATCTTTTCTCCCGGAAAGCTCACTCACTTTACCGCCACCACCGAAACCCGTTGTGTCCGCGATCTAAAACGTCCCTTCTCCTGGAAAGTCTACGGCGTCTCCTGTGCCTCCTCCGGCGAGAAAGCACACTACGTCAGGATTTCCTTTCCCTCCGCATCTCAGGACTCTTTATTCTCCCCTATCGCCTCACTGCTGGATAGCATATCCGCTAAACGTCATGTTGCATTAACCTCCATCCATCCCTTTGGTTTGGGCATGGACTACGGCGTTCCAACCTCCCACTCGAACCGGATCTTCGCCATCACCCACTGCGCCAAAACTACACCTCATAACCGTCGTGTAGCAGTCGAATTCGAAATCTACCTCGACGACCAATGGAAGAGGCTCGACATGCGAGTCGATCGGCTTGGTTTTGCGGTTTACAAATCCGCCCTGAAAAGCGATATCCTCCTCGCCCCCGGGCCCGAGGAAATCAAATTCGTCGACGACCCTTATGTTCGGTTCGCCAGGATGACTTTACGTTTTGGGGAGCGGCCGGAGAGGACTTATATCGATATTGAATACTCAGGAGTGGAGAAGCCATGTCATGTAAGTAAGACCAAAAAAGGGGGGATTGTCTACATTCCCACGGCGAGAGTGAGGACTTGTGATGCGGCTGGTACGACAAGAAGTCCGGTGAGGACTATGTGCCGGTTGGTTTTCTCGGAGGAGAAGATTGGGTTGTTCACCCGGGGAGGAGGGTTTTCAGCGGCGGCGGAGGCGGAGAAGGCGGCGAGTTTGATTAGGAAGACAACACGGATTGCGGCAACCAATCCGATTGGTATTAAGAGCTGTGTTAGGGATGGGGAGATATGTGAGATGAACATGAAGGGAGTGGTTAGTGAGCGGGGTTATACAGTTACGAATGAGGAGGATGGGCATACTTTTAATGCGGATATTAGAGATAAGTTCAGGGGATGCGTCGTTTATGCGGTCCCGAGTCTTAGGGGTGCTGGTATGGTGTTGATAAGCCATTCTCGGGATGGGGAAGCGGTGCTGAGACAGCATATCGATAATCCGATTGATCTCATCACAAGTATCTCGACGAGAGGATTTGGTGTCCCTTGCAATAGCACGCTGGTTCGATGCAAAGACGGAAATCGGAGTATTGGACGAGGGATGATCCGGTATTCTTTCAACTATGGCGATACGGACGCAGCGATTTTGATCGATAAACTGGTGAATCTTTTCGCCATTATCGCACCGCTGCGCCGGGACGAGGTGGCGATGGCCATGCAGCAGAAACGTCAACAGCGACAAGTCCGCGAGGTTTCTGGACGCCGAAAATCACCACCACCGGCACCAAACTCGGAAGCGGCAACGATAGCTAAACTTTCAACGGAATCTTTGGCGTCGCTTACGGTAGCCACTCAAGCACGGTTGCCAAAGACCCCAACCACGCCTAGTCACGCACGCAGCTCGTCAAATATCTCGAATATGTCGGCAGTATCAGGATACTCCGAACTCTCAAATGCGTCGACAGTGGATGAGCGCGAAATAAACTGTGGGCAGAGTGATTTCGATATCTACGAAACGCCGCAGCGTTCACCAAGGACATATAACCAACCATCGCAGTCTCCGCGAAATGCACCAGGTCGGTTGTTCCGTGCAAAACAGGACTATGAGGGACGGTGGTCACGAGAGGTGGTAGTTGTTGAAGGTGATGTCGTTCAGGTAGAGTTTAAAAACAAGTTTTGGTGCTTCGTTAGGTTGGTTGATGGTACCGAGGGATGGCTTCCGGCGGCGTTATTGGACATGGAGTAAGGTCATGAGGCAGGTCATAAATATGATTGATATGGAGTTTTGTCTTCGATCCTCTTGGCTGTAAATACACTTGGCTCGATGCCTATTTATTTCATTTGTTATCAGTGACTCTGGGAGTCATGGTCATTGCTCAGTCTGAGACTGCTTTTCGTTCTTGTTGATATATGGAATCAGTTCCCATTTTTTAGCTAGTGACCGGATCCTTAATTCTTACTTCTTTATTTGGGAGGTTGTCTTTGAGGAGTTGAGGAATTTTAGCGATAATGACGAATGAGCTCCGTTCGCGCGAGTCGCGTAACAGACGTTTTTACCCCTGTTTCTAGCGGAATATCGTGAGGATATCCAAAGTATATGTCTTAGGGAATACTTACATTGGGTTGTCGTATTAAACCTATTGTTACATTGTACGATATGCCAGGCATCTTTTAATACCGGTCACGAAAAGAAGGGAACAGCAGATTAAATTTCTTCTTGTATTTGTAGATCAGATTACCTATATCCAAAGTGAAATGTGAAAAAGCTATTTGTTTCTTGTCGTTATAATTGAGCCATTTTTCCTTTTCCGATATGGTCAGGAGCATCCCAGAAGAGCCTTCTAAACAAACATCCAAACATCTCCACTCGGTCCCTGACCCTCACCGGGCCCCGGATGCAGCTCTTCTGGCGCCAATCGTCCCGTCGCCAAGTGTGGGAAAAGATCGTTGAGAAGCGTAGCGATACCAACCTTAAACTCGCCCGGATACTCGTCTTCTTCCTCCTGTTCCTCCTCGTCGAAATGAAGATCGACACCCAGGACAAAAGGCCGGTCCGCATGCTCCAGAAGAGGTCTCAACGGAAGTGTATCAACCAACGACTTGAGCGCTGCCGAATTCACCACCAAGACCATAGGCCAATCCAAGCCCTCGGGAATCATGTCGTTCTCCTTCATATCACGAATGTGTCTGTCACCTCGTCAATCCTTCATCTTTGCAAAAAAAAGACGAAACCATACCTTCTAACCGCCTTAGCATACGCACCATCCAAACTCTTCTCCTCAACCCACATCATCTCCAAATTCTCCCTAACCTCCTCAATCCCCATTCCATAACTCGGCACCATCTGATCCTTCATCGCCTCCTCCCATCTCTCCTTGAACCTCCCCCACTTCCCCTCATCCTCAAAGTCAGTACCACAACCACAAACCCCCACTTAGTAAGCCCCTCGCTTTGAATCACATCAACAAACGCAGCAGGTCTATCTGCGTCTGTCTTCTCGAGCTTCTCGGGGTTGAGGCGTCCTTCAGCAATTAGATCGCATCTGATGACTGCGCCCTCTGCGAGGGCTTTGCGGACTATCCCGTCCATTATACGTTGGTATTCCTGGATCAGTTAGCAGGCGGATAATGGATTAAAAGGGAGGGTTAGCTAAGGAAACAGGACCGACTTTGTCGGAGAGAGAGTTCATTTCTTCGTCGGTACAGCTTTGGAATCTTTCGGCGTTCCAGCCGGGGGGATAGTAATTTGGTGTTCCTGACATCTTGACGTTGAAGATGTGTTGACCGAGGTACTGAGTTAAGGTTGCACCATTGGTCGTGGTGCGGAGTGATGTCGATAGTAGGGGTGGACGGACACCCCGGGGTTCTGGCTGATATAAATAAGGCTTGCGATCGCGCTCGCCAAGGCGGTGTGACAATAATAAATAAGGTTGCCAAGCCTCTTGCGCGATAATAGCCGGTACTGAAGTTTAGTCATACCTGAACCCCTGTCGGGTATACTCTGGGAGAATAGATGCCGGTATGGCTGCACACAAAGGCAGTTCGGGTCCAACAGGCTTTGGCAAATGCGGGGAATTGAAGTAAGCGAAGCTGTGTCATGACGTTGCTTGTTGCAACTTGCTAGGGACCTGGCTGGCTCTTAATGTAGATATGGAATCATCAGTTCTCACGCTCTACTCTAACATGGAGGATCAATTCATGAATCATGATTCGTCCCTGGCACCTCTTTTGATCAAATTTTTCATTTAAGGAGGATTGGTCGGATGATACATAGCATTTTATGGCCAGTACGTTGGTATGAATCTTATCTGTCGGTCAGGGGAAAAAAAAGAGAACTCTCGCTCAAAACATTCTCAACGAACATAACTGAAGTACTCAGACATACTAGATTTTATGTAAAGCATGCTGGCATTAGGGCACTAGAATTAGATACGCGAAAATCCATAGGATAGCGTTAATAAATCAATTTTTTTTTTAAAAAAAAAAGTACTCAGAGAAGCAAAGAAGTAACTCTCTGTGCCCAAGACGTATGTAGTCTCAATGCACAGCTGGACGCAGAGGAGCCAAATATCAAAGCGGGCCTTCCACAAGCAAAAACTACGAATTTGTTGTCGGGAAAACCAAAAGATAACAGCAACAACAGTATCCGGGATTCCCGTCTGGTCACCCACCACAGTACTAGCCGGACGATATCATGCTTAAATAGTGCAGAGCGAGCGGGATGCGTTGTATTCATGATTCTATGACCGTAGCCGGTAAAACAATTACTTGTAAAATTAGTAACTATATTCCTTAAACAGAGGCCGAAGTAGGGAATGCGACACACTAACCTCACCATTTACCAACTTGTCTCTGCTAGCTATGTACAGCCGCCATAGTGTGTAGTTACATTGTTCCAGCATCGTCACCGGTGTGGGGTCCGGGAATCGGTCTCCAATTCCTTAACACGGGCTTTTTTTCCCCGAAACCGCGGAAACCTAGAAAACAAGCTGAACCACAGCTCGTTGTATAGATAGATATTTCAGGTGTTATATTCTCTATCTCATGATAGTCCACATCCCAAGCCCTAAGTCCTAACACCAGTAGGGCTGAGGTACACCGGGCTATGCACTTTATTTTAATAACCTCACTCGCTCAATCGGATGCTATTACCCGGTTGTACTCTATCTATGCGCCGTGATGTTTCCAGAATCCAGATCTTTAAGAATCGGGACTGAGGTGAGCCTCAGCCACTATCTTCGGCTAACCACCTCAACTGAGGAATCACTCGGATACATACGCTGTCACGGAACCCACGAGCTGCACGAGCTGCACCCCTATGTCATACCCAACCGTCAACGGCTAGATCTACATCTAGAATACTTACCTAAATCGGTTAGCGGATGCGCTACAGCACACCCTTAAGCACCGGTGGACGCCGGGAAATGCTTGAAAAGCTTATTTTAGCATCATGTAAGTTGTTCTGGTATTTGCCAGCTTCACCGAGTGGGCACTGAGTTAGACGGGGTTTATTGGCTATGGTTGCATATGAGGAATTAAACGGTTTTCATGACAGCACGGCTGAAGATCTCAAAGCTCAGCTATGAGGCTCTGGTTGCATATGAGGAATTCACAGGTTTTCCTGACAACACGGCTGCAGATCTAAAGAGCTGAAAGCACTTGGGATTGTCCATTCATGAAATGACAACAGGATCAAGTAAGCAGTAAGGTATGGCGATTTGGCAAGCTGGCGAAGTGGCAGCCTTATGGCCTTAGGTTTGGATTTTGGGGAGTTGCACGTAAGGATGCCGGAGACATGGCATCCTGAGAACCTTAAGCTTTGGATTTCGGAAAGCACGGTGGCGAGAAGCTGAGATATGGAACACATGTTACTGCTGCAGATGGGAAATTAGATAGTCCGAAAACTTGGAAAACAACCGTTGGCTGTGTTTCATCATCGGCGTAGCTTCATCTAGCTTTGTCTGGTTTTACCTGGCTTCACCTGGCTTTACCGAGTTTTTTACACCACACATATTCCATTGCTTAGTTTCCTCAGTCCATTCCTCACATGGTACGTGCAGCAATCTATGCAAGCTCTAGATTCCACGTGCTATCATCCGTTGCCCAGTCACGATCCAGAGGCGGATGGGCATCTCTTTCGATGAATTCTGTAGGGCTGAACGCATTTGCGCGCAAAGAGTGGGGTCCTGGGGTGACACCCGACGCGATGACGTTGAACAAGCTTCGGAGCGGGGTGATGGCGATAGGTTGGTGATAAGTTTCGCTGACTTTGCTGACTCGCTAGATTCGGTGCTATGCAAGCCTCGCTTACACCACCGGTAGAGATGAGCAGAGACACTTGGACAAGCGGATGAACTGATGCACCGTGGGTTGTACGGGCGGAGGGCTATGCACGCGAAAAAACAAAACTTCTGTTTCAAAAATACTGTTCTCATACCTCAGTTAGCAATCATCCTTCTGCAAGCCAATTGGAATATGAAACACCGTTAAACATACCATAAACCACATCCTTATCATAGATCAAACCATAACCATAACGCCAAAAAACGCCACCCACCCTCAAGCCCAAAACTTTTGCTTTGTGTCCTCTTCGTTTCGTCGATGCCTTTTCCCCAGTTTGCTTCCTCGCGATAACTAGACGGTGACTTCGGTCTTTGCAGCCTCGAAAGCTGGCGCCGGTGTTTCCGGGAGGTCCTCCTGTGCTCTGTTAGCGACCTCATCCTCCCGCGCCCGGATGTGCATGCATACCGGTTCGTAGATAATCTGAATCAACAAGCTGCACGTAGGGCAAACGCCGATATCTTGTCCGTCCCTCAGATCATCAAGCGAGATCTCGAAGCGGTCTCCACACGGACACGGGTAAGTATATAGCTGAGTCGCGGGGTCGAAGGTCATGTCTTCGATTTCGATCTGGTCGTAGATGGAGTTTTCGTCTGCCATGATGCTGTTGCTGATGCTGTTGCTGATGCTGTATTCTCGATGCTGCTGCTGAATCGTCTCTGTTTGGTAGGTGGACGGGAAAGAACGGAAGTCGTTCGACTAATTTAGAGATTGTTGGGTGGCTGTGTCTGTCTGTTTCGCGAAAAAGTTTCCGTTAGTCACAGCGGGGCTTAGCTAGCTTAGCATGGTTCTGAATGCAGTCACGTGTCGCCTTCCCAGATTTTAAGTTGATCCCGCTGTGCAACCCCACACTTGGGGTCTAGCCTATTCTAGCTTGGTGCTACAGCCGGTCAGACTCGCCAGAACTAGAGCTAATACAAACTACTCCAGATGCAGTGAAGTAGCATGTAGCTAAAGCCATCCCCTGGAAGACCCTGTGTTACCTACAGTTGCTTCCTCCCAAACATGGACAGACACCCAATCATGATTTCCATAGATGAGCTGCGACGGGCGACCGCTCAGGAAGGGGTGGAATAAATACCCAACACCCCCCAAGCAAAATCACGAACCAACACCGTCATTTCGCGAGCTGCGATTCAGCATCGCACCGAACTCTCCGACATCCTCTCTGAATCTCCTCGCTCGTCGACGTCCTCGACTCTCCAACATCATCACCATGGATACCGCTCCCCCCAAATACGAGTCCCAACCCGCCATGACCACCGCCCGCGAAGAAGACACCGCCTCAGTTTCCTCTGCCTCCGATGCCCCCCGAAACCGCTGGGACCCACAAACCTGGACCTGTCTAGCAATGTGTAACGGCACCATGGCCGGCGCAGATTGTTTCCATCTAGTCAATGTGTGCTGTGGAGCGATAGCCGTTGGGATTGGAGAGTGTATTGCGAGTCTTACGGGATGTCTCGATGGCTGTTGTACGGGGTGCGCAGACTGCTGTCAGAGTTGCTGTCAGGGGGGGAATTGTTGTCCTTAGACGCCGACGGTACAAAGACTACCGGTGCAGGCGCCGGACAAGGGAAATATGCAACGCGGGACGATTACTTTGAACGGTTTATGCAGCGAGCGGTTTATGGCAGAGCGGTTATGTCTACGATGATGAGGAGGGTGCGTTTATGGGTTACACGGGAGTTTGGCGCTTGGGGTTTTCTTGCTTCGGGTTCTTGCTATGGGTTTGAAGGGATGCTATTTTTTTGCTGTGGTTATGCGGTTGGAAGGTGGTAATGCGGTTTCGAGGAAAGAATGCGGATGTCAGGTACCATCTTCACATCTACACGTGGTGGGATGTTACGACGCCGGATTAGACGTGTTTCGAATATTGGGGATGCAGTTTAAAGGGGTATAGAGGGATTGGAGGATAACTGTTACACATGTAAGAAACCGGTGGACGGAGCACTGAGGATACGTGGGACGAAGGGTGAATAATTCGTCGGAAATCGTCCAGGGAAATGGAGACGGAAAGAATTAGGGTTTATATCATATCGAATATGACAAAGAACTTGCTTAAAATTGTGCTTCTACAAATTTGTATCAGCTTCTACGAATTTTCATCTTCGGCTTGCAAGCGGAGTAGATCATGTTTTACATCAGAATCACTGCAGCCAATGCATCAGAGTCATAACCAATAAACATCACGCCTGTATCGTTGTACAAAATCTCGAACATTGCTTCGCCACAATGACCTCCTTCATTCTGCATATCCAACAACATGATCCTCCTGAGCTTTGCAGAAGATTGAAATTCAAATCCAACGAAACCCCGAAACCCCGAAATATCGTTAAACAGTCAACCGGTAAAGGTGAAAGACTGCAAATTACAAGGAAGCTTCTTTCTGCGTGCCAGTTGTCTTGCTTCATGCTTCTTGTGCTTCTTGCAGCCGTCGATCATCATATCGATACTGCCATTTCCCGAGCCGTGTTCCGCACGACGTCGGTATAAATAGCACTTTTACTTTTACAACTTCGCAAAGGCTCAGGTCAGGGCTCAGCCTTATATGTATGTACCCCGTAGGTACTCGGTGGCGTGCCTGGACGGTTGTGCGTGTAGCGCCTAGTTATGGAAAGCTTAACAACGCCTGGCAACGCCTGATACTAGATAGTATTGGGATGATGTCATTGGCTCTTCAAATTTCAAAACACGTAACACGTCCTTCTAGAACAATCTTATCACAAGGATGGTAGTATTACAGACACGAGCGTCCGGAAAATCTACCCTTGGTTTGCATAGCCATAGCCCCAATTCCAGAAAATAGATAGAGTTGTAACTCTACAGCTATCGTTTATGAACGCATCCGGCGCGGGCGCGTCTATTTGTCGCATGCCGCATCACGCATGCACAAACGGCGATAACTGCCTTGTATGCGGTACTCTGATCTGCACACTCAACGTCGAGTGGTATCTATTTTTGAGGGATCGAATACATAGCTGGCAGTTCATCAGTGATCATCAACTTTAATCTATGTATGTACAGAAAAGCTTGTTTTAGTGATCATTGATCACAGTAGGGGTGGTTGTCAAGTGTCAAATGACAGTGAAAACGGTGCGGGAAGTGTTGCGGTAATGATTCGATGGATACTTTGAGCTGATAATATTCCTGTAATGGTTTTGTAAATATAGAAACCCTAGCCCCATCATGCAAAAATAGTGTATTTTACACGTTTTTTTCCAAATAGTGTCGGGGATAGTGTGGGGGATAGTGTAAAAATAGTGTGCTAAGAATCGTGTAAAATGCATTATTAAAAGATTAGAGGACACTATATAAACGTGTAACGGACAATATTTAAATGGGTAACAAACATGATTCTAAACATGTAATAGACGCTATTGTAAACATGTAATACACATAATATATGGCACGGCATTAAAATACCCATCCGGAGGATCGAACCTACAACTTTCTACGTCCGACACCGAGGACAAGACAGTGTATACCTAATCTCTAACCGCTGCTCCATAACAACTTCATTAAGATTTTATGTTTAGTTAAAAAATGTATGTGCATTACTGATAGGATATTCCAATAGAACCAGTAGCATTTAACGCTATTAAGTTCTTCACAACCATTATTATAAGTGATTTACGCTATAATATACTTTTAAATTTAAAAATTAATCCCTTAGCAATTTACACTATTTAAATCGTGTAAAACAGCCGAACATGTAATATACATGTTTAAATCGGGTAAAGTACACGATATTTGCGTGATAGGGTAGCCGAATTATGTCATCAAAATCAGGCTGACTGAGGACTTGATACTCGGAGCGTTAGCCATGGGCAGAAAACATTCAGGCGGCTTCGACTTTTGTCGGGGAATAGCGGAGGCTTTGTCTCGCTTGCCCAAAGAGCCCAGAGAGCCCAGGGAGCCCGGGGACTTGTTGTTTTTTTTTCCGCCGTTGTTGAGTACAAAGGTTCTTGACCTTTTCGTTCAACGCTGAGTTTATGATACATGTAAATCTGGGTTCAGAAAACGAGAAGATGTGATTGGGTACTATGGAGATAAAGGGTTCAGGAGATTATTGGAGGCCGTGGTTGAGTAGTTGAGTAAGTACTTCAAGGGCTTCCTGGGCTCCGATAATCTTCCGAATTCTTTTTCTATGCTGCCTCGTAGTGTTCGTTCATGTCTTTGAGTTTTATGGGTTCGTTCTATCTAAACTCTAATTAAATTTAAGTACACATCCTGAATCTGGAAATTTGCTAACAACTATTCTCTTAATCTTATTTAGTACACTAACCGCTGGCAAGCCACTCCTTAAAGAACCAAACTGCAATAAAAAATAGAAGAATCCATCAAAGCCACATCTCGCTGTTGCAACGCGTTCCTCGCTTGAGCGCTCAGTCACCACTAATAAAAACATCTCCTGATATTCAACGGCGTACAAACAAAACAAACGATGCCTCTTCCCAAGAATCTTACTGCAAACTCTGTTCTGCTTATTGATCTTCTTCAGTTCGCTGTTTTTCTTTACAGCCTGCACAAACTTTCTGTGGATACTGGTCTTGTGCAACACGTGCGGCAACAATAGGAGTTATCGAAGTGTATCCTGGAAGTCGGTTTATTCTTCGGTCGTTGAAGTACATGAAAGCCACAACCCAATAGAATCCACCGAGCGCGAATGCATTAAGTAGTGCAATGCGGGGCAAATAAGGTCAGTGAGATCACAGTCACCAACATGTATAAATACAACGTAACTGGTGAAATAACATCACAGACTCCGCGAGATCATACAACCCGAAACAAAATATCATATTTCTATCAAGCCAGGTGTGATTGCAACACAGAACAAACAATCACGCTTCTCTCAAGCCGTCTGCAGAGAAGAAAACCCTCCTCCGTACGTCTTTTTGTACTTCTCCTTGGGAGTATTATGCTTCGGGGATTTTTCCTGCTTCGGGGATTTTTCCTGCTTCGGGGATTTTTCCTGCTTCGGGGATTTTTCCTGCTTCGGGGATTTCTCCTGCTTAGGCTGCTGCTTCTGGGGCTTCGGCTGTATTTTGACTTCCAGTTTGAAAGGGGCCGCGTCTCTGGGCGGCCGGCCGGCCTCCAGCCATTTCTCAAGGTCTTCCTATAGACCCTGAGTGGTGGCGGCCTTTAGCTTTTCCTGTAGGTCCTCGCGAGACGCTGCATTCAATTAGCTTGATTCACAACCGACAAAATGGGCAAACTCACAGTGAGTCATCGGGTCAGCTGATTTCTTGTCCTTCTCGGTCTGGGACAGGTCGTCCCACTGCTCAACTGAGCTCCTCTGGATTGTCGTATTTCCGTAGAAAAACGCAGGGCACAAGTTCTGAATTCTCTCCGGGGCCCACGCCGTCGCGTCATCTTGACTTTTCAAGAATGAGGCAGTACGTGATTGTGTCTCGTTGTTCGTCGCTACCCAGTAATGGTAGGAATTACACAAGAGGCGGTACAATGGCTTGATATCTTGGTTTAACTCATATTCATGATTTGCCCAAAGAACTTCCAACCACGCCAACTTGATGAGCTTGCCTCTAACGCTCTGCTCGCGCAGCATGCGCAACAGCCAGAGAAGACTCTTCGGTGTGATTTGTGGGATCCTTCCAGTTGTTACTCCCGGCTCCGTCGCATGTCCGAACATTCAGTTGAGAGAGAATCAACGTCTTTGACGTTAACACCTAGTTTCATCCTTCATCCACTCTACGGGAAATGAATTCGGTACCAGAGCTTACTGAAGTTTCTCACTGTCTATTGATCTTTCGGTCAACGCGCCGATGTCCATCACACATCAGTTGGTCTCACTAGCCGGCATAACAGCCGTTGTCTTCCTACATAAACACGATGAACAATTTGGATCAAGGAAAAGAGCCTTACAGATGTCCGCCTGTCTTCCGCGCACGCGAAAAGCACATGGGATCACTCATACTTCGGAAGCGAGCATCAATTAATTCGACTCCAAGGATGAACCTGGGTTTTCCGGCCAGTTCCTGAATTGAAATGTACAAAGAATTACAACCTTATCTGCAGATTGAAGGTATGTATCGAGGACTTTGTCGGGTACGGTTGTTGTCCCACTTCCCTTATGGTTGGGGGAATTTTGTTGCGGGGCCGATGCAGGACCGTTCACGTTCTGACCACGTTCTGGAATTCAAGAATTATTACCTCGCAATCTGAATCGTCATCTACATGTGATGAACTTTAAATGTCGGTGAAGTCGCATGCATAGTACGTTAGGTCCGACCGGAAAAACTGGAAAATAGGTTGACCCGAACTACGCGGGATATGCTAGGTGACTTATGGTAGTATGGTTAATATTTGACAGGATATCTATTGTTGTTTTCAAACAAAAATGAATATAGATGACATCATGGATCCAGTCTGGACTGCTCGCTTCCAACATCAATCGGGGCTACTCACTCGCAGAAATAACGCAATATTCCAAGACTCAAGTCGCTTGGTATTATTTGGTTCAAACGGATGATGTCTACGGCAATATGTTGCTCCTGGTGAGATGGGTGTGTCACGTCGGAGAACTCCGCCTTGCAGACATCACCAGTCTTCTCCGTCGCGTCGCTTCTCCGTCTGACTATTGCCTCATACGACTTCAGTATTGGACGAATGATGTATAAGTACCAGCTGTTATGGCGCTTACTTTGACAACGGACCACAGATATCTTCTCATCGTCAGCCTCACCATGCTTTTTCTTTTGATGTATCACTCGCAACTGATCAGCTGGCTATTGCTTTCTTTCTCCTTGATCTCACTCGGAGCTCCTGCCAACGACATTGTCAAACGAGCAACTCAGGTTTCACTCATCAGCCAATCTTACTCTAGTAACGTTTTGAGCGGCTCAATCAAGGTACGTAAAAACTCCTATTGCTACCTCGAAGGATGCTAACATCTACAAAAGATCCAAAACATCGCTTACGCAAAGGCTGTTTCTGTTCTATGGACCTCCGGAAGCTCTGGTTCACAAACTATCACCGCCTCGTACAGCTCCGGTCCCGATTCTACTGGCTACGAAGTCTGGAGTTTCAGTGGAACAGCTAAGGGAGCTACAAAATTTAATATCCAATACACCGTCTCTGGGTCAACGTATTACGATCCCGCCATCGATTCTTATTACTCCATTTCAACCGGCTCTTCAACATCCACCCCGGCTTCTTCGACAACCACGTCAACGACCAAGTCCTCGACTACATCAGCCCCTACTGGCACCGCGCTACCGTCCGTGAATCTACCAGCCATCCTTCCTGTCAATTTCCCAGCCGAAGCACCAGCCACATCTCCATCTGGCTGTGGTAACTGGAATGGTCTCGATAGTTGTCCCGATGGAACCACCTTCAACTTCACGGCCTCATCCGAAAAACGCAGATGGCAAACTCCACCCAAAGGAGACGTCGCATACGTCTCGACTTTCCAAGACTACAACAGTCTCATCGGATACTCCGACATTCAATACAACTCAGCACACACCTCTGCAGTTGTAACCGTTAACGCAGCCTCCAAGTCTGGAGATACTTTGAGTTACAACTTTGGTGGAACAAGCCAGACTAGTCCAAGCTTCACGGTGAATTCGGGCTTTGGGGATGCATTGAGTATTACGGTTACTTCTAGTAGCGGGAAGACGCTGGTGCTGGAGCCGTTGAACTTTGTGTGGCAGAACGCGGATGTTACGGCGGTTCAGAAGACTTATGATGGCCAGAAGGGAGCTATTGTGGAACTGTTTGGGTGGCCGTATAATGATGTTGCGAAGGAGTGTGTTTTCCTTGGGAAGGCTGGTAAGTTTTTGCTCGGTTCGTTTGTGGGGAATTAGGCTAAGTCATTCGAAGGTTACATGGGAGTCAAGGTTTGGCCACCCAACGAGCACGTCTGGGGATCAAACTACTACGAGACGGATGGACAGTTCCGCCCATGGTACTTGGTGTAGGTTTCCCCGAAGCGCATTCTGATTAATCAGACACGATTACTAACGATGAGCATAGGTACCAGCCAGTCAGCTACAAATTACAAAGTCGGCAGGGAACACGAGACGAGCTTCGTGCAATGACTCAAGCCTGCCGTAAAGCTGGAGTGCGTGTTTATGCAGATGCCGTTCTGAACCACATGTCCGGACAGGGAAATGGTGTGTAGCATACAAACACAAGGTATCACCCGTGGTCTTCGCTAAATTTGCATCAGACATCCAGAATCACCGCAACACCGACTGTTCGTTGTACTCAGGACACAACGCCACTGCAAACTCGCCATACTTCACTTCTGGAAACACTTTCTTGATTAGCCCATTCACCAACACTCGACCAACCCTGGAGTATCCAGCCGTTCCATACGGCCCGACAGATTTCCATTGCGAGCGATCTCTAAACGATTGGAATAGCGGCGATATTATCACTAAAGGATGGCTAGTTGGATTAACCGACCTTAACACCGAGAGAGACTATGTCCAAGATCGATTGGCAACATACGTCGTGGATCTTCTTTCAATCGGATTTTCAGGTATCAGGGTCGATGCTGCCAAGCATATTGGACCGCAGTCACAAGCTCAGATCTTTGGACGAGTTGCAAGCAAGATGGGTGGTAGTCTTCCTGGCGATTTCATTGCCTGGCTTGAGGTGATAATCGGAGGCGAGAAAGATCTTATGGCCTGCAGTGGTGGTCAATGGAGCTGGTACACCAACTTTGACAACCAGCTATCAGCGGCTGGATTAAGTTCAACAGATATCCAAAAAATCAAGATTTGGAGTTCCGGTAAGCTTTCTCACACGGGAAATCCGAAACAAAGCTAATTCTCGCTTAGATTACCCGAAGGAAATGCCAATTTGCGGCTCATGGATCATCCCCGCATCCCGTTTCGCAATCCAAAACGATGACCATGACCAGCAGAGTGGTGGTTCATCTTCTCGGGACATGGGGGATCAGGGTTCTGTGCTTGTCAAGGATAAAGATGTTGCGAAGCATCGCGCGTTTGAGGTCAAGTTGTTTACACGCACTGATGCTGACTGGCAGATTAAAATGCTCCTGTCGTCGTATATGTTTATGGATAATGGCGGTGCTGGATTTCCGGATGGGCTGTCGGATTGCTCGTTGTACACGGGTAGCCATGCTGTCACCGGATGCTTGGGGGTGCCAAAGGATATTGCGTATGTTGCGAGTGCGTGCGGGTATACGATGAGCCAGGGGAAGTATACAAGGCCGCATAGGGACTTGTCGATTATTAATGCGATGAGGAGTTGGGTTGGGCTGGGAAGTACTACGGCGAGTGAGTTGGGGATTGCAGGATGTACTTGAGGATTAATAATAAAGCTTTTCTTTGTAAAACTTAAAGTAACAATGGGTATGTCCACACCCTCTGTGGTGTAGTTGGTATCACACCGGACTGTAATATTTGTTGTCATCCGTTGGTCACCGGTTCGACTCCGGTCGGAGGGACTTTCTTTTTCTTTTCCTCATTCCAGAATCATGACTCGCTTTCAAGAACACATGTTTTTTTCTACCATCGTGGCGATTGAGTATGATCATTCTACTTCGTTTTTTATAAATTCTCCCAGTTGCTTCCAGAAGCAGGAGGCTCGGGCCACCTCCAAGTTTTGCCCTGAGCCCCGGAACCTAGACTTTTCGTTCCTACGAGGTGTCTTGTGTTGTATTTTTAGTCGTAAACATATTAGCGGGCTGTTGGGTTGATCTGAACATCGTGAAGGCCATGGCTAGTTCAGATCGACTTTTTTTCTAACTCCCGTTGAAGGGCCGGTGGGAACCTAAGGGGTGCATCCATCTTCAATCATCCATATCGATTCTCAAGTTTGAAGATGACCTCGTGTGAGAGAAAATAAAAAGAGTGCCCTGAGCGACGTAGGAAAAAAAAAACATCGTCTTGCCAGCTGACTAGTGTTTTCCATACAAGCCTTTGAGAAAAAAAAAAAGAGTTCGAGCTACGGAGATTTCTGTCAGAGCGTTACCAAAACGACTTTGGACGTGTCTCAGAGTGCGCCCGTGCCGCACCTAGTTGGGGAATAAAAAAGTTGTATTTTTTGTCGGTCTTTCTGGATTGTAGGGGTGATGATGCAGTGGTTTTTATTCAGAAAGTTTATTATTTATGCCATGCATCGCCATCACGCGCAAACAAGCATCAGAAGCATCAGTGTGATGGACAGAGGACCCTGAGATGGCGGTGCCTGACATGCCAAGCTGACAGTTCCCCAAGCTGACAGCCACCCGTGCTTACCTTACCCTGCTCTCCCACGCGTTTCGTGACAGGCCCGTGGCCGCACTGCTCGTTTCCTCCAACACCGCTACTCATCACGCACCATCCTCCATCTTCCATCTTTCGAGACTCAACCCACCGAAACTTTCAGAATCTCCTCAACAACTCGTATCGCCACCACCCATCACCCTCATAATGCTCGACTCCCCCCAAAATCCAAAATCCTCGCCGCCACCCAGGTTAGGGTTTTCAACCTCAGCTTCCTCTTTCCGCCTGGCGTCGCACGAGCCAACCCCTGTCCAATTCTCCTCCGCATTTCCATAGCCTCTTGCGTATGCGCTAAGCAACGCTCGGACATTTGTGCAGGAGTATCGCGTTAATCAGCGCCATTATCAGGGAGGTCCAACCACAAGGGGAAGAACCACAACTGCCTGCCTATCACGCTTTTGGACGGGTCCATCGCCAGTCTGCTGTCCTCACTGGTCTGAACGCCTTCCATTCGACACAGCTGCCAAGGGTATGCTAGCTACGCCTATCCCTTTTAATTCAGGGACAAAGGAGTTGTGCGCTGCTGAGCGAGAGGGTCCCATCACCAGCGCAAGCAACTGCGCCAACACCGTGTCAAAGTCATGAGTGCCGGCTGGCTTTTGTTGTGGCCCCATCCGATGAACATTAACACATCTGTGGAAGCTGCACCGTCTGTCCAGCTCCCCTGACCTTTGTTTTGTATCACCATCATCACCGTCCATCTGGCATCTAGAATTCCATCATCCCTCCAGAGAATCCATCGCGACCCAACTCATCCCGTCCAGTGATCTCCGTCGTTCTTGTGTGATCTGTAAGTGCGACTACCCGCATCTATCATCCTTGCCGATAAGGGGCGAGGAACAACCGAACAACCATGGCATGCTGACCGTGTCACTTCTCTTTCCTGAAGCTCCCCCTCATCCTGATCCCTCCTTATCCTGCTACTCCTCATCTTCAATCCCCCTGTCCACGCGGTTCACGAAACGATACAAAAAAACGAACGAACAAACGGCCGACCCTATACCGTGATCTCAATTCGACTCTGATTTCGCCTCACCTGCGCGAATTTCACAATTCCGGTCAGCTGCAGCTGCGGTCTGTAACTGCTTCCATATAACTGCTGTCTTCCGCCGTCACCGTTGTCGCCAAACCGATCGTCACTCCAGAGACACCACCACCCGCCGCTCCCATCACAATGTCTGACGCCGATCTCGACCGTGAATTCGAAGCTACCCAAAAGGCCCTGCGTCCGCAGTCACAAATTGCCCGCGCCTTCGCCGACCAGCTAAATGACATTTTTTTGCTGGACGATTCCCTCGACAAGCTCGACCGCAACGTCAACCGAAAGTACGCGCCTTTGTGTTGCTACCCCTATTCGCCCGCAGCCGACTAGCTAACCATCGGCGCAGGAAACAGAGTGTGTCATACCAGTCTTCCGAGCTGGCGCTGCTAGAGCAACGGTTAAAGCAAGCAGAGCAGCTTTTGGAGGAAAAGAAACAGCGTTTGTTGAAGGGCGGAACCGGTACCGCATACGAGGCGAACCCCAACTTTTCGTCGACACCCGATGCCGATAAAAAGCGAAAGGAAGAGTCTTTGAAGGAGGAGGACGAGAACGACAATGGAGCCGAGCCAAAGGACTATGTGGTTGTGAATCGGATGCAGCAGCAGCAATACCAGATGCGACCACCCCAGCCTCCAGCGAGTGTTCCGGCTGCCATCTAGTTTGCCTTGTCTGGAGTCGTGATACGATAGTGTTGAAGAGGGGGATGCAGTAATTGCGTTGCAAGTACTGTAGGCGTTAAAGATAGCATATCCGGGCTAGTAGGGCTGGTATGCGCGGTATCGGGGAATAATTTTGGAAGGAGTTGGCGTTCCTTATTTGTGGAAAGATGATTTTATGGAGGAGATGAATTACTGGTAGATGAGGAGATATGTGTTTATTATTGTCTGGTTATACTGCTGTCATTTTGCATTTCTTGTTACTGTGACAGTTGTTAATGTACTTTAATTTTGGGTCCTTTGCGTCAGCCTATCGTCTCTTCACATGTCAGCGTGTTGGTTCGTATTAGATGGGGTATCAATATCCATAGTTTGTCAAGCGAAGGCGGAAGGGTATCCATATTGATAAGCCCTTTCACTTACTGAGACCATCCCGTGAAAGATACATGTTCCTTGTTACGGAATGTAAAAACGGCAGCTAGCCGTTTGACATGCTCTCTGGTCAGTGGAATCGAAGCTTTCTAGAATGACCTATCACCGGCCAAAGTGCATGATTTCGCAAAGTGGCCACTGCATGCAGCCCGCATTATCCGGTAGATCCTCCCGTCCCGACGGGTTGGGCTGGAAAACGAAAAGTCCGCATGTACGACTTTTTTTCTGGCCGGTAGAGGAAACGGGTGGGGCATGGCGTTGTCCTGGCGATGAACATCTAGAATTGTACAAGGGCTGTCAATCAGCGGAGTGGTGCTCAGTGTTTGGACTTTTGTTATCAAGCCCTGTGGGGCTACCCCTCATTTTCATTTTAGCATTTTGGCAGGTTTGAATACATCCCCGCGAGCATCCCCATCTTCCATACGGTATAGATTGTCTTTTCGGGGACAGCCCTCACTAGTCGAGGTGAATCATCCAAAGGTTTCTTCATGGGCGTCGAGTTTATTCGTGACTAGGCATGTGTTTTCACCATCCAGCCCGGTAAGTCAATTGAACGTTTCGGTTATCGTTCCGTTCGAAATGGCGGACGTGGACTGGATATCGCAATGTGATTTTTTTCCTTAAGCACAACCGTTAGAGCTAGTAATGCCTTTATTTGTCTAAGATATTTACATCCATGCGTATGTTCAAGAAATCAATCTATACATACACTCCACCATGCACTGTAAAGAGGTCTGCACTCACGAGAATGTCATGGACTTCCCTTTATGGAGTTGAAATCTAGGAAACATAGAACCTGACAATATTCGAAAGCCCCGCAGCACTAATGCACCGCTTAGTCAATTCCGCAGTATCGGATACACCTTGGACTGTCGTTTCGGCTTTTTGGGCCCGAATGGCTGAAGTGCTTTTTGCACGCGACCTTTTGCCATTTGACCACCTAAGTAGCGAAATCGTGGCATGGAGTTTCCTACTGGATCAAATATGCCAGAAATTTCTTAAGTATTGTTATTGTCAGCCCCTGGAAAAATTATTTTAGCAAAGTTGAAGCAACGAAGTTTTTTCATCCGTTAAAACCCCAGTTTCCTTCCTCTCCTTTTTACCTTTATAAGTACTCAGCTTCGATTACTTAAAGACATCCAGAATTTCATCAATCAAGAACAGAACAATGGTGAAGGTAGCGGCCTTGCAGCCTCTGGATAAGGATATGAAAGCATCAGAGAAGCATGGATCTACAATTTCAACTCCACCCACACCATCCCCACGTCAACCTATCCCTGGCCCAATGTCTCTACCGCTCATAGGCAATTTACATGAGATAGATTTCAACTCGCCATTAACAACATTTATGAAATTTTCCAAGATTTACGGTGGACTCTACTCGCTGGATTTCGGCAGAGGGGCAAGACGAGCTTTTATTGACAGAATCTTGATTTCATTCTTTTGATCTTTGGCACTTGGTTTGTTGTGATCGTTCAACTTGATCGTTCAATTGCAGGAATACAGAGCTCTTAAAAAAAATACACAAAATTGATGCCATCGGCCAAATCAAAAACAACCATTGATCCAATACCAGGTACCATAAATCCCTCATAACTATCCCAATATATATAAACAATCCCAAATACGAGAATACCATACTAAATACAGGTAAAAGATCCCAAGTGAATCCTTCTAAGATATGCCGTAGCAGTCGAGACGTAATCTCCGAAGAACCGTAATTCCGTCATTTATCAGTACCGTTGATCTCATGACGGAGCTCTGTAATGAGTCAAGATTCGGGAAGAAGATTGCGGGAAGTCTAGTGGAGCTGCGGAATGGTGTTGGAGATGGACTGTTCACTGCGGATACAAAAAGCAGGGGTTGGCAGATTGGGCATCGTATTTTAATGCCTGTATTAGGACAAACTGCTATCCGAGATATGTTTGATGGTACATTTTCCAAACGACCCGCGGTTGGACTTGCCAATTAATCGGACATGTACGATATAGCATCTGAGCTCGTCATGAAGTGGGCCAGACACGGACCGGAGCATAGAATTCTTGCCGCCGATGACTTTACGCGTCTTAGCCTCGATTCCCTTGCGCTCTGTACTATGAATTTACGATTCAACTCGTTCTATAAGGATGAGCTACATCTTTTTGTTCATGCAATGGTATAGTAATTCTCAGTACTATCTTGCAGTTGGCTAATGATATCAGCATGGATTTGTGAAGGAGTCTTCGAGTAGAGCATCCCGACCCTCTCTTTCCACTGCGTTGATGCGTGGATCGAGCGCCAAGTACGAGGACGACAGAACCCCAAGAAGGATCTTTTAACTTGTATGGTCGAAGGCCGCGTCCCCAAGACCGGCGTCATTGATAATGGCCTGGTTGTCAAGAACCTGTGAGTGCTTTCATTAGATTAATCATCTTGTTTTATGTCACTAATGTATTCAGGATCACGTTTTTGATTGTTTGCAATGCAGGAGTCAATTTTGATCATCGCCATGATGCTCCGGCATTTCAATTTGCAATTTGACGATCCAGGATATCAACTGCAGATCACTCAGAATCTTTCGATTAAGCCAAAGGACTTTTTTATCCGCGCATCGCTCAGGGACGGTGTTGATGCAACCGCTCTTGAAAAGATTCTCGCGGGAACATCGATCACAACACCGATCGGAACTACTATTTCTGGAACTTCCACATGTTCTTTTAGTCCGATAAGGACGGAATTGACTTTCTAAAAATTTGGGAGCGCACAAAAAGACCAGAACGCCCATGTCTATTTTTTTGCGGATCACACTCCGGAACTTGCGAAGCATTAGTACGACGACTTTCGGCGAACGCTATCAACCACGGGTTTACTGCATCTGTTATTACCCTGGACTCTTCAATGAAAAGTTGCACACTGATCGACCAGTCATTATGTTTGTATCATCATATGAAGGCCAACTGCCTGATAAGGCAACACACTTCGTGGGATGGTTGCAATCTTTAACCAGGATGCTTTAGCTGGTGTCAACTTTACTGTCTTCGGATGCGGACATAAGGACCGGAAGCCCACTTACCAGCGCGTTCCAAACGCTCGTTGACGACGTCCTTGATAGAGGAGCTGCTAATGCATGTGAAGATGTGTTTAACGATTTCGATGCTTGGGAGGATGGTCATTTCTTGTTCACAATGATTTACCGTTACGGAAACGCCTTGACAGGATCGCACACTTCGGCTTTAGGGGCTGAAATCGGTTTGGAAAAGCGTTCTGATAATTTGAGAACGGATGTCGAAGAGGCGAAGGTCATCTCCAACAAGCTTCTTACAGCGCCTAGCGAACCGGAGAAGCGTTCCATCGAAATTCAGTTACCTAAAGGTTCAACATACCGTGCCGGAGACTACTTAGCCGCCCTTCCACTCAATCCTGAAGAAGCAGTTCGCCCTGATATGAAGAGATGCCAGCTTCCTAGTGTTGGATATGTAGTGCAAGCAAAGGTTGATGGGAAAGATGTGGATCTATTATTTGACAGAAGTCGGGCTATATATACAAAATATGCTGCTCAATAAACTATCTATGAAACGAAATGTTTATGTTTGATGGCATGATATCTTGTCACTTTGTGACTTCCCCCTAGCTTTATAAATAGGCGCAAACTACACTCCCTTAGCTCATTCTCCTAGCCCATTCTCCTTGATTAATATATTTCTTTCGCATAAAATACCATTTGCTGTCTGCGTAAACCTCATTGCTTTAGCAGACACTTATTTCGTCTTCAACACTGCGGCATTGGCAGCACATTTTGTAGCTTGCAATCCATCTTGCATGACTCCCCAAAAGAGCCTGTCACTCCCCTGTTGTAATACCCGAAGTGTTATCAAGATCACAACAAGCAAAGATCGACATCACCAGATGACAATCCACATTATATATTCATTTTGTTCATTCATTATGGTTGTTATGATACACTTATTTGTTTAAGTCCACATGGGGACTTGAGCCACTATTCCACCACTATCAAAACGAAAGAATAATGACCAAGCATAAGAAATATAGCAACCATCTATCAAGACCAAGATCAATAGCCCACAACCCATCATCGGCATCCCAAGGCAACCTCAGACAAAAGGAACAATCTGGGATCAGATGATGAGCATAACAAGGCATCACAATATATGGTCTAGGAACTGCAGGATCTACAGGATGAACTGGAGGAGCTCAGCTAGCAGTTGACTAACCACAGATGGATTTGGAGTGAGTTGAATGGTTGACTGGCAATGGGGAAACCAAGGGGATTGCACAGTATTCAGTGGACTTTCTGGTTCATTCGAATGTGTTTTGGGCGATTTCCTCAAGTTTTGGAAGCTATTTCTTGCATGACACATGTTCATTAATGAACCACTTGACTTCAGCCTTCTTAGTGGCTATCATGCAGTTGAGGGCTTCTGCCTTGTAATCATTCAAGCAGCCATCAAGGCTACTGATCATTAACTTGGCATCAGCCAATTCATGAGTAAACTTGGAACTTAAAAGTAGGGTGGGTGGTTTAATACCCCTCAGTGCTGGAGGCCAAGTTCCCAGTACTTTGTGCTGGTACAAGGTCTCCAAGGAGATTCTTGCTTTCGACATCTTTTTGGAGTGCTCCCAGAGCTCTTTCAAAAAGGCATGAGACAGCTCACTATAAAAAGTAGGGATGATGGCAATAATGTTGTCAAGTGTAGAGGTGAGTGCAAGGGCACACTGGAAATGGTTAGTGTCAAGACTGAGTGGGTACATTGGAATCGAAAGGACAGAGCATGGCATGGTGTTCAGAAGTGATGTTAGGGTTAGGAAGGAGCTGAGCAAAGTGAGGCAATTGTTTCTTCCAAATGAGAGTTGTGTTTATAGAGATTTTGCAGTGGTATACAGGTGCTAATGTGAATTGTGCAGACCAGTTTAGATATGGAATCTCTTCAGTACCATGGCAGATTGCATTACTTATACAATGGAAGTAATAGGGGAAATGGATAGATTTGTCATGGCTTAGCTATTGGGCATAGCCACAGCACTGTGCCATGGCTTGGCTATTAGGCATAGCCACAGGGCTATACTGTAATGGCAGTCATGGACAAGGTATTCAGCAGAGAACCTGAGGGCTCTAGGCTTGTTGACAATGATCGTGAACACAAGACAGGATCTCTTGGAGAGCACCAACGTTGGATACCTAAAGCTGTGACATGCAACAACTATGGGTAATCTGTGTTTAGGAGTGGAGATGAGTCAAGGGACAGGATCAGGAAAAACAGAGCAAAGAGGACAGAGGCCAGGGGATCAAGAACTGAGACAGAGACAGAGGTGGTAACAGGGATGAGGACCAGAACTGAAGAGGTTCCAAATTGTCATGGCTCAACAAATTCATTCACCTCTTATCTATCACTTGTCATCACTCATTTATCAGGTGGCTTATCTGGGTGGCTGTGATCTTGGTGATGAGCCCCATTGACTAGGATAATGGCTCAGCCACATATGTTTGGAATGTTTGGGGTGGCTGTGCTAGTTAGTTGAGGGTTAAGGGTTTAGGGTCTGCTAAGTTTAGTGTCTCGGCATGGAAGGAGAAAATGTGTACATAAGAGGACTTGTCCTCCCAGCATTCTGTTTCTTTTCCTTTTCTCCTTACACAGTTATTTGTTCATCTCACTGAATAAATATTTTGATCCTCTCCAGTTCTTGTCCTCATCTTCACCACTGTCTCTGTCCCTGTCAAAACCCAAGGAATACACACGGACAACAGGTGATACAATTCGTAGACTGCTATGCAGTTGGGTTTGGCTCCGGGCTTCTTTAGGTAAGTTAGTCACGGGCTCAGGCAGTACTTACTTCGTACACAGGATGTCCCTGCAGCAATGCCTTCTGGGTTAACGTCAGCTAGACGTTATTCGTCGAGGGAGTAGGGTAAGGGGATAGGATGGGAACTGGAAGTGGTAATGGAAACTGGGTGTTGTTCACTGGTTGAACGATGAGGGCTCTTGTATGTAGATAGGGTTGTATGAATGAATAATTGATTGTGTGCTAAACTAATGAAATACAATTGTCCCTTCTTATACCTTCGTTCCTGTGCCCATGTGATTCCCTCCTATCTGCCCAGCAGATATCCAACCCATCATGAGACACCCTTTGTCTCATTGTGACCCTTTCCCAGACGTAGACAAAACAAGATAAGAAACACAATGGAGACATAACTCAAATGTAGACAAAACATAATTCCAAACATAGATCAAACGAAATTCCAAACACAAAAGAAACCCACTACGTTCCATCCCGAAACCCTTCTTCATCGTCCCTGCTCATTCCTCCTGGTAAACCCTAACTCTGCCCTTTTCCCTAAACCCTAACCGTGACATCAGCCATCCCCAATGTCACCCCTATGAACCACAGCCCGGCTGTGGTCATAGTTCCTCCCAGAAGCATATCCTTAGCAGTTCATGACAGTAGCTCCCCCTTCCAGGCCGAGACTCTGATGAGGCTTGTCTGGGGTTCTCCATGGTGGCAGACCCAAGGTCGAGATTGTCATAGGCATCTCATCCGGGTTCCTTGTTTGGGGGAATGAAGTAGACAGTGACATATCATTTCTCCATCAAAGTCCCATTCGAGCTTTCTGAGGCCAGCTTGGGTTCGTTTGGAGACTGTTCCTTGGCGTGGTGTTGTTGGTCCTCCCACAGTTGCATTCGTCAGTTCGTTGTTGGGGGGAATCCTTCCGATCCAGCAGTTGGGAAATAGTTGTGATTCTCCTTGGATTGGAGGTGTGTGGTGCAGTAGTCGTCATAGCAAAAGGTCCAGTGTTGGCCATCGTGTGGGGTATATGTTGTTATTGGGAGGGGGGTGTCCTGGTGGTACCAGCTGCCGGAATGTTGGTCGTTCTCACTGTTCATGGGGCTAGCCATGGTTTTATAATCTTGGGACTGGTTTTCATGGGTAGGTAGTATGGAAACGTCAGATGGCATCGGGGGAGTTCGTGAAGTTCTCCGCTGGGTACCAAGTTTGATTATCGTCAGGGAATCCTGTCCACCGTACGCGGTATTGGAGTTTATTTCGATGGTAGTGGGAATCAACAATTTCCTCCACCTCCCATTCTTCTTCGTCTTCTATAATGATTGGTGGGGGAGGAGGTTGTAAGTGACTGGGGATTGGTGTGAGGATAGGTTGAGCCAGCTCAAGTAAGGAGATGTGGAATACTGGATGGATCTTTATGCTGGCGGGGAGGTCCAGTTTATAAGCTCTTGATCCCACACGCTCGAGGATGGTGTAAGGTCCGATTAGTTTGTAGTCCAACTTGCTAGATGGCCGAGCTGTCTTCACATTCTTCCTCTGTAACCATACCTTATCCCCCTCTCTCAACACGGGGTCCGGGTGCCTATTCCGATTTGCCTGTTCTTCCTGGGCAGCCTGTGCATACTTGATTTCTGCCTGTAGTTCTCGATGGAGGTTGGTTAAGCTTGAGACGTATTCCGATACCTCCGGAAATCTATCTTCTATTCTGCCAAGGCTGGGTGTAAACTGAGGATGGTATCCATAATGCGCGAAGAATGGTGTAACTTTTGTGGTTTCGGATTGGGTATTGTTGTAGCAGAACTCTGCCATTGGCAGTAGCTTTTCCCAATCATCCTGTTGGTAATTGCAGTAAGCCCGCAGGTACTGTTCGAGGGTAGCATTTGTGCATTCGGTCTGTCCATCCGTTTCCGGATGAAATGCGGTACTGAGTTTCCTGGTTGTTCCCATTGCCTCCGTCACTCGTTTCCAAAATGTCGAAGTAAAGAGTGACCCGCGGTCTGAGACGATATCATTAGGGAGTCCGTGGGCCCTGACCACATGCTTCAAAAATCCGTCCGCCAATTCCCTCGGCCCCATGGTGTCTGTACAGGCTATGAAATGAGCCATTTTTGTAAATCGATCAATGATCACCCATAGGGCATTATTTCCTCCTGTCAATGGAAGTCCAGTTATGAACTCCATGGACACCGAATCCCACGGCCTCGCTGGTGGTTGTAGTGGTTTCAGGAGCCTGAAAGGAGCATGCCTGACTGGCTTGATCCTTCTGCAGGTGTCGCAGTGGTCTACATACCTGTTGACATACTGGCGTTGCTGAGGCCAATAGTAATTCTGGCTCAGGAGTTCCAAGGTCCTTGCCCGCCCCGGGTGCCCAGCAACGAATGCATCGTGATGGTCGTGTAGTAGCCATAACCGTAATTCGTGATTGTTGGGTATCCATATCAGTCCTTCATATAACAGCAGCCCCTCTCGTTCCTCACACAGTCCCAATGCTACCTTCCTGTCTATTCTTTCCCCAGTCCGCAGTTTCCCCAATACTTCCTGTATCTCCTGATCCTCCCCTGTTTTCTTCCTGATTTCCCTCAATAATTCCTCGTCAACCTGTAATTCCATGACCTCGGTAGAGCTGATCCAGAAGGTCTGTGATGGCAAAAGTATTCATCCCCTATTTTGCCAGTGTTTCAGTTCCCCTTCCCAGGGAGAATCTCCTGATTCTCTTGAAAGGATGTCGGGTGTTAAAATAAGTGGAGTATTGGAAGATGGATTAGGAGTTATTGGTTAAGGTACAAGAAATCAGCAAAGATATAAGAGCTCCATAAGTCTTCCATATAGCCAAGAACCGCAATGCGACAAGCCACACATGCAACATACATATTCCATTTCAACACACCCCCTCTTGGAGAGGAAGGTTCTACATCAACCACGGGGCAATCAGGCCGGCTAATTAAATAATCAACAAATACAAGCAATCAAAGCAAGAACAATCAACGTAATTAAATCAATAGTATCAAGAGTAGTACGGGCAAAAACAAACGCATTGAAGGTGGCTCAAACAGGGCAGATATGACAGAGATAGCAGAAACAAGGCAAAGAGTGGTAAAAGGGACAAAAGCAAGTGGTGGTGAGACAAACACCCCAGTCAGTAGATTCCAAGCTTCCTTGTAAGTTCCTGGTGCAATTCGACTGGGAGGGGTTTTGTCATAATATCGGCAAGGTTATTTCGGGATTCGATATAGTAGAAATCTACGTTACCTTTCTTATCTTCGTCATGGGTGTGAAGGTGCTTAACGTCAATGTTTTTGGTTTTGGTCTTCGGGATCCCAGACTTGATGAACTTGATTGCCCCTTGATTGTCGCAGGCCATAGGCACCTTGTGGGCAGCTGGCAGATTGAGCATGTCGGCCTCCAGTCGACTGAGCCACATGGCTTCTCTGGTTCCGTCTGAGCAGGCGATGAACTCAGCCTCGAGGGTAGAAAGGGCGACAACTGTCTGGCTTTTGGATTTCCAGCTGATGGTGCCGTTGTTGATTTGGAATACCGAGCCCCCAACAGACTTTCTGGTAGAGCGGCATCCGGCCCAGTCTGAGTCTGTGAATCCCTCAAGGCCCTTGCTGCTGGCAGGGAAGTGGAGTCGAAAGGCCGATGTGGACTTGAGGTATCTCAGGACCCGTTTCGCTGCTGTTAGGTGAGTAGCTAAGGGGGCCGAGTTATACCTGCTAAGGGAACTGACGGCGAAGGATATGTCTGGACGAGATCCTAGTGCAGCATACATGAGGGAGCCAACGAGGGAGAGGTATAGTGTTCGGTCAGCAGGGTGGTCCTCACATTCCTCATTTTCAAGTCGGACGTCAGGATCAAGTGGATTTGAGACATTGCGACCATTCTCCATGCCAAATCGTTTTGTGATGGTGTCAATATAGGTCTCTTGACTTAGGGAGATGCCATTCTCATCTCGGTTGATCTCAAGTCCTAGAAAGCATCTTGCCTCACCCAGATCGGACATCTTGTATTTCGTTTTTAGCGCCGTGATTACTTGGTTAGCAGGACTTGAAGAGGAGTCATCAGAAGTGTTGACTATCAGTATGTCATCAACGTATAGGAGGAGGAGAACCCCATTCTTGACGTAGAGATTGGGATCAGCAGATGACTGCTTGAGCCCAAGAGATAGCAAGAAATCATTGATGGCCTGGTACCAGAGGCGTGGGGACTGCTTTAGGCCGTATAGTGCCTTGAGTAGACGGACTTTGGCTCCTTTCGGTGTGCGTTCATCGACCCAGTCCATACCATCAGGCAGTTCCATGTATATGTTGTTGTTATCGATCTTTGGATTGAGGAATGCTGTGACAACGTCAAGATGGCATACCTTCCAATTATGGCTTGAGCACATAGCTAGAAGCAGACGAAGGGTTGTTAGCTTCGAGACAGGGGCAAACGTTTCATTGTAATCGACACCCTGTATTTGTTGCCAGCCCTTGACAACTAGGCGAACCTTGTATCTGGTGGTGCCGTCAGGGTTTCGTTTGGTCCTATATACCCATTTGCTGCCGATAGTTTTTATGTCAAAGGGGACCTGGATAGGAGTATGGTTTTTGATCTCCGTTGTTCCTTCATTGAGGTTTGGTTTTAGGTGATGGTCGGTAAATACTTCGAAGGTGTCATTTTCGAGTATGGCATTCCATTCCTCGATTGTGGCTCTCTTCCACTCTTCTCGGTTAGGGCCGTTCATGGCTTCTTCGTAGGACGTAGGGTCAGAGATGAGGGATGCTTCCAGGTCATTCTCCAGGAGATCGGCACTATCGATGTGGGTAATTGAGGAGAGCAATGCCTCAGCAGAGCAAGAAGAATCACCCCCTCTTTGGTGAGCATTGCGGATGGATTCTCGATTTTTATCTCTTCTAGCCTGGCTAATGAGATGTCTTCAGGTGTAAAGGTCTAGCAGAGAGTATTAGATAGTGTGTTCGAGTACAAGGAGTAAGGGATTAGTCAGAAAAAAAAAACTCAATATTATCAGGATAATGCGACCACGACGGGGTACAAGCATGTGAGTTAAGACAATGCGACCACGACAGGGTACGAGCATGTAAAATTAAGGTAACGCGACCACGACGGGGTACAAGCGTGCAATTTAGCCACGACAGGGCATTGACAAACAGTAGATGGGGAGGCCACGACGGGGCACATAAGTATTGGGGAGTGCCTTCATGGCTTCAAGCAACTTGGCAGGGCATGTATTCATTTGGTATTTTAACCCATTGAAAAATTTACGTACTTATGGTTTCCCCAGTGCTCATTAAGGCACTGCCAGGATCTTCATCGTCCAGCTCATCTGGCCATTCCTCATCTGTGGGGAAACAAATATCTTCTTCAAATCGCCGGAGGAAGGCCTCGGCATCCTCCATGTTGGCATCAAATGCATTCTGGTCTTCCCTCCATACTACGTTTGAGCATTCGATGGCTTTCTTCTGTTCAAAATCCCAAAGGCGCCATACTTTGGTTGTTTTATGTATGTACCCTAGGAACATACAGGGCTTTGATCGGGGACCGAAGTTCTTGTTGCTTCACTGCTCTTTTGGTATCCACTTGTATGCAGTGCATCCGAAACGCCTCAGGTGGTGTACCTTGGGTTTGGTTCCTGTCAGGGCCTCGAACGGTGACATGTGGTTGGTGAGGCTTGAGTTCGGCGTGCGTTGGTGCAGGTAGCAGGCTGTACGTACAGCCTCAGCCCAGAAATGCATTGGGAGGTTAGAGTCGAGCAGCATACACCTGGCTTTGGTGTTTATGGTTCTGATCATTCGTTCGGCGGTCCCGTTTTTGTGCTGTGTGTACGGTGGGGCTGGTTCATAGGAAATACCATGGATCCCCAGTGTATCGAGAAACATCTTATTGCTGAATTCTCCGCGGCCATTGTCACACCGAAATCTTTTGATCCGATGACCCTGGGCTCTTACCCAGGCGTGGTAATGGGCGAATTTCGCTGTAATTTCGTCTGATGATTTTCCTACCAGAAAGTAGAGCTCAGTGTGTTTTGTGCAATCATCCACATATATGATGTAGTAAGTGGCCCCACCAAGGGAAGAGTGTTTTATGGGGCCACAGAGATCGGAGTGGATCAGCTCAAATGGTACCGAGGAGGAGGGTACCTTTGTTCTCTCGAATTTCTGCTGGTGCTTTGCTCGGATGCAAATGTCACACGAGGCTGTATCGTGGTCTTCAGAGTATTGCACCGTTGCCGCCAGGAGCTTTTTCATCGCTGAGGAGTTGAGGTGTGCTAGACGCCTGTGCCACAGTTCAATTGAATCTGACCTAAGGGTTCTTTGAGGTTCACCAGGGGTCACGTTGGCATCTTTTAGTGGTACAGGGGGGGGATTCAACACCTGGGGAGCTAGGGAATCTGTATTGGTGGGAGGGTATCGGGCCATTGATCGAGTCGTGACAAGTGCTCTTGATAGTAGGTCGATTTGGTAGAGGCCATCGGTTTCCCTTGCTTTCAGGATAAGTTTTCCGCCCTTGGAGATGTTGCATAGATTGTCTGTGAAGGTAGTTTGGTATCCATCTTTGGCAAGTTGACTTACTGACAGTAAGGAAACACGGAATTGTGGTACAAAGTATGCTTCGATACTAAGTTCCCTAAGGGACATTGTGCCCTTGCTTTTCGATTTTATGGAGTGGTCATCTCCCATTGTTATCTCCAGGTTGCTGTTCATTAGATTTCGCAGGAGTCGTTTGTCATTGCAAAAATGGTGAGAGGCACCGGAGTCAACGAACCAGACCGAGGTGTGGGAGTTTTGGGTGATGAGGACTTGTGCAGAGCACAGTGAGGTAGCTCCCTTCTCCTTTGTTTCACTCCTCGTCGTGTCGGCTAGTCAATACCCTGTGCTGTTGCTGGCTTCTTTGCCGGTTGAGGTGAAGTTTGCGCTGCCACTGGAGGTTTTTGCACGTTTAGCTTGCTCGCGGGCAGCCTCACCTTTCCTTTTGATCAGGCAATTTGGGGATTTGTGGCCGGATTCACCGCAGTGGTAACAGGTGTCGTCTTCTGAGGTCTCCCGGTGGCGTTTGTTGTTGGACTCGGGTTTGTAGTAACACTTCTCGGTGTTATGCGTTGAGGACTGGCAGTCAGTGCACCAGCGGTTTTCCTTATTGTGGTGTGCTCCTCCATGACCTACTCCTCGTCCTCTCCCTCGGCGTTGACCTGAGCCATGGTTGCTGCTTCTCGAGTAATACACATCCGTGACGGCAGCGGGCTGGGTCTTCATGGCTCTGATTCTCTCATCCTCCTTTAGAGCGTCAATAATTTCTTCGATACTGGCGTCAGCCCTGTTCTGGAGAATCTTTCCCGTTACCTCGAAGACTGGGGGAAGGGAGGAGAAGATGTGTGTTCGGAAGGCTACATCTGAGATGGCTTCGCTAGATCCGACAATCTGGTTCCGAATTTCTAGAAGCGACGAGAAATAATCGCCGATTGGTGCTCCAGGTACTGGTCTCATGGACATGAATTGCTGGTACAGTGCCTGTCGTCCCACCGCACTGCTAGCCGTGTTGCAGCGCTCGCCAAGGGTGAGCCACATATCTTCGGGATCATCAATGTCGTCAATATAGACGCGGACACCGACAGAGCACGCATTGTAGATTACTGCGGCTGCGTCCTCACGGCGTTGAATATAGTTCGTTCTCCGGAGTTCGGCCGCACTTCTTTCTGCTGGGGTTGCTCCGGGCGCCGCAAGGGGAGGAATACTTTCTGTTCCGTCGACAATATTCCAAGAAAGAATGGCTCGAAGGACGCAACGCATGTTTCCTTTCCATGCGGCATAGTTGAGGGTTGTAAGTCTCGGGAATGACCCTTTCGGGTGTTTGTACATGTCCGAGGATTCAGTTGATGACATTGTGGCGTGAAGCGGGGGAAAGAAAGCAAGAAAGAAAAAAAAAAAACGAATATTGGATATTGAGAATTAAATTAATGGTGGTATAAAGCGGTTACGCGAGAGGGCTCATAACCTGTTAAAATAAGTGGAGTATTGGAAGATGGATTAGGAGTTATTGGTTAAGGTACAAGAAATCAGCAAAGATATAAGAGCTCCATAAGTCTTCCATATAGCCAAGAACCGCAATGCGACAAGCCACACATGCAACATACATATTCCATTTCAACATCGGGCTTTCCCGCAAGTTTACCGGGTCGATAGGTTATCGTAAAGTCGTAATTCGCTAATAGTTCCTCCCATCTTGCCTGCCGTAGATTTAGATCTTTCTTCATTGTCCAATATTCCAAATTTCTATGGTCCATCAATATTGTAATTGTATGTTGGGTACTCTTGTAGTATGTGCCCCATTTGCCTAATGCATCGACGATGGTGAGGAGTTCCTTGTCATGTATGTCATAATTTAGTTCTGGGTCCTTGAGTTTTCGTGAAAAATATCCTAATGGGTGTAAAATGTTCAAGTCGTCTGCTTGTGAGCAGACTGCCCCGATGGCATAGTCCGATGCATCTGTTTCAAGGGTTAAAGGTTTAGGGGGTTGAAATGTCATAGAATCGGTTCCGAGGTCATTGCCCGTTTCAGTTGTTTGAATGCTGATTTAGCCGCATCATCCCATTTCCATGTTATGTCCTTTCTTGTCAATTTTGTCAGGGGTGTTGTTATTTTGCTAAAGTCCCGGATAAACCTTCTGTAGAAGTTGGCGAATCCTATGAAACTTTGTATCCCTTTCACGTTCACCAGTTCCCTCCATTCTGCCACCGCTTTTACTTTCTCCGGATCCATCCGTATCCCTGTTGGTGATATGATATATCCCAAATACTCTGTCTCTGTTGTATGAAATTCGCATTTCGAGGCCTTGAGCCTTAGTTTCACCTTGTCCTCCCGTTCCAAAACTCTTCCAACATGCTGTTGGTGTTGCTGGATGTCATTGGAGTAAATCAAGATATCATCAAGATATGCCAGGCAGAAGATATCTAAGTAATCACTTAGGACTTCATTCATCCACCTCTGGAATGATGCGGGAGCATTCGTCAGGCCGAATGGCATGACCAGATATTCGAAAAGGCCATATTTTGTCCGAAAAGCAGTCTTCCATTCATCCCCCTTTGCGATCCGCAGATTGTGATAAGCATCGCAGACGTCTAGTTTTGTATATATCTTTGCCTTGGATAGGCAGTCCAGTGCTTCCCCTATCAGCGGGAGGGGCGTCCTGTCTTTTACTGTCATCTCATTGAGTCCCCGGTAGTCCACACAGAGTCTTAGTGTGCCATCCTTCTTTTTTACAAAATGTATCAGGGCCCCCGCCGGTGATGTTGAGCAGCGTATCCATCCTTTTTCGAGGCTGGTATCCAAGTATTCCTTCAACACCTTCAACCTTCCCTCATCCAATGCTCGAAGGGGTTCGAATGGTGGAACCCTTCCTTTCATCAGCGGAATCCAGTGGTCGTGATGTCAGTGTGGCGGTCACCCTGCTGCTTCTCCCTCGTCGAATACATGAAGGAAATCGTGGTATTCGGTTGGGACAATATCCCTGGCTGAACGTGGGGTCGGTTCTTGCTGTTGTGACTTGACTACCCCCGGGGGTGATGTGATTCGCAGTGATGGGATTCGAAAAGGGTCATCTTGGGTGACCCACAGCGAATCTTGGCCCGTGGTGGCATAGGTGGTCCAGTCTGAGGTCCCTGCTCGTCCTTTTTCATGGTCCCCATAAACCCCCATTCGAAAGGGGTCATCTTGGTCATTACTTTGGACCCCTTTTCGTTCCTCCTCTTGTTCCTCCCCTCCATGGTCCTCATCGATCCCCATTCAAAAAGGATCATCTTGGATGACCCCTCTTCTTTCCTCCTCTTCTTGATTCTCTTCGTGATCCCCATAGATCCCGATTCGAAAAGGATCATTTTGGGTATTTTGTTCCTTCTCCCTTGTCCACTCGTCCCTGGTCCCTTTTCCTTCCTCCATTGTTTGGTGCATACATGTCCCGCATGCTCTCTCGTCCCTGGCTGCGTCCGGCATAGTGTCCTGTTGATATTGTCGAGTAGCAGCATCTTCCGTCACTGTGGTTGCGTGAGGTGAGGTCCTTAGGCACTTCTTAGCGCAGCGCATTGAGTCAAATGTGACTCTTCCATCATTCTCATCAATACTGGGGTTGTGTTTCTGGAGCCATGGGAGTCCAACAATAATAGGTGAGTTTCCGATTGTGATGCAGTGTAGTTTGATGTCCTCCTGATGGTCGTTTATTTGCAGTTTCACCATAGCTTCATGGATGACCAGCCCACTGGCTATTTCTCGCCCATCCACTGCCAATACTCTTCATGGGACTTTCTTTTTGTTCAACGGAATCCGAATCCTTTCTGCGTATTCTTTGTCAATGAAGTTTTCTGTTGCACCACAGTCCACCATGGCCATCATGGTGTGTTCTCGATTATCTTTTCCTCTTACTACCACTTTTAGTATGATTTTTTCGTCTCGCTGGTATGGTCCTACACTCGATATCATGTAGGTTGGTTCTGGGTTGTCGGGTTCGGTGGGATCTTTCGTCCCCAGGAGTTCACCTTGTTCTTCTACTCCTGGGGATTCTCTTTTCCCACCCTCACCTCAACTGGTTCTTCGTCCATGTTGGTCTCCACCGCTTGGTAGGGTCTCCGTTCTCCCCTTGGTTTCTTGTGGGGACACTTTGCAGCATAGTGACCCGTCCTACCACAGTTCTAACATGCATTGTTTCTGCATTGCTTTTCTTCTTCTGCCTTGTCCCTAGGTTTGCCCCTCCATGTGGCATCCAACTCCATTGGCTCTGGTTCCGAGAAGGTTGATCCCTGGTGGTTATTCTTCTGGTGGAAGTTTTGGTATTGGGGTTCGTATTGATTTTGGAGAGTCCGGAAATTGAACAATCGGTTGTCCAATGCAATTGCCTGGTTCGCGAAATCGATTACCTTTGTAGGGCAGGTATCAAGGATGGCGAGTTGTCTCTGCACATCGATATGGAGTCCGTCACTGAACTGATCAATGTAGATCTCATCATTATAGTGCAGGTCTGCGATAATCCTTTGGAATTCAGCCCAGTATGCCGTGGCAGACCGATTCCCTTGACGCACATTCTTAAGTTTCCTCCTGGCCACCTCCTTCGAATCTGCTTCTCCGAATGCCCTCGAAATGACTGTCTTGAATGCCGCCCAGGTGGTGTAAGTGCTTCTCCCTTCCTCGATGGAGGGTTCAATCCATGACCATGCATTTCCTTGACACCATGAACTGGCATAGTTGACACATTTGATGTCGCTGTCGAATTTGTTCGGTTCGCAGTTGAATTTTAACTCGCACTTGGTCAGGAAGGCACCAAGCTTTGTCCTTTCGCTGTGGTATAGCTCGGGGTCCTCAACCTTTGGGTTGCTGGTTATGGGGGGTCAGTAGGTAAGTTGTTGGAACATTTGTTGAAGTTGTTCCTGGGACATCATGACTGGGGGCAGTACCATACCACTCATTCCTTGCTGGGAAGTCATTTGGGATACTAGGTCTTTAGAGATCTGTGCCGGTCCTGGTGTATCTGGTGTCTGTGGATGGGATGAGTGTTTGGGGGTTACTGGACTCGCTGGGCCGGTTGCTTCTACTCCAATGACCTCGCTCAGCTCTTGCAATCGAAATGGATCCACGGTACTGTTGGTTCCTGTCTGCTTATCATCTTGTTATTCCGAAGCTCTTCGTGCTTCTTCTGGTTGTATCGCGTGTCATTTGGTGGACACAATCAAATGTCAAAACCCAAGGAATACACATGGACGACAGGCGATACAATTCGTAGACTGCTATGCAGTCGGGTTTGGCTCCGGGCTCCTTTAGGTAAGTTAGTCATGGGCTCGGGCAGTACTTACCTCGTACACAGGATGTCCCTGCAGCAATGCCTGCTGGGTTAATGTCAGCTAGACGTTATTCGTCAAGGGAGTAGGATAAGGGCATAGGATGGGAACTGGAAGTGGTAATGGAAACTGGGTGTTGTTCACTGGTTGAACGATGAGAGCTCTTGTATGTAGATAGGGTTGTATGAATGAATAATTGATTGCATGCTAAACTAATGAAATACAATTGTCCCTTCTTATACCTTCATTCCTGTGCCCATGTGATTCCCTCCTATCTGCCCGGCAGATATCCAACCCATCATGAGACACCCTTTGTCTCATTGTGACCCTTTCCCAGACGTAGACAAAACAAGATAAGAAACACAATGGAGACATAACTCAAACGTAGACAAAACATAATTCCAAACATAGATCAAACGAAATTCCAAACACAAAAGAAACCCACAATGTTCCATCCCGAAACCCTTCTTCATCATCCCTGCTCATTCCTCCTGGTAAACCCTAACTCTGCCCTTTTCCCTAAACCCAAACCGTGACATCAGCCATCCCCAATGTCACCCCTATGAACCACAGCCCAGCTGTGGTCATAGTTCCTCCCAGAAGCATATCCTTAGCGGTTTGTGACAGTCCCTGCCTCAGTCTTCGATCCTCTGTCCTCTGTCCTTTCTGCTCTGTTTTCCTGATCCTGTTCCTTGACCTATCTCTGCTCCTAAACACGGATCATCTATAGTTGTTGCATGTCACAGCTTCAGACATCCAATGTTGCTGCCTTCCAAGAGATTCTATCTTGCATTCACAATCACTGTCAACAAGCCTAGAGCCCTCAGGTTCTCTGCCAGATACCTTGTCCACGACTGCCATTACAACATAACTGTGTAATCCAGTACCTGCCAGCTCTACCATCTGCCCTCAATTACCCTTGTGCTTATGCTCCACGATCTCTGGTTCTACCAGTTCACACTCCTCATAACAAAATTCCTGTCCTTGGGAAACCCTGCTATTATTGATGAAATTGAAATTGCTGGCCAAATCGGAAACGAAATCTCAGCAACATGAATCACCTTTGATGACAACAACCTTACCTGGCACCTCTATCAAGACCAAGAACCATCATGTCTGGAGAAGAAGTTGTCATGCCCCTATACCTCAATGCAGCCGAAAGAGATGAAGTCGACCAAGATCCATCCAAAATCAAAGGATTATACAATGCAGTCAAGGAATACAACCGCGATTGCCAACAGTTGACCGACCTCCAGGCTGAGCTGAAGGAATCTCAGAAAGACAACTCCGACTACGCAAAATGCATCACTGACCTGGAAAGTGACCTCGAGTCAGCCAATGCCACAATCTGACTATTGCAAGCCCTTACAGGAAATTCCACCCTCCCGATGACTAAACCAATCGAATTACCCCACCCACCGGAGTATTCCGGAGATCGCAAGGACCTACATAACTTCATTTCCAAAGTTAGGTCCAAGCTAGCTGGAGACTCATCCTGCTTCATTGACGACCAACACAAGCTCTGCTACGTGTATGGTTACCTCAAAAACAATGCCCAGAACCAGGTCCAACCCAATGTCCTTGCAGACAAGATCAACCTCAAGAATGTGGAGGAATTAATCACCATCCTTGAATCTGCATTCGGAGACCCAGACCAAGTAGGGACAGTATCTGCAGAACTCAACAAACTCAACCAAGGCAATAAAGAATTTAGCATCTACTATGTGGAGTTCTAACTTCTCATGGCAATCCTCAACTTTGACACCAATGCAAAGAAGGCAGCCCTGAAACGAGGCCTATCCTGAGAACTACAAGCCAGTCTGGTATACCAGGCTGATGAGCCCCAAGACTTTGCAAAATTTGTCGACCTATGTATGAAGCTAGACTACTGTATCTGAGCTCATGCAGCTGTCACCAAATGGCAATCCAACTCCATTCCCCCATGCATGAACCCTGCCCCAGCCCGACCAGCTGCTCACCTGACCAGCACTAATAGTGGCAATTATGGCAGTGCACCAATGGACCTATCAGCTTCCCAGAAGGCACAAAACCAGTGCTGAGGCGATGAGCACATGGCGAAGGGGCTATGCCTATACTGTGGATCAGCTGACCACTTTAAAAATGAATGCCCCACCCTGGCTGCTAACAACACTTGGAAGATGTGCCTGGCTGCTGCCGAGGTCTCAACAACCCCAACAGACTTCACCCCTTGCCCTGAGCCCAACTCAGGAAAAGAGTAGTCCACCAGCAGCCCATTGGCTCTCTTGGTGGACCTGCCCCTGCCTCTTCATTCGTATCATCACAGGAAATCTTCTATGTATGTGACCCTGGGCACAGTTTCTGCTATGCGGAGGGAGTTTCGATAATCCATTTCATTTGAATTTGATGGTTCATTTGTTGCTCCCAGAAAAAGGTAGGAAGTTTATTTCGAACTATTGATCACAAGGCGGAATAAACTTAAGGGGTCATCTCTGAGGTTTGGTGGGATTGTTCTTGGTAACTGTTCTTGAGGATTTCGTTGCTGATGATCTTGCAGACTGTGGGCGACATAGACCTCTTTATAGACTCTGGGACTTCCAACTTCGTCTAACCATCCCCCAGGATGGTTTTGCTGAAAACGAGTTAAGGAGATAAGACGTGAGTCATTTCCAACAATAACCTTGGATGGATTGCATCATCACAAGCGCATGATTGCATTGATCACTCACTTGCATGCTGACCACCATCTTCGAGTTAATTCTTGAAAATTCCTCACCATGATACCACACCTTCCCATTGTAATGGCGGTCGTGGACAAGGTAATTGACAGAGAACCTGAGGGCTCTAGGCTTGTTGACAATGATCGTGAACGCAGGACAGAACCTCTTGGAAAGCACCAACATTGGATGTCTGAAGCTGTGATGTGCAACAACTATAGATGATCCGTGTTTAGGAGCAGAGATATGTCAAGGAATCAGGATCAGGAAACAGAGCGGAGAGGACAGAGGTCAGAGGACTGAAGACTGAGGCAGGGACAGAGACAGAGGCAAAGACAAGGACAAGAACTGGAGAGGATCCAAATATTTATTCAGTGAGATGAACAAATAACTGTGTAAGGAGAAAAGGAAAAGAAACAGAATGCTGGGAGGACAAGTCCTCTTATATACACATTTTCTCCTTCCATGCCGAGACACTAAACTAGCAGACCCTAAACCCTTAACCCTTAACTAACCAGCACAGCCACCCCAACCATTCCAAACATATGCAGCTGAGCAATTATCCCAGTCCATGGGGCTCATTGCCAAGAGCACAGCCACCCAGATAAGCCACCTGATAAATGAGTGATGACAAGTGATAGGTGAGAAGTGAATGAATTTCTTGAGCTGTGACAGTTCCTTGGCATTCTAGGAATATGACCACGAATGAGCACATCTTTTCATCCACAGACCGATGGCCAAATGGAAAGAATCAACCAAACAATTGAAGCCTACCTACGGTCATTCACCACCTATGAAATGGATGATTGGGTTGGACTTCTACCCATGGCTGAGTTTGCATACAACAATTCAGTAACTCAGGCCACTGGCATGTCACCCTTCTTCGCCAACTATGGTCGACACCCAGGTTGCACCAACCCAAACACAACACCAACCAGTGAGGACACCCAAGAGGGATACATCAACCACATCCTCTCAGTGCAAAGTCTAGTTATGAAAAACCTAAAGGCAACCCAGGAAAGAATGAAAAGATATACTGACAACAAATGCAAGGATGCTCCAGAATTCAAGGTTGGGGACCTTGTCATGTTAGATGGAAGGAACATCCAGACCAGACAACTGAAACATAAGCTTGACCACAAGAAGCATGGCCCATTTGCAATTGAGAAAATAATCTCTCCTACAGCTATGCGACTATCACTACCCAGAAAATGGAAGATCCGGAACACCTTCCATGTATCCTTACTCGAACCATACAACAATGGGACCAGACCTCTGCCTGATTTATTAAAGATCATCGATGAATGTGATGACATTGAAGGCAATGAGGAATGGGAAATAGAGGAGATCTTATCGAGTAGGAAAGTCAAGGGAAAGGTCCTTTACTGAGTCAGATGGAAAGGATATCTGCTTAAGAAGGATCATACAGAAGAACCATATGAATGCTTCATAGTAGGTGGCCTGCAGTCACTCCGAGAGTTCCACTCAAGGAATCCAGGCATGCCAAGGGACCAATGTGTTTAAACAACCAACTATCTTAAGTGTCATACCCCACCTTTAAGACACATTTTAAGAATGGGGATTCTTACTAAGTAATGACTCAAGCCATAAGGCAAGAGCCATTACTAACCACCCTTCATCCACTTCCCGCAGGAAGTAGGATAATGGGGGGCCAGGAAAAAAGTCAGCATCATAAAGGGTTGGGAACCCGGGGTAGCCTCAGGAGGGACAGTTTCCGATCAACGGCTGAGGTTTCTAATGCCCAGCCGTATCCTGGGGAACGTACCGCTGATGTTGACAAAAACCTGGAATACTTATAGCCTGGGCAACTGTGGTTCTTACTTGCCACAAGTCCAAGAGGACTACCCTCCGCCGAAATGCTTCGCCGTATTCGAACGTTGTGCCGTGTCACACAGGACCACCCCAACAGGCAGGCATAGAAGGGGCTGGGACAAGAAAACAGGAGGAGAATGAATAAGAAGAATTGAGATCGAGGAGGAGGAGTTCGCCGTATATGACTGAGTCTGCCGGAATGGATAGAGGAAGGTCGAAGGAAGTCAAGGTCGATGATGAGGATGAAGGATTGATGGACGAGGAAAGATTGTAGGATATTTAAGAATGAATTAAATGAACACTACGACTGAGTGCCAAGTCCAAGATCAAGAATCATATGTTACCGAGGAAGCTCAGCGGAGATGATCGGAACCCGAAGGAATCATACCGAACGTCATTATGATAACACATGCGATAGCGGAGTCTAGTCGGCCGAAGGAGATAAGGATTGTCTTAGGCGATAAAGACCAATACGAGGTACATTAACCCTGAGGCAGCCGACAATACAGGAAACCTTATCCACAGGCAGCCTTCGATCAGCACGATATGACGAGACTGGATGCATACAGACAAACGGAAAGATAAGATGAAACCTATCGGAAGCCACAGGCGGCCCGGATGACATCTACCGTGGTGGAGTGTTGGCAAGGCATACAGACGGCACAGGAAGCCGCAGCCCCAGATAAGGACGGATCAAGAGATCCGGCAAACAAAGTTGAACACTTCACCAGAGCTGACGACATATGCATGAGATGAGATATGCGCTCGAATGCCCTACGAAGGCGATATTATTAGAAATAATATATCGGCAAACGACGGGATTAGAAGCGACATATGCACGATACGGCCGAGAGGATCACCAAGTGTCATCCGATTGGTTTGGGAACATTTTGGGGCGTTTGTGCTGAAAAAATCGAAATACGGAATTTGTATGCGAAAAATATCATGATTGCATGCTCTCTACCAACGTCAACCAGTACTTGGCGTTCCGACCACCGCAACGTACCCGGTGGGTATATGAGTGGGGAGCTCAAGTCAGAAAATATAAAAGATCCAAAAAGCCCCCACTCGAAGAAGCGATCATCCAGCAGAAGACCCACAATTGTCCCATCAACTACGACCAAGTCCCAGAAAGATATTAGTATCTTATACTCGATTATTTACACAATACTCGAAAGACCATACAACCAAGACCCTCTTCAATACCTAAGACCCTCACTGATTGCTGTTCACACTTGAACACAATTAAGAACGACGATCTCAAAAACGCTCCCTGAGATAAGCAGGAGAGTTTAAGATTATAACACGTTACTACTCATTACTCCCACGAGAATCCCCAGAGAAGTAAATAATTCCCATCATTGGAATTATTACTTCTCAATTTTTTCTTTTGGAAATCTTGAGTTACCCGGCCGTCAGTCACGAGACAACCCCCGGTTAACACTATAATCTTACTCAACGCCTCACCGAGCGTATTGAGAAACGTCCTACAAGAAAGACAGAACCACCAAACAGAAAAACCATGCCCGAGCCAATGGAAATCGATTTCTTGCCGATGCCTTCCTGGGCACTAGTTAGCACCAACAATGGGGGATCAGAGAGTATCCCACCTATCGAACCCATCAAATTGCACTCTGTCCCTGAGTGGGGACGTACCCTTATGAATCAACTACACCATACTGCAGTTGAAATCAACAGCCTCCGAGGACAAATCCAAGGGGATGAAACAGAGGCATACCGTATTTTTATGCAAATGCAGAATGATTATCGCAAAATCGAATCCAACTTAAACCTTGCGATTGCTCAGGCCCAGCAGCATGCTGCAGACGCTACCGGTGCTCACTTCAACCTCACCACCACTCAATTCGCAGAAGTGGCAGCTGCCCACATGGCCCTAAGAAGACATGTAGAGACGATTACCATCAATGCGGCAGAAAGTGAAGAACGAAGACAGAAGTTACTTCAGGATTTCGCCCAACAAATGGAAGCCAACCAAAATGTCTGGATCGCATACCACAAAGACCAGGCAGTTAAGCAGGAGAAGTTCAACAATGATTGCCAACGATGGGCTGCAGAAATGAATGCCCGAGAAGCCAGGGCAAGAGTCGACCAGGAGAAGGTCAAGGAGGACCTACGGAAATTGAAGCGTCTCCAGTCACAACTCCAACAGAACCAGGCCAATGCATCTGCTATTTCTCAGCAAGAACGAGAAGACATGCGACGATCATTCCGGGAGGAGCTTCAGGCCATTGGAGAAGAGTTAAAAACCCAGTTCCAATTGGCGCAACAGTCCCCAAAGGATATAGATGTAACGTCGGTCATTGATAGCATCTTAGAGCAACATGCTCGACAGGGGAGAATTCCCCTCCCAAGTAGTGATGGGATGGAGTCAGACTGCGACCTTCCTCCCCTACCACCCAGTGACCGATCAAGTAGACGTTCAAGAGCGACAGAGTCTAGGGGCAGCAGTCCACCAGGTGGAGCGATACCACCCCCAGGACCTCCACCAGGAGGAAGCAGTTCCAGCTCTTCCAGTTCAGACTCAGAATCAGATAGACCGAAGGATCTAGGGAATGAGATATCAAAACTCATTCGTGCCCTACGGAAGAAGGACAAAAAGAATCGCATCACCAAGCGACCAGAAGCAATTGTCCTAGGAAAAGCTCCCAAGATGAAGGAACCAGAGGTTTTCGATGGGGATAGAGAAAATTACATCCCATGGATGAAAGCAGTCAAGGAATATATGACTGTGCGATCTATCGACTTTAACACTGATGCCACCCGAATTCACTGGTTGGGGTCCCTCCTAAAAGGTGATGCCCGCCAATGGCACCAAAACCGCGTCGACACTACGGAGAAGGAATTACGCCCTGACACCTGGCCCTCATACACTGCAGCAATGGACCACTATTTCCGTGACCCCCACCAGAAGCGCAACTACACCAACAAGATGGCCAGGTTGCATTGGAAGTACAAACCTGGATGCCATAAGACTGGCCTCCCAGCAGATCAATGGGGAATCAGGATGGCCATCTACCAAGAGAAGGCCCAAGTTGAAGGAGAGGTCCTGAGAGAAATTTACGATCAGGCATTCCCAGAGGATCTGGCTTGCCAGGCATGGACAGATGTTCAAGACTTGGATGACCCAAAGTATGAGCGTTTTAAGGCCAGACTGATCAAGCTTGCAACTGCAAAAGAGGAACATCGGAACATGCATGAAAAGCCACTGCTCCACATATATCAAACCCCCTCAGAGCCCAAGCAGGAGAAGGACAAGCGGAAGAAGGATGAGGAAAAGAAATCCAACCGTGGTAAGGCTAGGGAAACGAACCGCACACCTAAAAGCGACCGAGAAAAGAAATTCCAAAACAATCGCGAAGCATTAGCTGGGGTTCCCCAGGCTGAAATCGATCAGCATAAGGCCGATAAGGCTTCCTGCTGGCGCTGTGGGCGGAATAGCCACCATACATTAGAATGTTTTGCAAAGAAGACCTCCAAAGGAACGGATTTGGCTACCACAGTAGCAGCAGTCACAAAGAAGGCTAAACGCCAACGACCTTCAGAAGACTCGGATGATGATGAGAATGTCACCAAGGAACCAGTAACCAAGCGGCCGAAGAATGTCGCCACTGTAACCCAGACAGTATCAGAACCGGACCCAAAGCCAGCAAAAAGATGTTGGGAAGTAGAGACCTCAGACCTCTCGGATTTAAACTAGGAAAGCCTCGTAAGATACGCAGAGGCATCCAAGAAGAAAAAGACGTATCAGGTTCTCAGAGGATATCAGTAGCTGGAGTCAAACGTACACAAACCCAAGGAAACCAAAAAACAATCCAAAAAATCAAAACCTAATAAAAAAGAACCTGAGACGAAATTACAATTGGCCAACAGCAAGCCACCCCGAGTAGGTTCCAGACCAATTGTCCCAATGAATCTCTCGATACCTGGACAAGAGACAGTCAATGTCCAAGTCATGTTCGATACAGGTGCAGCCATACCTATCATCAGTTCCAAGTTTATCAAGGAACATCACCTACCCAGGATCACCCGAAATGCACCCCTCAGAATCAATGGGGCAGATGGTCGTCCATTGTCTGGAGCTGGGGAAGCTTTCACACACTCCTTATTGCTCCAGTACAAAGGCCACTATACAAGGGAAACATTCGAGATTATGCCTCTAGAATCAGGAACAGACATAATCCTCCCCTGTTGGTGGATGGCCAAGCATCAACCCAACAAGTTTTGGGGAAAACCAGAAGACATCACCTTAGACTCCGAATTCTGTAAACAACACTGCACCAAAGCTGCAGCACAAGAATTCTCCCTCACGATGGATAAAGATATCCTACACCACTATGATGCAACAGTAATTGGGTATATTGCATCAGTCAACTCAAACACAAATGAGGTAGACCCAACTACAGTGGTACCTCAAAAGTTCCGACAATATGTCGAAGTCCTAGGCAAAGAGCTTGCAGATAAGCTCCCCGATCACAAACCCTACGATCATGCGATAGATCTGAAGGAGGGTGAACAACCACCATGGGGACCAATGTATCCCCTCAATGAAACAGAACTACAAGCGCTGCGGGATTACCTCAAGGAAATGTTAGAATTAGGAAAGATCCGCCCATCGAAATCACCAGCCGCAGCACCAATCATCTTCGTCCCAAAGGCCCATGGCCGAGGCCTCAGATTGTGCGTCGATTATCGCGGCTTGAATAAAGTCACCATTGCCAACAGATATCCCTTACCGATCATGTCAGAACTCCAAGATAGGGTCAGAGGTGCCAAAATATTCACCAAGATTGACCTCAAAAATGGATACAACTTGATTCGGATCAAACCAGGCGATGAATGGAAAACGGCATTTAAAACACGGTATGGACTATATGAATACACCGTTATGCCCTTTGGGTTATCCAATGCCCCTGCAACCTTCCAGAATATGATGAACCACATTTTTCGAGACTTGCTGGACCAAGGATTGATTGTATACTTGGACGACATTCTGATCTATGCCGAAACAGAAGAAGAACATGACCACATTGTCATGGAAGTGTTGAAACGTCTAGCAGAGAATGGGCTAGCCATATCCCAGGACAAATGTTTTTGGTCAACCAACCGAGTTGACTTCTTGGGGTATGTTATCTCAAAGGATGGTATCGAAATGGCCCAAGACAAAGTTCAATGCATTCGGGATTGGGAACGACCAAGAAGTCTAAGGGATGTACAGTCATTTATTGGCTTCGCGAATTTTTATCGTCGATTTATAAGAGAATTCTCAAAAGTTGCTAAACCCCTTAGCGATTCAACGAAGGGATCACCAAAGGACTGGATCTGGACAGACGCAATGACAGAGGCATTCGAGCAACTAAAAAACTGCTTTACGACTGCACCCATCCTCACACACTTCAATCCACAACAAGAATGCATCGTCGAGACTGATGCATCTGACTTTGCACTGGGTGGCACATTGTCACAAAATGCAGAAGACAAAAAGCTACACCCAGTCGCCTTCCACTCCAGAAAGTTCTCACCAGCTGAAATTAACTACGAAATTCATGACAAGGAATTACTGGCGATAGTTGATTGTTTTAAGACATGGCGAAGATATTTAGAAGGATCACTCCACACGGTCCAGGTATTTACCGACCACAAAAACCTTGAGTATTTCATGACAACCAAGGTTCTCAACAGAAGGCAGGCACGCTGGGCCCAGGAACTGGCCGGTGTGGACTTCAAAATTTTTTATAGGAAAGGAACAAGTAATGGCAAGCCAGATGCATTATCGAGGCGCCCGGAGTATCGCCCTGAAAAGGGGGGAGGTGGAAACCAGCCAATACAGACTGTCTTGCATGAAAAACACTTCGACACCATCTCAGCAATCAGTACTGGAGGAGAAGGAATGGTGTTCTGTTGCTCAGCAGTTCAGCTGGGTTATTTGGCATCATCAGTATCGAAATGGACAAAGGAATTTGAGCAGGAAGTAAGAGAGGCAGGACAACAGGACGCAGCATACTACCAGGCCTTAGAGGAACTGAGTGGAAGCGCGCAAGAAATAGAAGGAAAGGAAAGGATTTTAGAACTACAGGATGGATTACTATATCGCAAGGGATTGCTTTGGGTCCCTGAGAATGCACGACATGCGATTTTACATACCGAGCACAACAGCGCAGTAGCCGGACACTTTGGTCAAGACAAAACGATCGAGTTGATCCGACGCAACTTCTGGTGGCCTAAGATGGACCAAGAAATTATTGAATATGTCAGAAGTTGTTTAGAATGTCAGAAGGATAAGGCATCACGCCACAAGCCATATGGCCTGCTCTCACCATTAGAGCTTCCATACGCACCATGGACATCAATTGCCATGGACTTCATCACAGACCTCCCCTTGTCTGAAGACTGTGATCAATTATGGGTCATTGTAGACAGATTTACAAAGATGGCCCACTTCATACCACTCAAGAAGGATCAAAAGACAGCGGAACACCTAGTAAAGATATTCGCCAGGGAGATATGGAGATTCCATGGCATCCCAACCGACATTATCTCGGACCGCGACTCCCGCTTTACCTCCACAGAATGGAAACAATTCCTTGGTATACTGGGGATACGACCACGAATGAGCACATCCTTTCATCCACAAACAGATGGCCAAACAGAAAGGATCAACCAGACAATTGAGGCATACCTACGGTCATTCACAAATTATGAGATGGATGATTGGGTTGGACTCCTACCCATGGCTGAATTTGCCTACAACAATTCGGTAACCCAAGCCACTGGTATGTCACCCTTCTTCGCCAACTATGGCCGACACCCAGGTTGCACCAATCCAAGTACAATACCAACTAGCGAGGATACTCAGGATGGATACATCAACCACATCCTTTCAGTTCAAAGTCTAGTTACGAAGAACCTAAAAGCAACCAAGGAAAGAATGAAGAAGTATGCAGACAACAAACGCAAGGATGCTCCAGAATTCAAGGTTGGGGACCTAGTCATGTTAGATGGAAGGAACATCCAGACCAGACGCCCAAAACATAAACTGGACCACAAGAAGCATGGCCCCTTCGCAATAGAGAAAGTAATCTCTCCAACAGCCATGCGACTATCACTACCCAGAAAATGGAAGATCCACAACACCTTCCATGTATCCTTACTCGAACCATACAACAATGGGACCAGACCTCCGCCTGATCTATTAAAAATCATTGATGAATGTGATGACATCGAAGGCAATGAGGAATGGGAAATAGAAGAAATCTTATCGAGTAGGAAAGTCAAGGGGAAAGTCCTTTACCGAGTCAGATGGAAAGGATATCCACTTAAGAAGGATCATACAGAAGAACCGTATGAATGCTTCATAGTAGGTGGCCTGCAGTCACTCCGAGAGTTCCACTCAAGGAATCCAGGCATGCCGAGGGACCAACGTGTTTAAACAACCAACTATCTCAAGATACCTTTCCTCTATGAGGTTTTAATGGTCTTGGGATAGAAAACATGTTGGTGGATGAAGGGGTTGGAGGACTTCATCAAAAATCCCGTTTCATAATCATATTGCTAAGAATTCATAAGCCAAGAATCTCAGTTAATGATTTCGGGTCGAAATCTTATAAGGGAGGAGGTAGTGTCATACCCCACCTTTAAGACACATTTTAAGAATGGGGATTCTTACTAAGTAATGACTCAAGCCATAAGGCAAGAGCCATTACTAACCACCCTTCATCCACTTCCCGCAGGAAGTAGGATAATGGGGGGCCAGGAAAAAAGTCAGCATCATAAAGGGTTGGGAACCCGGGGTAGCCTCAGGAGGGACAGTTTCCGATCAACGGCTGAGGTTTCTAATGCCCAGCCGTATCCTGGGGAACGTACCGCTGATGTTGACAAAAACCTGGAATACTTATAGCCTGGGCAACTGTGGTTCTTACTTGCCACAAGTCCAAGAGGACTACCCTCCGCCGAAATGCTTCGCCGTATTCGAACGTTGTGCCGTGTCACACAGGACCACCCCAACAGGCAGGCATAGAAGGGGCTGGGACAAGAAAACAGGAGGAGAATGAATAAGAAGAATTGAGATCGAGGAGGAGGAGTTCGCCGTATATGACTGAGTCTGCCGGAATGGATAGAGGAAGGTCGAAGGAAGTCAAGGTCGATGATGAGGATGAAGGATTGATGGACGAGGAAAGATTGTAGGATATTTAAGAATGAATTAAATGAACACTACGACTGAGTGCCAAGTCCAAGATCAAGAATCATATGTTACCGAGGAAGCTCAGCGGAGATGATCGGAACCCGAAGGAATCATACCGAACGTCATTATGATAACACATGCGATAGCGGAGTCTAGTCGGCCGAAGGAGATAAGGATTGTCTTAGGCGATAAAGACCAATACGAGGTACATTAACCCTGAGGCAGCCGACAATACAGGAAACCTTATCCACAGGCAGCCTTCGATCAGCACGATATGACGAGACTGGATGCATACAGACAAACGGAAAGATAAGATGAAACCTATCGGAAGCCACAGGCGGCCCGGATGACATCTACCGTGGTGGAGTGTTGGCAAGGCATACAGACGGCACAGGAAGCCGCAGCCCCAGATAAGGACGGATCAAGAGATCCGGCAAACAAAGTTGAACACTTCACCAGAGCTGACGACATATGCATGAGATGAGATATGCGCTCGAATGCCCTACGAAGGCGATATTATTAGAAATAATATATCGGCAAACGACGGGATTAGAAGCGACATATGCACGATACGGCCGAGAGGATCACCAAGTGTCATCCGATTGGTTTGGGAACATTTTGGGGCGTTTGTGCTGAAAAAATCGAAATACGGAATTTGTATGCGAAAAATATCATGATTGCATGCTCTCTACCAACGTCAACCAGTACTTGGCGTTCCGACCACCGCAACGTACCCGGTGGGTATATGAGTGGGGAGCTCAAGTCAGAAAATATAAAAGATCCAAAAAGCCCCCACTCGAAGAAGCGATCATCCAGCAGAAGACCCACAATTGTCCCATCAACTACGACCAAGTCCCAGAAAGATATTAGTATCTTATACTCGATTATTTACACAATACTCGAAAGACCATACAACCAAGACCCTCTTCAATACCTAAGACCCTCACTGATTGCTGTTCACACTTGAACACAATTAAGAACGACGATCTCAAAAACGCTCCCTGAGATAAGCAGGAGAGTTTAAGATTATAACACGTTACTACTCATTACTCCCACGAGAATCCCCAGAGAAGTAAATAATTCCCATCATTGGAATTATTACTTCTCAATTTTTTCTTTTGGAAATCTTGAGTTACCCGGCCGTCAGTCACGAGACAACCCCCGGTTAACATTAAGATACCTTTCCTCTCTGAGGTTTTAATGGTCTTGGGATAGGAAACATGTTGGTGGATGAAGGGGTTGGAGGACTTCCTCAAAAAATCCCGTTTCATAATCATATAGCTGTGAATTCATAAGTCAAGAATCTAAGTTAATGATTTCAGGTCGAAATATTATAAGGGGGGAGGTAGTGTCATACCCCACCTTTAAGACACATTTCAAGAATGGGGATTCTGACTAAGTAATGACTCAAGCCGTAAAGCAAGAGCCATTACTAACCACCCTTCATCCACTTCCTGCAGGAAGTAGGATAATGGGGGGCCAGGAAGAAAGTCAGTCCGTCATACAGGGTTGGAAACCTGGGGTAGCCTCAGGAGGGACAGTTTCCGATCAATGGCTGAGGTTTCTAATGCCCAGCCGTATCCTGGGGAACATACTGCTGATGTTGACAAAAACCTGGAATACTTATAGCCTGGCCACTCTGGTTCTTACTTGCCACAAGTCCACAAAAGGACTACCCTCTGCTATATGCATTTTGCCATACTCAAACATTGTGCCATGTCATACAGGACCACCCCAACAGGCAGACATAGAAGGGGCTGGGACAAAGAAAGGCAGAAGGATAAGAAGAAGAGAAATGTGAAAGGAGGAGTTTGCCGTATACAACCGAGTCTGCAGTGATTAACTGTCGATGAAGGCTGGAGGAAGTCAAGGTTGATAATGAGGATGAGGAAGTGATGGATAAGGAGAACAGTGTTAGGTATTTAAGAATGAATTGAATGTACCCTACAACTGAGTGCCAAGTCCAAATCAAGAATCATATGTTACCAAGGAAGCTCAGCAGAGATGATCGGAAAACTGAAGGACCAATACCGAATGTCATTAAGATAAGACATGCAATAATGGAGTCTAGTGAGCCGAATGAGATAAAGATTGTCATAGGCAGTAAAGACCAATACGTGGCACAGCAGCCCTGAGGCAGCTGACAATACAGGAAACCTCATCTTGCAGACAACCTTCAGTTAGCCCAATATGATGAGAATAAATGCAGATAGACAAACAGATATGGAAGTTGGATCCTATCGGAAGCCACAGGCAGCCCAGATGACATCTACCATGGTGAAGTGTTGGCAAGGCATACAGACGGCACAGGAAGCCACAGCCCCAGATAAGGATGGATCAGGAAATCCAACAACTAAGGACAAACACTTCACCTGAGCTGACAACACATGCATGAGATGAGATATGTGCTCAAATGCCCTACAGAGGTTATATTATTAGACATCATATATTGGCAAATGATGGGTTTACCAACAGCGCATGCACAATATGGCCGAGAGGATCACCAAGAGTCATCTGATTGGTTTGGGAATGATTTGGAGCATTTGCATGGAAAAATTCGAAATATGGAATTTGTATGCGAAAAATATCATGTTTGCATGCTCTCTACCAAGGTCAACCAGTACTTGGCATTCCGACCACTGCAATGTACCCGGTGGGTATATGAGTGGGGAGCTCAAGTCAGAAAACATAAAATATCATAAAGCCCCCACTGGAAGAAGTGATCATCCAGCAGAAGACCCACAATCATCCCATCAATTACAAGCAAGTTCCAGAAAGATATTAGTACCTCATACTCGACTATTTACACAATACTCGAAAGACCTACACAACATCACAACCAAGACCCTCCTCAAACAATAAGACCCTCACAGATTGCTGTTCATACTTGGACACAATTTCCACTGATGATCTCAAAACGCTCCCTGAGATAAGCAGGAGAGTTTAAGATTATAACATGTTATTACTCATTTCTACGAGAATCCCCAGAGAAGTAAATAATTCCCATCATTGGAATTATTACTTCTCATTTTTTTCTTTTTGGAAATCTTGAGTTACCCAGCCATTGGTCATGAGACAACCCCCAGTTAACAGTTCCCTTCACTGAATATAGTGATTTTCATGAAGGAATGTCTGAAGTTTTTTCACAGTTGCCCATGTAAGTGCATCTGCAGGATGATAATGTGGTTCCACTTGAGTGACTTGTTTTACCAATTCAGCATATCTAGCATTAAGGCCAGCTGCAAAATAAAAATGTCCCTGTGGTGGATCTGCTAAAGATTCTGCAAAGTGAGATATCAATTGCTGATTCCATTTAGTTTCTGCATTATGACCGATACATGACCACCAATAGAATTTCCAATGTAGTCATTTAGCAAATTCATTACATGATTGAATTGGTAAATTACAGTCAAGTTCCTCTTGAAATAAAAATCTTAAGTTTGCACTTATTTTATAATTAAATACAGATGGTAAAGGCACTCCCTCACCAATGTGGACACCTGGTGCAAAATCTCATGCACTTTCCAGTACTCCAATCTCCGTCTTCAGAATGATCTGTGAGACAGCATTAGCAAAGGATATTTCAAGTAACTCATCAGGAAAAGTAGAGGATTTACCTACATCGAACTTGCATTCACTCATAGCCAAGACTTGAGCATTTTTCAATCCTTCAATTTTTTAGAACCTTTGGTGGAATTCTTCTTCTTTTCCACCTTCCCTTGCTTTCCTGCAGGTGTTTTTTTCTGAGCGAGATTTCTTGGGTTGAGTCTTCTTGGACCCTCCCTTCCCTCCTGTCAGGATCTTGCAATTTTCTTTTTCTTTTCAAAGGGTTAGTTTTTGAATAAGAAGAATGTGAGTTGGAGTACTTACTGGGTGGAGGAGCGCAGACTCCTTTCTGCTTAAGGGCAGCAGCCACAGCCTTTTTGACTTCATCAGAGATGGTCTCCTGCATGGTTTTAGATGCACCCACATCTGTCATTTCCATGTCTGCTTTTTCCTTAAGTGTGGTTTTGGCTCTCTTTTTCTCCAGCTTAGCCATCCCAATGTTCTGGGCAAGTGACAAAATGGTGTTCCCCAACATGTGGTAAGTATGTTCTCCAGTTGTGGTATTTCACTTGGACCCAATCAGGGACTAACATACTGTTAACCGGGGGCTGTCTCGTGACCGATGGTAGGGTCACTCGATATCTCCAAAAACAAAATTGAGAAGTAATAATTCCAGTGATGGGAATTATTTACTTCTCTGGGGATTCTCGTAGAGATGATGAGTAATAATGTGTTATAATCTTAAACTCTCCTGCTTATCTCAGGGAGCATTTCGAGATCGTTGATGGAAATTGCATTCAAGTGTGAACAGCAATCTGTGAGGGTCTTATTGTTCAAAGAGGGTCTTGGTTGTATTGTTGTATAGGTTTTTCGAGTATTGTGAAAATAATCGAGTATGAGGTACTAATATCTTTCTGGGACTTGCTTGTAATTGATGGGATGATTGTGGGTCTTTTGCTGGATGATGGCTTTTTCGAGTGGGGGCTTTTTCGTATTTTATGTGTTCTGACTTGAGCTCCCCACTCATATACCCACCGGGTACGTTGCGGTGGTCGGAACGCCAAGTACTGGTTGACGTTGGTAGAGAGCATGCAAACATGATATTTTTCGCATACAAATTCTGTATTTCGAATTTTTCCATGCAAACGCTCCAAATGGTTCCCAAACCAATCGGATGACTCTTGGTGATCCTCTCGGCCATATCGTGCATGCGCTGTTGCTAAACCCGTTGTTTGCCAATGTATTATGTCTAATAATATGACCTCTGTAGGGCATTTGAGCACATATCCCATCTTATGCATGTGTCGTCAGCTCAGGTGAAGTGTTTGTCCTTAGTTGCCGGATTTCCTGATCCGTCCTTATCTGGGCTGCGTTTCCTGTGCCGTCTGTGTGCCTTGCGAACACTTCACCATGGTAGATGTCATCCGGGCCTCCTGTGGCTTCTGATAGGATCCAACATTCATATCCATTTGTCCATATGCGCTTATTTTTGTCATATCAGGCTAACCGAAGGTTTGTCTGCAAGATAAGGTTTCCTGTATTGTCGGCTGCCTCAGGGCCGCTATGCCACGTATTGGTCTTTATCGCCTATGACAATCCTCATCTCCTTCGGCTGACTAGACTCCGTTATTGCATGTCTTATCTTAATGGCATTCGGTATTGTTCCTTCGGTCTTCTGATCATCTCCGCTGAGCTTCCTCGGTGACATATGATTCTTGATTTGGACTTGGCACTCAGTCGTAGGGTACATTCAATTGATTCTTAAATACCTAACTGTTCCTCTCATCCATCAATTCCTCATCCTCATTACCAACTCCAACTTCCTCCAGCCTTCGTCTACGCTCGATCACGGCAGACTCGGTCGTATACGGCGAACTCCTCCTTTTTACATTCTTCTTATTCCTTCTGCCTTTCCTTGTCCCAGCCCCTTCTCTGTCTGCCTGTTGGGGTGGTCCTGTATGACACGACACAACGTTCGAATACGGCAGGTCACATACGGCAGAGAGTAGTCCCTTTGTGGACTTGTGGCAAGTAAGAACCACAGTGGCCCAGGCTATAAGTATTCCAGGTTTTTTGTCAACATCAGCGGTACGTTCCCCAGGATACGGCTGGGCATTAGAAACCTCAGCCATTGATCGGAAACTGTCCCTCCTGAGGCTACCCCGGGTCCCTAACCCTTTATGATGCTGACTTTTTTCCTGGCCCCCCATTATCCTACTTCCTGCGGGAAGTGGATGAAGGGTGGTTAGTAATGGCTCTTGCCTTATGGCTTGAGTCATTACTTAGTAAGAATCCCCATTGTTAAAATGTGTCTTAAAGGTGGGGTATGACACTACCTCCCCCCTTATAAGATTTCGACCCGAAATCATTAACTTAGATTCTTGGCTTATGAATTCTTAGCTATATGATTATGAAATGGGATTTTTGATGAAGTCCTCCAACCCCTTCATCCACCACCATGTTTTCTATCCCAAGACCATTAAAACCTCAGAGAGGAAAGGTATCTTGAGATAGTTGGTTGTTTAAACACATTGGTCCCTTGGCATGCCTGGATTCCTTGAGTGGAACTCTCGGAGTAACTGCAGGCCACCTACTATCAAGCATTCATACGGTTCTTCTGTATGATCCTTCTTAAGTGGATATCCTTTCCATCTGACTCGGTAAAGGACCTTTCCCTTGACTTTCCTGCTCGATAAGATTTCTTCAATCTCCCATTCCTGATTGCCTTCAATGTCATCACATTCATTGATAATTTTTAGTAAATCCGGCGGAGGTCTGGTTCCATTGTTGTATGGTTCGAGTAGAGATACATGGAAGGTGTTATGTATCTTCCACTTTCTTGGTAGGGATAGTCGCATGGCTGTTGGAGAGATTACTTTCTCTATTGCGAAGGGGCCATGCTTTTTGTGGTCCAGTTTATGTTTTGGATGTCTGGTCTGGATGTTCCTTCCATCTAACATGACTAGGTCCCCAACCTTGAATTCTGGAGCATCCTTGCGTTTATTATCGGCATATTTCTTCATTCTTTCCTGGGTTGCTTTTAGGTTTTTTGTGACTAGACTTTGGACTGAGAGGATGTGGTTGATGTATCCATCTTGAGTGTCCTCGCTGGTTGGTGTTGTACTTGGGTTGGTGCAACCTGGGTGTCGGCCATAGTTGGCAAAGAAGGGTGACATGCCTGTGGCCTGAGTTACTGAATTGTTGTATGCGAACTCAGCCATGGGCAGGAGCCCAACCCAATCATCCATCTCATAGTTGGTGAATGATCATAAGTATGCCTTGATTGTCTGGTTGATCCTTTCCGTTTGGCCATCTGTTTGTGGATGAAAAGATGTGCTCATACGTGGTCGTATTCCTAGGATGCCAAGGAATTGTTTCCATTCTGTGGAGGTAAAGCGGGAGTCGCGGTCCGAGATAATGTCAGTTGGGATACCATGGAATCTCCATATTTCCCGAGCAAATATCTTTGCCAGGTGTTCCGCTGTCTTTTGATCCTTCTTCAGTGGTATGAAGTGGGCCATCTTCGTGAACCTGTCTACGATGACCCAGAGTTGGTCACAGTCCTCTGACAAGGGGAGGTCTGTGATGAAGTCCATGGCAATTGATGTCCATGGTGCATATGGCAGCTCTAATGGTGAGAGCAGGCCATATGGCTTGTGGCGTGATGCCTTGTCTGTTAACCGGGGGTTGTCTCGTGACTGACAGCCGGGTAACTCAAGATTTCCAAAAGAAAGAATTGAGAAGTAATAGTTCCAATGATGGGAATTATTTACTTCTCTGGGGATTCTCGTAGAAATGAGTAATAACGTGTTATAATCTTAAACTCTCCTGCTTATCCTAGGGAGCATTTCGAGATCGTCAATGGTAATTGCATTCAAGTGTGAACAGCAATCTGTGAGGGTCTTATTGTTCGAAGAGGGTCTTGGTTGTATTGTTGTATAGGTTTTTCGAGTATTGTGTAAATAGTCGAGTATGAGGTACTAATATCTTTCTGGGACTTGCTTGTAATTGATGGGACGATTGTGGGTCTTTTGCTGGATGATGGCTTCTTCGAGTGGGGGCTTTTTCGTATTTTATGTTTTCTGACTTGAGCTCCCCACTCATATACCCACCGGGTACGTTGCGGTGGTCGGAACCCAAAGTACTGGTTGACGTTGGTAGAGAGCATGCAAACATGATATTTTTTGCATACAAATTCCGTATTTCGAATTTTTCCATGCAAACGCTCCAAATCATTCCCAAACCAATCGGATGACTCTTGGTGATCCTCTCGGCCGTATCGTGCATGCGCTGTTGCTAAACCCATCGTTTGCCAATATATTATGTCTAATAATATGACCTCCATAGGGCATTTGAGCACATATCCCATCTTATGCATGCGTCGTCAGCTCAGGTGAAGTGTTTGTCCTTAGTTGCCAGATTTCCTGATCCATCCTTATCTAGGCTGCGGCTTCCTGTGCCATCTGTGTGCCTTGCCAACACTTCACCGTGGTAGATGTCATCTGGGCCTCCTGGGGCTTCCGATAGGATCCAACATTCATATCCGTTTGTCCATATGCGCTTATTTTCGTCATATCGGGCTAACCGAAGGTTTGTCTGCAAGATAAGGTTTCCTGTATTGTCGGCTGCCTCAGGGCCGCTATGCCACGTATTGGTCTTTATCGCCTATGACAATCCTCATCTCCTTCAGCCGACTAGACTCTGTTATTGCATGTCTTATCTTAATGGCATTCAGTATTGTTCCTTCAGTCTTCCGATCATCTCCGCTGAGCTTCCTCGGTAACATATGATTCTTGATTTGGACTTGGCATTCAGTCGTAGGGTACATTCAATTCATTCTTAAATACCTAACTGTTCCTCTCATCCATCGATTCCTCATGCTCATTACCAACTCTGACTTCCTCCAGCCTTCGTCTACGGTCGATCACGGCAGACTCGGTCGTAAATGGCGAACTCCTCCTTTTTACATTCTTCTTATTCCTTCTGCCTTTCTTTGTCCCAGCCCCTTCTCTGTCTGCCTGTTGGGGTGGTCCTGTATGACACGGCACAACATTCGAATACGGCAGCTCACATACGGCAGAGGGTAGTCCTTTTGTGGACTTGTGGCAAGTAAGAACCACAGTGGCCCAGGCTATAAGTATTCCAGGTTTTTTGTCAACATCAGCGGTACGTTCCCCAGGATACGGCTGGGCATTAGAAACCTCAGCCGTTGATCGGAAACTGTCCCTCCTGAGGCTACCCCGGGTTCCTAACCCTTTATGATGCTGACCTTTTTTCCTGGCCCCCCATTATCCTACTTCCTGTGGGAAGTGGATGAAGGGTGGTTAGTAATGGCTCTTGCCTTATGGCTTGAGTCATTACTTAGTAAGAATCCCCATTCTTAAAATGTGTCTTAAAGGTGGGGTATGACATTGTCCTTCTGACATTCTAAACAACTTCTGATATATTCGATAATTTCTTGGTCCATCTTAGGCCACCAGAAGTTGCGTCGGATCAGCTCAATGGTTTTGTCATGACCAAAGTGTCCGGCTACTGTGCTGTTGTGCTCGGTATGTAAAATCACATGTCGTGCATTCTCTGGGACCCAAAGCAATCCCTTGCGATATAGTAATCCATCCTGTAGTTCCCAAATCCTTTCCTTTCCTTCTACTTCTTGCACGCTTCCACTCAGTTCCTCTAAGGCCTGGTAGTATGCTGCATCCTGTTGTCCTGCCTCTCTTACTTCCTGCTCAAATTCCTTTGTCCATTTTGATACTGATGATGCCAGATAAGCCAGCTGAACTGCTGAGCAACAGAACACCATTCCTTCTCCTCCAGTACTGATTGCTGAGATTGTGTCGAAGTGTTTTTCATGCAATACAGTCTGTATTGGCTGGTTTCCACCTCCCCCCTTTTCAGGGCGATACTCCGGGCACCTTGATAATGCATCTGGTTTGCCATTACTTGTTCCTTTCCTATAAAAAATTTTGAAGTCCACGCCGGCCAGTTCCTGAGCCCAGCGTGCCTGCCTTCTGTTGAGAACCTTGGTTGTCATGAAATACTCAAGGTTTTTGTGGTCAGTAAATACCTGGACCGTGTGAAATGATCCTTCCAAATATCTTTGCCATGTCTTAAAACAATCAACTATTGCCAGTAATTCCTTGTCATGAATTTCGTAGTTGATTTCAGCTGGTGAGAACTTTCTGGAGTGGAAGGCAACTGGGTGTAGTTTTTTGTCCTCCGCATTTTGTGACAATGTGCCACCCAGTGCAAAGTCAGATGCATCTGTCTTGACGATGCATTCTTGTTGTGGGTTGAAGTGTGTAAGGATAGGTGCAGTCGTAAAGCAGTGTTTTAGTTGCTCGAATGCTTCTGTCTCTGCATCTGTCAACATCCAGTCTTTCGGTGACCCTTTTGTTGAATCGCTGAGGGGTTTAGCGATTTTTTAGAATTCTCTGATAAATTGTCTATAAAAATTCGCAAAGCCAATAAATGACTGTACATCCCTTAGACTTCTTGGTCGTTCCCAATCCCGAATGCATTGAACTTTGTCTTGGGACATCTCGATACCATTCTTTGAGATAACGTACCCCAGGAAGTCGACTCGGTTGGTTGACCAAATACATTTGTCCTGGGATATGGCTAGCCCATTCTCTGCTAGACGTTTCAACACTTCCATGACAATGCGGTCATGTTCCTCTTCTGTTTCGGCATAGATCAGGATGTCATCCAAGTATACAATCAATCCTTGGTCCAGCAAGTCTCTAAAGATATGGTTCATCATATTCTGGAAGGTTGCAGGGGCATTGGATAACCCAAACGGCATAATGGTGTATTCGTATAGTCCATACCGTGTTTTAAATGCCGTTTTCCATTCATCTCCTGGTTTGATCCGAATCAAGTTGTATCCATTTTTGAGGTCAATCTTGGTGAATATTTTCACACCTCTGACCCTATCTTGGAGTTCTGACATGATCGGTAGGGGATATCTGTTGGCAATGGTGACTTTATTCAAGCCGCGGTAGTCGACACACAATCTGAGGCCTCGGCCATGGGCCTTAGGGACGAACATGATTGGTGCTGCAGCTGGTGATTTCGATGGGCGGATTTTCCCCAATTCCAACATTTCCTTGAGATAATCCCGCAGAGCTTGTAATTCAGTTTCATGGAGGGGGTACATTGGTCCCCATGGTGGTTGTTCACCCTCCTTCAGATCTATTGCATGATCGTAGGGTTTGTGATCAGGGAGCTTATCTGCAAGCTCTTTGCCTAGGACTTCGACATATTGTCGGAACTTTTGTGGTACGATTGTTGCAGGGTCGACTTCATTGGTCTCAGAGTTGACTGCAGCAATGTAACCAATGATTGTTGCATCATAGTGGTGTAGGATTTCTTTATCCATTGTCAGGGAGAATTCTTGTGCTGCTGCCTTGGTGCAGTGTTGTTTACAAAATTCGGAATCTAGAGTGATGCCTTGTGGTTTTCCCCAAAACTTGTTAGGTTGGTGTTTTGCCATCCACCAGCAAGGTAGGATTATGTCTGTTCCTGATTCCAGAGGCATGATTTCGATGTTCTTCTTTTGCAGTTGCAAGTTTGATGAGTCTGGCCTTGAAGCACTCATACTTTGGGTCGTCCAAGTCCTGAACATCTGTCCATGCCTGGCAGGCCAGATCCTCTGCGAAAGCCCGGTCGTAAATTTCTCTCAGGACTTCTCCTTTGACTTGGGCCTTCTCTTGGTAGATGGCCATCCTGATTCCACATTGATCTGCTGGGAGGCCCGTCTTATGTCATCCAGGCTTGTACTTCCAATGCAACCTGGCCATCTTGTTGGTGTAGTTTCGTTTCTGGTGGGGATCACGGAAATAGTGGTCCATTGCTGCAGTGTATGAGGGCCAGTTGTCCGGGTGTAATTCCTTCTCAGTAGTATTGACTCGGTTTTGGTGCCATTGGCGGGCATCACCCTTCAGGAGGGGCCCCAACTAGTGGATTCGGGTTGCATCAGTGTTAAAGTCGATAGATCGCACAGTCATATATTCCTTGACTGCTTTCATCCATGGGATGTAATTTTCTCTATCCCCATTGAAAACCTCTGGTTCCTTCATCTTGGGAGCTTTTCCTAGAACAATTGCTTCTGGTCGCTTGGTGATGCGATTCCTTTTGTCCTTCTTCCATAGGGCACGAATGAGCCTTGATATTTCCTGCCCTAGATGCTTAGGTCTATCTGATTCTGAGTCCCAGCTGGAGGAGCTGGAGCTGCTTCCTCCAGGTGGAGGCCCTGGGGGGGGTACCCTTCCTCCCGGTCGGCTACTGTCTCTGGATTCAGTGGTCCTTCTACTTTGGATCGAACCTCTTCCCAATTGCTGGTCTTGTGGGGAAGGTGGAAGGTCATATTCTGACTCTGGGTCATCACTGTTTGGGAGGGGAATTCTTCCCTGTTGGGCATGTTGCCTTAGGATGCTATCGATGACAGAGGGTACATCGATATCCTTGCGGGACTGTTGTGCTGATTGGAATTGGACCTGCAGTTCTTCTCCAATGGCATGGAGTTCTTCTCGAAATGACCGCCGCATGTCTTCTCGTTCCTGCTGGGAAACAGCTGAGGCATTGATGTAATCCTGTTGTAGCTGTTCCTGGAGGCGTTTCAATTTTTGTAAATCCTTTTTGACCTTTTCTTGGTCTACTCTGGCCTTTGCCTCTCTGGTATTCATCTCGGAGGCCCATCGTTGGCAGTTGTTGTTGAATTTTTCTTGCTTAGCTGCCTGATCCTTATGGTAATCCACCCAGATGTTCTGATTTGCTTCCATTTGTTGAGCAAAATCTTGGAGCACTTTTTGTCTTCGTTCCTCATTTTCCGCAGCATTAATGGTAATCATTTCCACATGCCTCTTCACGGCCATGTGGGCAGTAGCAACCTCCGCAAACTGAGTTGTCGTGAGGTTGAAGTGGGCTCCTGTAGCATCTGCTGCATGTTGCTGGGCTTGAGCAATTGCGAGATTGAGGTTTGATTCGATCTTGTGATAATCATTTTGCATTTGCATAAAGATACAGTATGCCTCTGATTCATCATTCTGGATTTGTCCATGGAGACTGTTGATTTCAGCAGCTGTGTGGTGTAGTTGACTCATGAGGGTACGTCCCCATTCAGGGACAGAGTGAAGTTTGATTGGTTCGATAGGTGGGATATTGTCCATTTCACCAGTATTGGTACTCACCAATGCCCAAGAAGGCATAGGTAGGAAGTCGATTTCCATGGACTCAGGCATTGTTCTTTTTGTTTTGTGGTTCTGAATTTCTTGTGGGACATTTCTCAATATGCTCGGTGAGGCGTTGAGTAAGATTATAGTGTTAACCGGGGGCTGTCTCATGACCGACAGTAGGGTAACTCGATATCTCCAAAAAGAAAAATGAGAAGTAATAATTCCAGTAATGGGAATTATTTACTTCTCTGGGGATTCTCGTAGAGATGATGAGTAATAACGTGTTATAATCTTAAACTCTCCTGCTTATCTCAGGGAGCGTTTCGAGATCATCGATGGAAATTGCGTTCAAGTGTGAACAGCAATCTGTGAGGGTCTTATTGTTCGAAGAGGGTCTTGGTTGTATTGTTGTATAGGTTTTTCGAGTATTGTGTAAATAATCGAGTATGAGGTACTAATATCTTTCAGGGACTTGCTTGTAATTGATGGGATGATTGTGTTTCTTTTGCTGGATGATGGCTTTTTCGAGTGGGGGCTTTTTCATATTTTATGTTTTCTGACTTGAGCTCCCCACTCATATACCCACCGGGTACGTTGCGGTGGTCGGAACGCCAAGTACTGGTTGACGTTGGTAGAGAGCATGCAAACATGATATTTTTCGCATACAAATTCTGTATTTCGAATTTTTCCATGCAAATGCTCCAAATCATTCCCACACCAATCGGATGACTCTTGGTGATCCTCTCGGCCATATCGTGCATGCGCTGTTGCTAAATCCGTCGTTTGCCAATGTATTATGTCTAATAATATGACCTCCGTAGGGCATTTGAGCACATATCCCATCTTATGCATTCATCGTCAGCTCAGGTGAAGTGTTTGTCCTTAGTTGCCGGATTTCCTGATCCGTCCTTATCTGGGCTGTGGCCTCCTGTGCCGTCTGTGTGCCTTGCCAACACTTCACCACTGTAGATGTCATCCGGGCCTCCTGTGGCTTCCGATAGGATCCAACATTCATATCCATTTGTCCATATGCGCTTATTTTCATCATATCGGGCTAACCGAAGGTTTGTCTGCAAGATAAGGTTTCCTGTATTGTCGGCTGCCTCAGGGCTGCTATGCCACGGAATTGGTCTTTATCGCCTATGACAATCCTCATCTCCTTCCGCCGACTAGACTCTGTTATTGCATGTGTTATGTTAATGGCATTCGGTATTGTTCCTTCGGTCTTCCGATCATCTCCGCTGAGCTTCCTCGGTAACATATGATTCTTGATTTGGACTTGGCACTCAGTCATAGGGTACATTCAATTGATTCTTAAATACCTAACTGTTCCTCTCATCCATCGATTCCTCATCCTCATTACCAACTCCGACTTCCTCCAGCCTTCGTCTATGGTCGATCACGGCAGACTCGGTCATATATGGCGAACTCCTCCTTTTTACATTCTTCTTATTCCTTCTGCCTTTCTTTGTCCCAGCCCCTTCTCTGTCTGCCTGTTGGGGTGGTCCTGTATGACACTGCACAATGTTCAAATACAGCAGGTCGCATATGGCAGAGAGTAGTCCCTTTGTGGACTTGTGGCAAGTAAGAACCACAGTGGCCCAGGCTATAAGTATTCCAGGTTTTTTGTCAACATCAGCGGTATGTTCCCCAGGATACGGCTGGGCATTAGAAACCTCAGCCGTTGATCGGAAACTGTCCCTCCTGAGGCTACCCCGGGTCCCTAACCCTTTATGATGCTGACTTTTTTCCTGGCCCCCCATTATCCTACTTCCTGCGGGAAGTGGATGAAGGGTGGTTAGTAATGGCTCTTGCCTTATGGCTTGAGTCATTACTTAGTAAGAATCCCCATTCTTAAAATGTGTCTTAAAGGTGGGGTATGACAGCGGACACTAATCAGTGAATTAGTGAATTGAAGAGGTCATATGGTATATCATGCCTAGTTTTTAACTCAGAGAAGACATCAGATGTTAGATGCTTTAAGCATTATTTTTTATACCATGTGAGTGTTACCACCGAAATTCCGAGATTTTTGTCTGTTCCCTTCACTAAATAATGATGTTCATGAAGGAACGTCTGAAGTTTTTTCACAGTTGCCCAATTAAGTACATCTGCGGGACGATAGTGCTGTTCCGCTTGAGCAGTTTGTTTCACCAATCCAGCGCGTCCATCATTAAGGCCAGCTTCAAGGTAAAAATTTCCCTGTGGTGGATCTACTAATGATTCTGCGAAGCGAGATATCAATTGTGGATTCCATTTAGTCTCTTCGTTTTGACCGATACGTGACCATCAGTAGAATTTCCAACGTAATCGTTTGGCAAATTCATTGTATGATTGAATTGGTAAATCACGGTCGAGTTTTTCTTGAAATAAGAATCATAAATTTGCACTTATTTTATAATTAAATACAGATGGTAAAGAAACTCCTTCACCAATGTGGACACCTGGTGCAAAATCTCGTGCACTTTCCAGTACTCCAATCTCCATCTTCAGAATAATCTGTGAGACAGCATTAGTAAAAGGTATTTCAAGTAACTCATCAGGATAAGTAGAGGGTTTACCTACATCAAACGTTCGTTCGCTTATAGCCAAAATTTGAGTATTTTTCAATGCTTCAATTTTTTGGAACCTTTGGTGGAATTCTTCTTCTTTTCCACCCCTCCTTGCTTTCCTGCGGGCATTTTTTCCGAGCGAGATTTTTTGGGTTGACTCTTCTTGGACCCGCCCTTCCCTCCTGTCGGGATTTTACGCTTTTCTTTTTCTTTTCAAAGGGTTCGCTGTTGAATAAGAAGAAGATGAGTTTGAATACTCACTGGGTGGAGGAGCGCCAACTCCTTTCTGATTAAGGGCAGCGGCCACAGCCTTTTTGACTTCATCGGAGATAGTCTCCTGCATGGTTTTAGATGCACCCACATCTGTCATTTCCACATCTGCTTTTTCCTTAAGAGAGGTTTTGGCTATCTTTTTCTCCAGCTTAGCCATCCCAATGTTTTGGGCTAGCGATAGAACGCGTTCCCGAACATGTAGTAAGTCTGTTCTCCAGTTGCGGTATTCCGCTTGGACCCAATCTGGGACTAACATACTGACGTGTTCCTCTGGTGTTGCTTGAGAAGCCAGAGGGATAGCGCTGTATTCAGTGGACTTTTGGGTTCGTTCGAAGGTGTTTGTGGCAATTTCCTCAAGTTTTGGAAGCCATTTCTCGCGAGAGACATGTTCGGTAATGAACCACTCGACCTCAGCCGTTTTAGTTGCTATCATGCAGTCGAGGGCTTCTGCCTTGTAATCGTTCGAGCAGCCATCAAGACTACTGATCATTAACTTGGCATCTGCCGATTCACGAGTAAACTCGGAACTTAAAAGTAGGGTGGGTGGTTTAATACCCCTCAGCGCTGGAGGCAAAGTTCCCAATACTTTGTGCCATTGCAAAGTCTCCAAGGAGATCCTTGCATTCGACATCTTTTTGGAGTGCTCCCAGAGCTCTTTCAAAAAGGCACGAGATGACTCCCTATACGAAGTAGGGATAATGGCGATAACATCGTCGAGTGTAGAGGCGAGCGCGAGGGTACTCTGGCGACAGTTTGCGTCAACACCGAGTGTGTACGTCGGAATGGAAAGGACAGAGCGCGGCATGGTGTTCGAAAACGTAGTTAGGGTTAGGAACAAGCCGAGTGAAGCGAGGCGAGTGTTTGTTTCGACTGAGGATTGTTGTGAAAGAGATTTCGCAGCGGTATACAGGTGCCAATGTGAATTGTGCAGACCAGTTTCGATATGGAATCTCTTCAGTACCGCGGCAGATCGCTTTACTTATAGAAAAAACGCGATAGGGGGAACAGATAGATTCACATCCGAGTTTCCGTCTTGGCAATGGAAAGATTTTTCCTGGTCCTTCCGATATCTTATCTTATCTGATCTGATTGAGATAAGATAAGATCATCAAATGTGATCGGCAATGCATTAGTATATACTTAACTAATTTTTAGCATGGCATCGTTGCCTAGGCAACACGATAGTGATATCGCATGATGCAAGAATATTCATGTTAGTGAACTAACATGGTAGAAACTACTACATAATATTCTATACTTGCTAGTTCTTAGTCAAATATAAGAAATACATTGCGAATTAGGAACCACCGTTAAGGTTAGGGTTAGATTAGGGTAGGGTTAGGGTTAGGCATCAGACAAATTACGCAACAGTAAAAAAGAAAAGACTGTTTGGGGGGTCATCATTTGCCATAAAACTCCTTTCCACTAAAACCTCCTTCTGGGTGTGTTATAATCAGAGCATCAGTTCTGATTTCTAATTCCTTAGGACGATTGGCCATTTCTATATCAGGTTCTTTTATAAGTAAAAGATCCTTATTCCAGCGATTGACCATGTCTCCAAATGACGTGGTTCTGGAAAATGCAATAACCATTCTTGCTGATATAAGTCTTTGGGCCGCGCTCGTTTCACTGACGATCACCTCTTTCATTCCAATAACAGTGCCATAGCGTCTGACTGGTAATGAGTCCGTCTGGTCAGTGGTGGTAAACGAGCCCCAGTACTTTATCATGGCATTGCGGATAGGGCCAATTTTAACACTATCCCATATAGGATTATACTTTGTTTTAAGTGCTAGGTAATCTGATGAAGGTTCCTTTTCCACACCTTTATTTAACCATCATTTCTCCAGTAGCTCTTTAAACCAAGTATGGAGGACTTATGTCGGCCAGCCACGAAGCCTGAGTGCATTTCTAAACTCTTGAGCGGCTTGACAATAGTCCTCGTAGTGTGAACTATTGACGGCTAACCTAGCTAACTCCCCTCCTAACACGGACTTCTTAACATGTTTGGGGTGTGAGCTGCTCCATGGGATTCGCGAGTAGTGGTTAAGTGGTTTCCGGTAAGGACGATAGCATAATTTCGTTTCACCTGGCAGTTTGAAAACCTCGACATCTAGAAAGTGTATTCTTGTGTCGCTAACTTCCCACTGAAGTTTCAATGGACCGATGTGGTCTAGGCAATATAGACGGGCATCCTTTTCAGAATCAGCCTCTACAATAGTAAATATATCATCTATATAGCGAACATATAAGATAGTTCCTGTGCAAAAGGGTATCTTTTTTGTATGTTCAGTATTTCCTAGAACAAGGTTGGCAATGTCTGGGCTACAAGCAGTGCCCATTGCTAGACCTTTTTCTTGATGGAAAAATCAGTTATCGAATTCCACATAATTGTGGTTATTTGCCAAATCGACTGCTTGTAGGAGAGCATCGATCTTCCCTTCTTGAAGTTTAAGACTTTCAAACATACTCTTAAGTGTAGTATGGCAGGAGTCTTTGTTGATGTTGGTATACATCGCAGTAACATCTCCCGTACACATGTATAGCTTCTTGTTGGGGTTTATTGTAAGTTTACTCAATAGTGATACCAGTTCTTGTGTGGATTGAATTATCCATGGATAGTGCTTGTATACTGGTTTGAGGTACAGGCTTACAATCTTTGCAGCAGGACTTGAAATCCAACTGTGGCTAGGGACGATTGGGCGTAACCCCCATGGTTTCTTATGAATCTTTGGAATACCATGGAATTTTGGGATATCAGTTAACGCGTAAGAGTCCAACAAGTATTCTGTTTCTTGTTTTGTCCAGCCAGAGTCTGCGGACACTAATCGGTGAATTAGTGAATTGAAGAGGTCAAATGGTATATCATCCCTAGTTTTTAACTCAGAGAAGACATCGGATGTAAGATGCTTGAGGCATTCTTTTTTATACCATTTGAGGGTAACCACTGAAATTCCGAGATTTTTGTCAGTTCCTTTCACTAAATATTGATTTTCATGAAGGAACGTCTGAAGTTTTTTCACAGTTGTCCAGTTCAAGGCATCTGCGGGACGATAGTGCGGTTCTGCTTGAGCGACTTGTTTTACCAACTCAGCGCGTCCAGCATTAAGGCCAGCTTCAAAGTAAAAATTTCCTTGTGGTGGATCAGCTAATGATTCTGCAAAACAAGATATCAGTTGCGGATTCCGTTTAGTCTCTTCATTTTGACCGATACGTGACCACCAATAGAATTTCCAATGTAGTCATTTAGCAAATTCATTGTATGATTGAATTGGTAAGTCACGGTCGAGTTTTTCTTGAAATAAAAATCTTAAGTTTGCACTTATTTTATAATTAAATACAGATGGTAAAGATACTCCCTCCCCAATGTGGACACCTGGTGCAAAATCTCGTGCACTTTCTAGTACTCCAATTTCCGTCTTCAGAATAATCTGTGAGACAGCATTAGTAAATGGTATTTCAAGTAACTCATCAGGAAAAGTAGATGGTTTACCTACATCGAACTTGCGTTCACTTATAGCTGAAATTCGAGCATTTTTCAATGCTTCGATTTTTTGGAACCTTTGGTGGAATTCTTCTTCTTTTCCACCTTTCCTTGCTTTCCTGCGGGCGTTTTTTCCGAGCGGGATTTCTTGGGTTGAGTCTTCTTGGACCCTCCCTTCCCTCCCGTCGGGATTTTGCGCTTTTCTTTTTCTTTTCAATGGGTTAGCTATTGAATAAGAAGAAGGTGAGTTTGAATACTCACTGGGTGGAGGAGCACTGACTCCTTTCTGCTTAAGGGCAGTGGCCACGGCCTTTTTGACTTCATCGGAGATAGTCTCCTGCATGGTTTTAGATGCACCCACATCTGTCATTTCCACATCTGCTTTTTCCTTAAGAGTGGTTTTAGCTATCTTTTTCTCCAGCTTAGCCATCCCAATATTCTGGGCAAGTGACAAAACGCGTTCCCCAACGTGTGGTAAGTCCGTTCTCCAGTTGCGATATTCTGCTTGTACCCAATCTGGAACTAACATACTTACACTTCCTTCAGGTGTCGGTTGAGACCCAGAGGGGAGTGCACGGTATTCAGTGGACTTTTTGGTTCTTTCGAACGTGTTTTTGGCAATTTCCTCAAGTTTCGGAAGCCATTTCTCGCAAGAGACATGTTCAGTAATGAACCACTCGACCTCAGCCTTTTTAGTGGCTATCATGCAGTCGAGGGCTTCTGCCTTGTAATCGTTCGAACAGCCATCAAGACTGCTGATCATCAACTTAGCATCAGCCGATTCACGAGTTAACTCGGAACTTAAAAGTAGGGTGGGTGGTTTAATACCCCTCAGCGCTGGAGGCCAAGTTCCCATAACTTTGTGCCATTGCAAAGTCTCCAGAGAGATCCTTGCGTTCGACATCTTTTTGGAGTGCTCCCAGAGCTCTTTCAAAAAGGCATGAGATGGCTCCCTATACGAAGTAGGGATAACGGCGATAACATCGTCGAGTGTAGAGGCGAGCGCGAGGGCACTCTGGCGACAGTTTGCGTCAACACCGAGTGGGTACGTCAGAATGGAAAGCACAGAGCGCAGCATGGTGTTCGAAAGCATAGTTAGGGTTAGGGACGAGCCGAGCGAAGCGAGGCAAGTGTTTGTTTCGAACGAAGATTGTTGTGAAAGAGATTTCGCAGCGGTATACAGGTGCCAATGTGAATTGTGCAGACCCGTTTTGATACGGAATCTCTTCAGTACCGCGGCGGATCACTTTACTTATAGAAAAAATGCGATAGGGGGAACAGATAGATTCACATCCGAGTTTCCGTCTTGGCAATGGAAAGATTTTTCCCGGTCCTTCCGATATCTTATCTTATCTAATCTGATTGAGATAAGATAAGATCATCAAATGTGATCGGCAATGCATTAGTATATACTTAACTAATCTTTAGCATGGCATCGTTGCCTAGGCAACACGATAGTGATATCGCATGATGCAAGAATATTCATGTTAGTGAACTAACATGGTAGAAACTACTACATAATATTCTATACTTGCTAGTTCTTAGTCAAATATAAGAAATACATTGGGAATTAGGAACCACCGTTAGGGTTAGGGTTAGGGTTAGGGACGAGCCGAGCGAAGCGAGGCGAGTATTTGTTTCGAACGAGGAAAGTTTTGTGGAGAGATTTCGCAGCGGTATACAAGTGCCAACGTGAGTTGTGCAAACAAGTTTCAATACGGAATCTCTTCAGTACCGCGGCGGATCGTCCTACTTATAGAGTAGGAGCGATAGGGGGAACAGATAGATTCACATCCGAATTCCGTTCTTGGCAACGGAAAAATTATTCCCTGTCCTTCCGCTTATCTGATCTAATCTGATAAGGATAAGATAAGGTCACGTGAGATGATCATGTGATATGATCATGTGACAAGATCATGTGATATGGTCACGTGATGTTTCGGAAAGTATATTACATAATCCTGACTAATGTCAGTGTGACATCGTTGCCTAGGCAACACGATAGTGATATCGCATGATGCAAGACATTAATGCTAGCGAACTAGCATTGTAGGAACTACTACATAATATCTTATTTCACACTAGTTATAACCAGGTATTATAAATATACCGGAATTAGAAAACATATCCGTTAAGGTTAGGGTTAGGTTAGGGTAGGGTTAGGGTTAGGCATCAGATTTGTTTACGCAACAGTAAAAAGAAAAACTGTTATTTTATATCATCATTTGCCATAAAAATCCTTTACGCCAAAACCTCCCTTAGGATGTGTTATAATCAGAGAGTCAGTTCTGACTTCTAATTCCTGAGGACGATTGGCCAATTCTATCTTTGGTTCTTCTACAAGTAGGAGATCCTTATTCCAGCGGTTAACCATGTCTCCAAATGACGTAGTTCTGGAAAATGCGATGACCATTCTAGCTGATATAAGTCTCTGGGCCGCGCTCGTTTCACTGACGATCACCTCTTTCACTCCAGTCACGACGCCATGGCGTCGGATAGGTAGTGAGTCCGTCTGGTCAGTGGTAGTAAACGAGCCCCAGTACTTTATCATGGCATCTCGGATAGGGCCAATTTTAATGCCATCCCATATGGGGTTATACTTTGTTTTTAGTGCTAGGTAATCCGATGAAGGCTCCTTTTCCGCGCCTTTATGTAACCATCGTTTCTCCAGTAGCTCTTTAAACCAAGTATGGAGGACTTGCGTCGGCCAGCCTCTAAGCCTGAGTGCATTTCTAAACTCTTGTGCGGCTTGACAATAATCCTCGCGGTGCGAACTATTGACAGCTAACCTAGCTAACTCCCCTCCTAACACGGACTTTTTGACGTGTTTGGGGTGTGAGCTGCTCCATGGGATACGCGAGTAGTGGTTAAGTGGTTTTCGGTAGGGACGATAGCGTAATTTCGTCTCACCTGGCAGTTTGAAAACCTCGACATCTAAAAAGTGAATTCTAGTGTCACTAACTTCCCACTGAAGTTTTAATGGACCGATGTGATCTAAACAGTATAGATGGGCATCCTTTTCAGAATCTGCCTCTACAATTGTGAAAATGTCATCTATATAGCGGACGTACATAATTGTTCCTTTTCGGAACGGGATATGTTTTGTACGTTCAGAGTTTCCCAGAACAAGGTTTGCAATGTCTGGGCTACAAGCGGTGCCCATTGCTAGACCTTTTTCTTGATGGAAATATTGGTTATCAAATTCCACATAATTGTGGTTATTTGCCAAATCGACTGCTTGCAGGAGTGCATCGATCTTCCCTTCTTGAAGTTTAAGACTTTGAAACATACTCTTAAGTGTATCACGTGAAGTGTCTTTATTGATGTTTGTATACATCGCAGTGACATCTCCCGTACACATGTATAACTTCTTGTTGGGGTTAATCGTAAGTTTATTCAATAGTGATATCAATTCTCCCGTGGATTGAATTATCCATGGGAAGTGCTTGTATATCGGTTTGAGGTATAAGCTTACGATCTTTGCAGCTGGACTCGAAATCCAACTATGGCTTGGGACAATTGGGCGTAACCCCCATGGTTTCTTATGAATCTTTGGAATACCATGGAATTTCGGGATATCAGTTAATGCGTAAGAGTCCAACAAGTATTCTGTCTCTTGTTTTGACCAGCCAGAGTCTGCAGACACTAATCGGTGAATTAGTGAATTGAAGAGATTAAAAGGTACATCATCCCTAGTTTTTAGCTCAGAGAAGACATCGGATGTCAGATGTTTTAAACATTCTTTTTTGTACCAATTCAAGGTGACCACTGAAATTCCGAGATTTTTGTCAGTTCCCTTCACTAAGTAGTGATTTTCGTGGAGGAACGTCTGAAGTTTTTTCACAGTTGCCCAGTTCAGAGCGTCTGCGGGACGATAATGCGGTTCCACTTGAGCGATTTGTTTTACCAACTCAGCGCGTCCGGCATTAAGGCCAGCTTCAAAATAAAAATTTCCTTGCGGTGGATCCGCTGTTGATTCTGCGAACCGAGATATCAAATGCGGGTTCCGTTTGGTTTCTTCATTTTGACCGATACGCGACCACCAGTAAAATTTCCAACGTAAACGTTTAGCAAATTCATTGTATGATTCCATAGGTAGGTCACGGTCGAGTTTTTCTTGAAATAAAAATCTTAAATTTGCACTTATTTTATAATTAAATACAGCTGGTAAAGATACTCCTTCTCCAATGTGGACACCTGGTGCAAAATCTGGTGCACTTTCTAGTACTCCAATTTCCGTCTTCAGAATAATCTGTGAGACAGCATTAGTGAAAGGTATTTCAAGTAACTCATCAGGATAAGTGGAAGGTTTACCTACATCAAACTTTCGTTTGCTTATAGTCAAAATTCGAGCTTTATTCAATGCTTCGATTTTTTTTGTACCTTTGGTGGAATTCTTCTTCTTTTCCACCTTTCCATGCTTTCCTGCGGGCGTTTTTTCCGAGCGGGATTTCTTGGGTTGAGTCTTCTTGGACCCTCCCTTCCCTCCCGTCGGGATTTTGCGCTTTTCTTTTTCTTTTCAAAGGATTAGCTTTTGAATAAGAAGAAGTGGAGTTTGGTAACTCACTGGGTGGAGGAGCGCCGACTCCTTTCTGCTTAAGGGCAGCGGCAACAGCCTTTTTGACCTCGTCTGAGATGGTCTCCTGCATGGTTTTAGATGCACCCACATCTGTCATTTCCACGTCTGCTTTTTCCTTAAGTGAGGTTTTGGCTATCTTTTTCTCCAGCTTAGCCATCCCTATGTTCTGGGCAAGTGATAAAACACGTTCCCCGACATGTGGTAAATCCTTTTTCCAGTTACGGTATTCCGTTTGGACCCATTCAGGGACTAACATACCAATGTGTTCCTCCGATCAAGTTTCGGAAGCCATTTCTCGCAAGAGACATGTTCAGTAATGAACCACTCGACCTCAGCCTTTTTAGTGGCTATCATGCAGTCGAGGGCTTCTGCCTTGTAATCGTTCGAACAGCCATCAAGACTGCTGATCATCAACTTAGCATCAGCCGATTCACCAGTTAACTCGGAACTTAAAAGTAGGGTGGGTGGTTTAATACCCCTCAGCGCTGGAGGCCAAGTTCCCATAACTTTGTGCCATTGCAAAGTCTCCAGAGAGATCCTTGCGTTCGACATCTTTTTGGAGTGCTCCCAGAGCTCTTTCAAAAAGGCATGAGATGGCTCCCTATACGAAGTAGGGATAACGGCGATAACATCGTCGAGTGTAGAGGCGAGCGCGAGGGCACTCTGGCGACGGTTTGCATCAAGACCGAGTGGGTACGTCAGAATGGAAAGCACAGAGCGCAGCCTGGTGTTCGAAAGCATAGTTGGGGTTAGGGACGAGCCGAGCGAAGCGAGGCAAGTGTTTGTTTCGAACGAAGATTGTTGTGAAAGAGATTTCGCAGCGGTATACAGGTGCCAATGTGAATTGTGCAGACCCATTTTGATACGGAATCTCTTCAGTACCGCGGCGGATCACTTTACTTATAGAAAAAATGCGATACGGGGAACAGATAGATTCACATCCGAGTTTCCGTCTTGGCAATGGAAAGATTTTTCCCGGTCCTTCCGATATCTTATCTTATCTAATCTGATTGAGATAAGATAAGATCATCAAATGTGATCGGCAATGCATTAGTATATACTTAACTAATCTTTAGCATGGCATCGTTGCCTAGGCAACACGATAGTGATATCGCATGATGCAAGAATATTCATGTTAGTGAACTAACATGGTAGAAACTACTACATAATATTCTATACTTGCTAGTTCTTAGTCAAATATAAGAAATACATTGGGAATTAGGAACCACCGTTAGGGTTAGGGTTAGGTTAGGGTTAGGGTTAGGGTTAGGGTTAGGGTAGGGGCGAGCCGAGCAAAGCGAGGCGAGTGTGTGTTTCGAACGAGGATTTGTTGAGAAAGAGATTTCGCAGCGGTATACAAGTGCCAACGTGAGTTGTGCAAACAAGTTTCGATACGGAATCTCTTCAGTACCGCGGCGGATCGTCCTACTTATAGAGTAGGAGCGATAGGGGGAACGGATAGATTCATATCCGAATTCCGTCTTGGCAACGGAAAAATTATTCCCTGTCCTTCCGCTTATCTGATCTAATCTGATAAAGATAAGATAAGGTCACGTGATATGATCATGTGATATAATCATGTGACAAGATCATGTGATATGGTCACGTGATCTTTCGGAGAGTATATTACATAATCCTGACTAATGTCAGTGTGACATCGTTGCCTAGGCAACACGATAGTGATATCGCATGATGCAAGACATTAATGCTAGCGAACTAGCATTGTAAGAACTACTACATAATGTCTTATTTCACACTAGTTATAACCAGGTAATATGAATATACCGGAATTTAGAAAACATATCCGTTAAGGTTAGGGTTAGGTTAGGGTAGGGTTAGGGTTAGGCATCAGGTTTATTTACGCAACAGTAAAAAGAAAAACTGTTTATTTATATCATCATTTGCCATAAAAATCCTTTACGCCAAAACCTCCCTCAGGATGTGTTATAATCAGAGAGTCAGTTCTGACTTCTAATTCCTTAGGACGATTGGCCAATTCTATCTCTGGTTCTTCTACAAGTAGGAGATCCTTATTCCAGCGGTTAACCATGTCTCCAAATGACGTAGTTCTGGAAAATGCGATGACCATTCTAGCTGATATAAGTCTCTGGGCCGCGCTCGTTTCACTGACGATCACCTCTTTCATTCCAGTCACAATGCCATGGCGTCGGATTGGTAGTGAGTCCGTCTGGTCAGTGGTGGTAAACGAGCCCCAGTACTTTATCATAGCATCGCGGATAGGGCCAATTTTAACGCCATCCCATATAGGGTTATACTTAGTCTTAAGTGCTAGGTAATCCGATGAAGGCTCTCTTTCCGCGCCTTTATGTAACCATCGTTTCTCCAGTAGCTCTTTAAACCAGGTATGGAGGACTTCTGTCGGCCAGCCACGAAGCCTGAGTGCATTTCTAAACTCTTGAGCGGCTTGAAAATAGTCCTCGCGGTGCGAACTATTAACGGCTAACCTAGCTAACTCCCCTCCTAACACGGACTTCTTAACGTGTTTGGGGTGTGAGCTGCTCCATGGGATACGCGAGTAGTGGTTAAGTGGTTTTCGGTAAGGACGATAGCGTAATTTCGTTTCACCTGGCAATTTGAAAACCTCGACATCCAGAAAGTGTATTCTTGTGTCGCTAACTTCCCACTGAAGTTTTAATGGACCGATATGATCTAGGCAATATAGACGAGCATTCTCTTCAGAATCAGCTTCTACGATGGTAAATATATCATCTATATAGCGAACATATAAGAGAGTTCCAGTGCGAGATGGTATCTTCTTCTTATGTTCTGTATTTCCAAGAACAAGGTTTGCAATGTCTGGGCTACAAGCAGTGCCCATTGCCAGACCTTTTCTTGATGAAAAATCGGT